>CAHIKZ030000979.1:252500-457500 GCA_903632075.3 Acanthosepion pharaonis | reverse complement strand
TAACATTTATGGTCCTACGGAGAAAACTACCCGTCAAAAATATGAATTAAGTTTCTGTTAATTTCCATCCACCCTTGCTGTCAGATTCAGTAAAGTCTTAGTACCCTAGAAGGCGTCTTTCGGGCCGCCTTGGTTTCGTTTCGTTTTGTTTGATTTACGGCATATCAATCACGATGGGTTATTTAATGCTGACAATTTTTATTTCTGTTAATATTTTTCCCACAAAAATAATGTATTGCTGGTAATAATTTTTAACAAAGTATTTCTGATATTAAACATTTACATTTTCATTGTGTTTTGACCGCAGTTTGGGGGATAACTATTTGCCCATAGCTAGGAACCTAACAGATGCTACTACCCCAGGTCAGGCTAGACCCGGAAGTACCAACAATTAAGAGGTAGTTCCAAGCTCCTCAAAACCTTCTGATCAGAGACCTTGCTGTTGAACGTAGTTTATCGGCTTACCCAGGACGTGGATGTAGTTTATCGTCACACCCAGGACGGTCTTCAAGGGTAGCATCTGTGGAGGAATTTTAGGCCTTCGGCCTTTTATCTTCAGCGTCCTATTTACGTAAGAATTAGAAGATTTTAGAAATAATAAACTTATTTTATCTTTATTCGACATATTGATTCTGCATAATCTTTTTTCGTGTAGGTAACAGATCTCTGTAGTTTGTTTAAATTTATTTTGCGCGCAATTGATATTTTCTTTTAAAATTATCATACTTATGATCCCTTTGGATAAAGTCATTCCTAGAAGACATTAGGGAACTCGAACTGTGTATTTATTTCGAAGACACAGAGTACGCGTACTAGAAAAACAAAAGAAAAACATATATATGAGCAACGTACTGTGCCCTACTTAAGTTTTAAGTACGGCTTAATTCGATGATACCAATACTAATTGCGACGAAAACCGAAATTAAAGTTAAACAAGAATTGTTCCGTAAAAGTTTCACGCTGTTCCATATTTAACTTTAAGTTTAAAGGAGTTATTTTTTTATTTTTTTAATCGTGTAACTACTGCTAATTCAGGTTGTTTATGATTCGCCGAGATCGAAAAACGAACGGACGGACAGACGGACACACGTACACTGCGCTTTATTTACTTAGGTTCCTGTATAGCGGTGAATTCTGGACAATCTCCTCACAGATGAAGAGAAGACATAAGACAGCAGTGTGACGGACTACACCTGGCCCAGGGTCGAATCCTTTGGTTACGGCGCCAACTGTGACGTCGCTCCTCCTGGTCGCTCTTCGCTGTTCCAAGTGTGCCGTTCCAACCCCTTGGTTAGATGATCACCAGCCTCGCCTTTCCCAACCCGCTTCCAATACCTGGTTGCTAAAGCAACTGTACTGATTTCCGATCTGTCTACCCACGTTGTGTTTAGATCTTAGACAGACGGGACCAGCAGGGATTGGGCCGTATCTGAGTTGAGTCCGACGGGGTGGCAAAACACAAGTAAAAGAAAAAAAACTCACGAGACAAAAATTACTGATAAAAAATGGGTAACAACCTTTTTTATATCTAATGTCCGTTACATAAAAAATTGTTCTTATTTCCCGACCCGCTTTGTGGACTACGGCACCAAGCTTCTATCATACAACAAAGATTTCGAGTTGTCTACTCTTTAGAATTGTGTATGTCGGAGTGTGGTTTAGTTCGACACTGGGGCTAATTTCTATCAATCATTCGCAGTTGATTCTTCTCTTCGACTTGAGTTGTATTTCTTCACTTCGATCTGGTTGGGTCGAATTCTGTTCTCAGCTGAAGCTTGATTTCAACTTCTTCTTCTTCTTCCGTCCAGTAACTCTTTGGCCTTGTCTTCGACTTGGCTGCAACTTCTCCGCGGCTTTCGAGTAATCTTCTTCTTCGTCGACTTAGATGGAACTTCTCTTGTCTTCGACTTGGGCTGGAAGGATTTCTTGTTTTCGACTTGGGCTGGAAGGATTTCTTGTCTTCGACTTGGGCTGGAAGGATTTCTTGCCGCAAGGGAGGAATGAACCGGACCCGATGCCCGCGTTCCAACTGTTCTGGTCGTCTAACCCGCAACTCAGCCGCAACTCTGCCACAACTCTGCCACAACTTCTTTGCGTCCTTCGAGCAATCTTCTTCTTCGTCTGCTTGGGCTGGAAGTTCTCTTGTCTTCGACTTGGGCGGAAGGATTTCTTGTCTGAGGATTCTCTTGCCCGCAAAGGGGCGAGTGAACCGGGTCCGATGCCCGCGTTCAGGCTCTATCCCTGCCGCGGTCCAGCTGCAACTGATTTCTGTCGACTGGGGTCCTGCTTTTATTGACGCCGCAACAAACCGGGGTGGGTTTGTCGGCGTCAGGGGGTTCTCGATAATTCCAATAGCCGCATTATTTCTGTTTTCCCATTATCGCTATTATTTTCACCCCTACTTCCTCCACAGTGCCTCTGGGGGAGGAGGACGCACACCCATTTCTCCCGGTCTCTCGTATGTCAGGTGACCGTTTTCGACCAATGGTTCCTGATCGAACATTCCTCCTCCTCTTTCCGCATGCCACGTGACCGTTTTCGACCAATGGTTCTTGATCGAGCATTCTCCCTCCTCTTTCCGCATCTCACGTGACCGCTTTCGGCTAATGAGACTGTAGTGGGACGCCTCCGTCTCCAATCAGGCGTGGCTTACATCGTTCTTGTTCTAAAAAAACAAAAATCCAATTTGGTCTCTTTCGCACGCACGAAAAACGATAATCTCGGCCTTTTCTCACCTGGGTTCTGTCAACACAGCCGCCGCTAATTAGTTATGACTTCAGGGGGAATTGTTTCCGCCCTTTTTGGCGTCCTGTGTGAGCCAAAAGCAATTGTCTTTTTCACCCCTTTGTATTCGTTCAGACCTGACAGCCAAAAAATCTTAATTATCTGAATTGAAATTGTCTCCATTCTATCATCGTGGGAGTTCTGATCCTTAACAGGTCAGAATCTGTACACAATTCCAGCGGTCACCCCTTCATCCCAAAAGACACCTTTCCTCCGATTAAAATTTCGTTCCCATTGTTCTAAAATTTCCCTTTCTCCAAATTGATAATGAGTCTTTCTACGCAAAAGTCAGTCATGTGCTTCGACCGATATTTTTTTTATTATCAATACACTCTTATCAAGCATGGTCCCTTCCACTCTCTAAATGACTTTCCCTTCTAAATAACAAATCCCATTGTCTTTCGAAAATCGGCCAAGATGTTGGCCTAATTACCTTTCTGACACGTGTTTTTGTTAATGACCGCTTTTTGTATTTCTCGACCTCTCTTTCCTTTTTCTTTTAGGATCGTCTAAGTACAACTTAGTGAATTATTTTCAAACTCAATTATTCTTCGCCTAAAAAAAAACTAACGACTGGTTAATAAACCGAGTAAAAAAAAATTAAATCATATTTCTATGCATATTTCTTATTTTTCTAATAATGCAAGGTGCCATAGCAGAAATATTAAGGCTATGATGGATTTAAAATTGAAACAAAACGGAAACTTAATAATTAATACCAGGAAGAGACTGTTGAAATTTCTATGGCACATAAAAGAGGAAAGAAGGATTGGAAATCTTATACTCAAAGGACGGACTCTAATGCAAGGGAAGCAGAGAAAAAACAAAGAATAACTTGCTTCGTGAGTTTTGAATAAATGGATGTCGGGACAGGGTTTAGGAGAAATAACAGAAAATCAAAGGACAGGAAATTGTGGAGAGCCTTCATCGCCCAAGTTCTAAAGGGACACGACACATAGAAGAAGATGGTGTATTGTACATTTTAAACGATTGAGACTTTCGCTATTGTTACTTTGAAATCTGCAAGCCACTTCTAGAAGTAACAACCATTTTCGCCGTTTTTCCTGGGCTCAATATTTCATTTGATTTGATGCGAGATGAAGTCAATTAAGTCAACTCATTTGTAAATGTTAGTCATGCAGACATTGATAAATGCTGTAATCTGGTTAATCGTGCGTCCAGTCCCAGGTTCAGCCAGTGAAATCCGTCTACTCTGCATCAGTGGAATGAGCAGAAGTGAAGCCACAACGATGAATAATCAATAAATAACATATGACTTGTTACCTTCCTTAGTATGTTAACAGCGGAATTATTACACCATAATTCCCCATGTATAATACGCATTTTTCCTAAAAAAAATAATAAGCAAAATTAACTGTGCGTATTATGTACAGCTACAAAAAAAATCTTTAAAAAATTGCCGTTTTGATAGGTCGATTTCAATTGGGAAATGACTACTCACCACAAACATACGACAATTTGACACTAACATTCGGCGATTGCGACCCCATAAGGATGTCAAATACAATCATATATACCTAACAATAGTTAAAAATGTAAAATAAAATAAGAATTATCATAAAAATAAATTAGAATAATATTATTCTATGTTAAAACCTTTTTTTTAAAATAAGAGTAGGAAACGCTGTGCGTAAATTGGAGAGGTACAATTTATAATGTTTGATTACCAAAGAAGGGGTGCGTATTATGTGTGAGTAGAAGCTTTTGGCCACACTTTCAGCATTATTTTAGGGGTGCGTATTATGGATGAAGGCGTATTATACATGGGGAATTACAGTAATTCTGATTTTTAATATTTTCTTTTTGCGAATTAATCCTTTCTAAGTTATTGTTGAAACTTGAATAAAGCATGGAATAATAATAATACAACACAAAATGTACGTAAACAAAATGTATTGAAACAAGAAAGGGTACACAATATTTACAGATAGTTTTGGTATATTCTTGGGAAGACCGTTCCTGTAGAATGGGTTGACTTAATCGCAGTCGGGCAGAGTCTCTGGAATGGATCACTTCTTACTTCTTCCCTCGTCTTCCCGGTACCAACCATATTTATATGGTCGGTACTCCACTATGTAAATTAGGTGGATCGTACCACAACAGTTATTTAAAGCCAAAACAGGTTTTGGATTATCAATTTATTTGAGAATGAAAATGATTTTTCCCAGATGTAATTCCTAATATTTAGCCCATAGCTGAGATATAGGAGATGGTATAGGAGATTTATACCTTTTTCCGAAGAGTATTTTCACGTAAGGGAAGATTACGAACCCGACTGTTATTCGAACTCAGTTGGCTTACAGCCACATCACTCTGAAACACTGTTTCCTGTACAATCACCGATATTAAGCAACGTCGTGTCTTGTCAGTATCTAGATTGGTGACCACTTAAGAATGCCAGGTGCTGCAAGCTTGTTTGTGCGGGTGGTGTAATGGATAATGGCTCGAAATTGTTAAATGTTGATCCCGGTTCCAATTCCCATCGGGTTCATTATATTTATCTTTCTCCCCTATCTACGGGTTAATTAGTAATACTTGTATAACCAGATCATTATTATCTCCTAAAAAGTCTTACAATCTAAAACTATTTTCTGGCTTTAAATATCTAAATTGAATAGAACATATATATATATATATATATATATATATGTGTGTGTGTATGTATATATATATATATATATATATATATATATATATATATATATATATAGAGAGAGAGAGAGAGAGAGAGAGAGATTGAGGCATGTTTCATTAAATAATATAGACAAGTTTTGTCTATTTATTTTAAGTAAATTCCTTTCATATTCTCTGCTAAGCTTAATAAGATTATCATTGAAAGACGAAAAAAAACACCATATTGATACATGTTTTTTTAATCCTATCTAAGCTTTCGGCTCACATAAGCCATTATCAAAGATGACAATTACATTTCACTATATCAAACAATACACGGACAAAACAATAATGATAGTCTGTTTTTGTTGCATGAAAAATTTCAAAGCAACGACAAACTCGTGTATACGAGACGTGGAAGCGAAAATCGCGTCGCGGATCGTGACGTCACACATGACCACGCAAGAGTGAAAACGAGAAGTGTTAAGTATGAGACGCCGTTGGTATAAACCAATGGCTTCTGTTATCAATTATAGACATTTAAGAATATTTGTAGAGATTTCATAGTTTATTTTATCCAGGTTAGGTTCCAACTGTTTTCTGTATATAGCTTCAAGTATTTTTATATATATATATATATATATATATATATATATATATATTATTATTATTATTATTATTATTATTCGTACTGGAAAATTAAGGTACTGGTCGTGCCAGTATTTACTAGAATACGTAATATAAATTGAACTGCACCACATATTTGATTTAAAAGAACTGATCCGGTGTGCACATTTTAGGGCTTACTCTGTTTATTGAACAATTTAGTTCATGCCACATTGACTGATAAACTGCTACAAAAAACAAATTCTCAAATTACCATATTACTAAAAAACGCACTCTCTTAAATTTTCCAAAAAATTAAAACTTAGCGTGGCGACTGCACTATCCAAAAGTTTGTAACCGTTAACAATAATACATTAAAAAAAAAAAAAAAAACATATTTCGATTCGCATTTAATTCTTTCGTCTCGGATTCAAGTTGAATTTTATCAAAAAACAAAATAATTTCCATGCCTGAGGATGACTGTATGTACAGTTGAAAGTACTTGCGTATTACAAAAAGACCTTATACAGTTTATAATTTTAAAAAACAAGGACCATAACATTCATCGAGTGATTTGTAGGTTAATGCACCTTTAAAATTTTCTTTGCGAAAGGATTTCGCCATTTTATATCATTAACTTTACTAATTTACTTTTTGTATGAATGATTCACTGTAATATATATATATATATATATATATATATATATATATATATATATATATATATATATCGCGACTTAACTCTAGTAGAAAAACAACCCAAAAATCTATATTTTAGTTTGTCAAAAGATTCGATCGTTTATTAAGTCGAAAATTTAGTTAATAAACCCAACGAACTTTTTAGCCAAGCCAATACTTCAACGTCTGTGTTTAAATGTTGGCAATTTTTAGGGTTATACAAATTGCAGTTCATTCTCCAGATATGTCTTTAAAAGTTCGGCATCTCGAGGCGGTGTAATGGTTAACAAGCTTGTCTCGCTAGAACAATTACGACTGACTAGTGAGTTCGATCTTCACTGAGTGCCCCCTTCTTTCGGCCTTGTCCCACATCTAAGCTACGCTTGGAAAATCAATATGTCTTTAAAGGTTTCTTCCAAAGAGCTCAATTTTTGTTACGTTACCATAATTTGTCCCAGAATGAAGAATGTTCCTTGAAATGATTATGAGCAAAGAATCGTTGAGACTGTACATCTTCAGAAAAAAGTATTTTTGATGAGACCAAGAGTGCTGTGGGGTGCACGAATAATTGTATCTTTCCATACGTCTATCTTTATGGCCCAATTTCTCTCCGATTAGTATAGGACTTTCAGTTTATTTACCGACAAATTGATATAGATATAAGTTTACTTAATTTACGAGACATAAACGGGTACTTGAAATAGATTGTCCTATTTGGGAAATTTACGGGTGTGTGAAACAGAAATATCGCTTTGGTTCACATTGCTATTTCAATGTTTATCACAAACATCCTATCGGATTTAAAATCGTCCATTACAATGCCATCTGTTTCCCCGCTGAGGTGATATACTATTCTGCAATGTCAACATTTGTCTGTTTAATTCAATATGTCTCGTAAAGCAGATATGATTTACTGTCTCTATCCCTATTTATTACTCACTGTGTTTCTCTCTGTGTGCCATATCCTTTCAGTACGTGGGTGATGATGGCTTTCCACAATTGCTTATCCTTTGCTGCCTTAAATAAGTATTAGATAATTTATCACGTATCTTTTTTTTTTTTTTTTTTTTTTTGTTCTTGTCCAGGCATCCATTTTCTCAAACTGCTCAGTACGTTTTTCATTCTTGTCTTCAATATGACAGGGTTGTATTAATTTTTTTAAGTCTTCTATCGTCATCATGTGAAATAAATTTTTTAGTTATTCGATTCTTAGCTGTAGTCTTTGTGTTGTTACTATTATTCTTAAAATGTCTTCCTTTCTTTGTTCTTTATATTCTCAAAATTAATCGGTAAAAATACGTATGTATCCCTTCAAATTGTTCTTCATCAATGAAGAAATCCTATCACATTCACTGCCATTACATAGCAGTTAAGCATTTTCTTGTCCATGAGAACATTTCCCTATATATAATACTTTGCGTTTTTTTTTTCTTTTTCCTGCTCTAATAATTTCGCCAAAAGCAAGGCGTTAAAGCCACTAGGAATCATAAGATTACTGAAAGAGAAAGAATCTGGGAAAAGCATTATTAAAAAAGAGGACAATTTAAAAAGAAAGAATTCAAGAAGACAGAAAAATGACAACTGACATGGTAGTTAAATATTGGAAGATCGTAGTTAATAGGAAAGCAAAAAGCCGGAAGAAAGTTCCACCAGTGAGTAGTGCGAGAGATGAAAATGTTTGAACAGAACTTCTGGTTATCCACTGTGACATGATGGGACCTAACTGCCAATCTAGCTTCAATTCGTGAAATCGAGACATCAAAGAGGAACAGCCATCACAAGTAGCTGGAAAGTATTTCTGGAAAATACACAGGGAGGATAGTTTAGAGCAGGGGGGGAGTAACTGAAGCCAAGATGCACCAGGACTGATGACATAGCAGATTCTTTTGGGGCTTTTGTTAAGCCGCTCTTTATACGTCGCAGAATCACAATACCAAAAGTACCAGTAATTTACGGACGTATGACAAATTTAAAAACATGTCGCATAAATTCTAATGAAATTGGAACATACAGTGGCAGAAATACATAGCAGAAAATTAATTATTGATTCTAATGAGTCGATCAACTTCATGTTAGTAGAAAACGTTATACCTTGAAGGCCCAGTGAGTTATTCTCTCTAGAGTTACTCTCTCCAGAAATCAGATAAAAGAAGAAAATCTTTTCTTTTTTTTTTCTGAATGGTACTGAAAGATATGAGGAATTTTTATGTATTAGGTTGGTGCAAAAGTAATGACGTAATAATGTCGTTTTTTGATGTATTTTTTAACGTCAAAATACGACATCATTACGTCATTATTTTTGCACCAACCTAATAGTTAAGTTTTTCATCGCAATATATATTTCTTTGTTCGTTTCAATACATTTTAAACATGATTTTGTTATTGGCTGTTGAAAAACCATATTGAAAATGTCACGTCAAAGTAACAAAGAAAAGGAAAAAACTATCAAAAAATAATGGAAGCCTCATTTTTATAACCCCTGTGTCATTGGAATGTTTTGCTTTATTTTTAACTACTATTTTCCAAGCGTTCACCGTATTACGTTTTATCTCTTGCTGAACTACTCAAACCTTCATGTCATTTTTTGCCATGCTGATAGAATGGGAAAAGGTTCTGAAGACCATTAAAAGAGAGTAGTTCCATTCTGGGGGCGTTAAAATAAAATTAAATTATGCAGCTATCAACATGGTAAAATGTGTGGAATAGTGGAATCCAGTTAAGCAACCACTTGTCCGTGCAATTGCTTTATTATTATGTTAATTTAAGCAGAATTCATGTTCTATCAAGGATAACCCCTTTTTTATCTGTAGATGTATGTTAAAACATTTTAAGGAAAATCTATAAGTGGAAAAAGTTTTTCGTGTCACGTGTTTCTTATTTTAGGATTCGTTGGACTAACGGGATTTTTACATTGATATGATTGCCCATGAGATTGAAAGAGAGAGGACGCTGAAATGTTCCTTTTTTTAATTTCTTTAAGCGACTCATCTCGTTCAAGCGCATGTGTACTCATATCAACGTAAACATTCATTTACCCAAATGATGTTCTAAAAGACGAAACGAGACACACGAAAATGTAATTTTGACTTTATTATATTTTCTTAAAATTTATTTGACATATAAATGTTTTTATCACTTGTATATACCTGCTTGAACCGACTTCTAATGCTCTGGATAGAGCGCCTTGGGGATAGAAGGCGTGACCCGTGAGGGGACAGTGCTTTGGGCTAAGTAAATTTGGATGAGTTACACGACGGAATTTGTTAAGAGTGGCGCTATATCGAGTCTAGTTTGTTACCTCTTCGTAACCGTGACCCGTTGGCTCAGTGCGTAAGACGCTTGTTTCATATCGTAACGGCCCGGATTCGATTCTTCGTAGTGGATGCGCACTGCTTCCGGCTCCCAAAATAGAACGGAACGACTGTTCAGTGCTTTATCCATTTTGTTGAGAATTCTTCTAAACTCGATGAATTAAGTTTGATTATTCAAACCCCCTTAATAATTTCTATCATTTGTATATCCTTGCTAGAACCGGCTTCTAATGCTCTGGATGGAGCGACTTGGGAATAGGAGACGTGACTCCTGAGGGCATAGTCCGTTGGACTAAGTAAATTTGGATAAGTTACATAACGGAATTTCTGAACAGCGGCGCTATACCGAGTCTGCTTGTTACCGTTACCAGTGGATATGGCACTCGTGTCATATCGTAATAGTCCGGGATCGATTCTCTGTAGTATATGAGCACTGATGAGTCCCAAAATAGGGCGAAACTTTCTGCATCCTGTTGAGGATTTTTCTAGACTCGATGAATTGCTTAAATGTAGAAGTCTATATATCGTCTTCCGACAAGTTTAACTATAAAGCATAATGATATATTTCGATGGTCAATGATGTCATTTTTAGGTAGGTGCATGAAATCTCCTGGTTTTCTCATTATATGTCCCAAAGCCTACAACTATCTCTAACCGATTGTTACCAAAAGTTACTTTGTACTTATTACTCATAAAACTGTCTCGTTTTTGTGTCCATGGTATTCTGAAAATTAATAATTTTCTCTGTCGCATTTACTGCCATGTAAGAAACTGTATGAAAACTGATTTTTCTGTCACAGGCTGATGATGCTGAAATCAGATAAAAGGAGAAAATCTTTTTTTTCTGAATGGTACTAAAAGATATGAGGAATTTTTATGTAGTTAAGTTTTTTTATCGAAATATTTTTTTCTTTATTCGTTTCAGTACATTTTACACAAGATTTTGTTATTGGCTGTTGAAAATCATATTGAAAATGTCACGTCAGAGTAACAAAGAAAAGGAAAAAAAAACTATCAAAAAATAATGGATACCTCATTTTTATAACCCCTGCGTCACTGTTATTTTTTGCTTTATTTTTATCTAATATCTTCCAAGCGTTCACCGTATCAAGTTTTATCTCTTGCTGAACTACTCAAAACTTCATGTCATTTTTTGCAGCTTTCTCGCTCTTTTATGTTTTTTACACAGGATTTTTTTTCCGATCAGTGTTTCTGGCTTTTAACTTTTATGAGACAAAAAAAATAATTACAAAATAACTAAGGTTTTGGCACAGGATTATCGCGATGAAGGATTAGAAGTTAATTTTTTAATTTTTTTTTTTTTAAAGTGGACATGCAAAACCTTATGGAAGAAAACTGTCCAAAAATATGAAAAAAAGGTTGTTTTTTTTTTAAATTCTGTGGAACAACCAATTCGTTTAATACAGTCAATACCACTTCTTAAAAATATCGATTTAGGAGAAAGTTAATGAATAATCTATTAGTGACCACATTTACTTAATCACGCTTGTTTTATTCTTTCTTCTAATTACAGTTTTTTTTTTTATTATCTTTCCCCTTGTTCTGTTCAGTTTTTTTCTTTTTTTCTTTACTATTTCGAATATTTTTTTCTTATTTTTTTATATATTTTCTTTATTTTCTCTTTGTTTAGAACGTTTTTTTTATTTGTCCGTCAGTTTGTTTTCTATTTTCTAATTATTTCTTTATCTTTTCTTCATTATTCAGTAATTAAATATTTTTCTTTTTTTTCTTTTTCCTTCTTTTTTATTCTCCTTGTTCCTCTCTCTATTTATTTTGTTCTTCAACATTAATTACACTTTTTCATATTTCTTCTTTCTTCTTTTTCTTTTTGCTGTCTTCATTTCTTTCTTCGATATTTCTTATACTTTTTCTTATTTCTTTATCTTTTCTTCTTTTTCTTTTTTTTTTGTTTCTCTTCTCATTTTATTTTTACTTCAATATTTCTCATACTTTTCCTTATTTATTTATTTTATATTTTTCTTTCTATTTTTCTCGTTTTTTTATATGCCGTTCCTCCATAATTTTAATACTTTTTTCTTATTTTTTTTCATTTTTTCTTCTTTTTCCTTCAATTTATTCCGCTTTTCATTGTTTTTCGTTCTTCGATATTTCTTTCATTTTTTTTTTTCATATTTCTTCATTTTTCTCCGTTTTCTTTCTCTTTGTTCCTCTTTTCATTTTTTCGTCCTTTGGTAATTATTTTATTTTTTCTAATTTATTTATCTTTTCTTTTCTTTTTTCTTCTTCACTATGTCATTCTCTTCATTTTTCTTATCTTTCCTTCTTTTTCCTTCTCCTTGTTCTTTTTCCGGTTTATTTTCGTTCGTTATTATTTCATATATATTTTTATTGGTTCATCTTTTCTTCCTTTTTTTCTTTTTTCTTTGTTCCTTTTCTTGCTTTTATCTGTCATATTCTTTGAATTTTGATTTATTCAATTCCTTCATATTTTCACACTATTTTCTTCATTTTCTTTCATTTCTTAGTTTACTACTGAGCTTCATTATTTTTCATTAATCTTATTATTGTATTTAATTATTTTACTGAAAATTGCTTCTTTTTTTTTCTATATACACTTATTTCTTTCTTACTTCCTTCTATTTGCTTTTCTTTTGTTTTATCTGTTTACCTATGTCTACCTATGTTCTTCCTTGCTTATATATACGTCTTTATCATTCTTCCTTGATTCCTTACCATTTTTTTCATGCTGATTCCTTCTTTTTATTCTATCTCTTCGTTTCGTCTCTTATTATTTTTATGTTTCTTTCCCATCACCATTGTCTTTTCATTTTCTTTATTCCCCTCATCACGTCGGCCAGATTGTATCTGTTTTTTTTTCTCTTGCTACTTTTGAGTTCTTCTTTATAAACACACAAATACACTGATTATTTATTTGCATAATATCAACAATTCTATTTAATCATCTATTTTCACACACCAAAAACTGATCATATAATATTCATTTTTTTTCTCTCTCCATTTTCCCAATAGAGTTTATGTCTTCCAATTCTCATTTTTAATTCACTGATTTGCCATCAGTTCCCGAAGCAAAATGCGGCAATTATGATTCATATCAAGTGTCTGGTCTCTATGTAGTGCCTTTGTATTGATTCAAACCAAATTTTAAATAATAGTTGCTCGCTGGACTGTGAGTGTGATCCTAAAGATGAAAGTTCTGTATTAAATATCTTATAGTGTCATTTCATTTTCCTGATGTTTATAGAAGATAAATGAGGTGGAAAATAAACGCAAATAACATAATTGCATGCAATAAATACACTTAAGATAAATAAGGATTTGAAATTATTCAAATAAATTCTCAAAAGATAGTTCTTGGTTCTTCTTTAAATAGAAGACTTCCTTTCCAAAATTACGCATGTGATCTCAGAATTGTGTCCAAAACGAACAGGATAATTATTTTTTTATTAACTAAGAATACGCTGGCTTGTCTATGCTATTATTATTGAAATGTTTCTACGAGCGCCAAGGAAGGCATTGAGAATAATTTCAAAAAGTTCTCGAGAGGAATATCAATTCACCATTGACTTCCGGAATTTGATTAAACTATTGATTTTGTTACACACTCTTTTTATTATTCCCTTATCATAAAACTCAGTTTATTACATAGAACGAACGTTAGTTTTTTTCTTGAAGTAAGCAACATTTTTTTTCAGAGAAACAAACGTGTATCAGATTTAAACGCGCCTGATTGAGACCGGGGGAAAATTGTTAACATGTATGGAAGAAACGTGTTCAAATTTCATCGACGGTCTCTTGAAACACCATACTGATAAAACTATTTAATACTTATAGAGAATACATACATAAAACGAGGTACCTCCTCTTTTTCGTTACAACAGAGCATAGCATGATGAAAAAGGCACCAAACCTTATGAAAACAAAGCTTTATTGTCAAAACGTTTACGTTATTATTAAAAGGAAAGACAAAAGTATTTTTTTTATTAATTTTTTTAATCGTTCCTAGCATGAACTTAATTTTGATTAAACATATTCTTTTGCGTCAGTGGTGGACCATAGATTACTATGGGAAATTTAGCGTCTTTTTGCGGTAAAACACACTGCTTTCAAAATTCTTGCAAAAAAAACTAAATAATTGTCGGATTTTAATGAGATTTTCAGGACTTATTCACAAGTAAATGAAATTATTTTGTCAATATGTTTTTTAGAAAATCTTGGTAAAAATATTTTTACAACTGTGAGTGATGAAATTTTAATTTAATTTTATGAGATTTCGGGAAAATAAAGTTTGATCCGATTATGTTTATATTAGTTAAAAACAGAACTCCTTGGAGAATGTAAATCCCCGATTTTTTAAAACAGTTATCCATTTATCGATAATCTGCTCCGAATCGTAAAATAAAAAATATGCAATAAAACTATGACATTATTTACTTAGAAAATCTTTTAATTGCTTTTATAAATATATTAAGGCCTCTATTGTCTTAAAATTGTTTTGATGTATAAAGAATTTTAACATGAGTTGTTTTCACTTCTTAAATTTCAATTACAATAATTTGTAATGTTTTAAATATTTCAAAAGTCTGTATTAATGTCCGTCTTTTAGAAGATAGTGTTAATCTGTGAAAACTATATTTACTAATCATCAATGGAAAAGATTAATGCAAATAATAAAGCGTCAAGATTTTCAAAAGAATTTTGATTTTTTTAGTGTATAAACGGGTCGATTACTGAGTACTATAAATGATGTAAAGACGACACCCAGGTCATTTTCTTAAATTACGTTTACGGATAAAGTCTCTATAGAACATCATCGTTATCGTGAAACACGGTTCAAAAAACAGCTACTGTTTGGTTAAAAAAATATTTTTTGTGATATTTTAGACTTAGGTGAATAATATTTGTTTCAAATCAGATTAATTATACTTTAAATCAGTCAATATTCCACGTTTTCAGACAAGTATATTTTATTTCTGCAAAATCTTTAAAACCGAGAACTAACTTGTATTTACAAATGTTTAAAAAATGAACGACTTTATGTTACTGAAAAAAATCGATTCCAATCAATATAATTTCTGTTTGACATACACCAGATTATTTTGCTTACTGGAAATAGTAAATTCAATCCTTTAGGTTCTAATTGACGCTAAAATGAAAGCTTCAATAAAGACTTTTCATTTTTAAAATTAATTTAAACCTTAGATTTTGGTGGAGGTACCTACATAAAACTATCGCAGGGATATCCAGTCAGCCAATTTTATTTCTTACCATATTTTCAGAGTTAGGAAACATAATGCCATATACATTGAGTCGACTCATTTTCATCCCTTTAAGATTCCATTAGTAAGACAGCTTCTTCCCCTGAACTGATACATTGTGGAACAGGCTCCTGCGAGAATGCTTCCTCGGTCACTATAATCACAACTTATTGAAGTCTAGAGTCAGGTGTTATCTATCCTACATATCATCATAATACGCGTTTTCTTCCCCCTCCGTTTACGAGCTTAAAACAAACTTGGGTGGCTCTTATGTCTTGTACTGGGTGATTAATAATAAACAATCGGTCAAAGAATGTAACAATCTGAATGTTACAGATAAAAAGCAATAATAACAAACAATTAACACCTGTCTATATTTCTGAGATGATGTAATTTAAACTATTTACTTTATTCGGACTTTTGTCATTATTTTTGCTGTCACATTCACGACATTTCAGTCCTTGTACGCCCCGGCATTTTTCAGGTAACATTTGTTGTAATTTCCACCTGGACTAAATTCCCCAAAATATCACCAGAAGAAGGCCGAAGAGTACAAGGACCGAAACGTCGTGAATGTAACAGTAAAGATGAGGGCAACAGTCCGAACAATGTAAATGCTGTAAGAAAGAAACATTCGTCTATTTTTCAAACTGGTACAGATATATATATATATATATATATATATATATATATATATATATATATATATATATATATATATATATATATAGGCATTTCACCACTAGCAAGTGGGGAAGCCACTAGTACGCAAAGGGTTATAGAGGATTTGAAGCGAGCAGATAGTAATGATAGAGGAGGGAGGAGGAGAAGTATAGTGGATAGTTCAAGGCAACTGGAGATGGCGGATGCCAGCCTCGTAGGACGTTATATATATATATATATATATATATATATATATATATATATATATATATATATATATATGTGTGTGTGTATGTATTATTTCGTATTCTATATATGTGAACAACAAAATAATCCTGAATGAAAATTAAATAATAAATAGATACCCATCCACTTCCAGACTAGACAATGAAATATATATATATATATATATATATATATATATATATATATATATATAAAAAAAAAGAGGGGTGCCGCAAACGTTTTTTTTGTAATGTGGATTTATTGAGAAAAAATATTATACTTTGTTTTACATAATTTCACGACACGTGTTTCTGGTCTGGTCTCGCAACCGTCTTCAGGTGAAAGTGGAGATTTTTACATTATAGTAAATACATAAATTACAGTATAATATTTTTTCTCAATAAATCCACATTACAACCAAAAACGTTTGCGGCACCCCTCTTCTTTTTAATATACATACTTTTCTCTCGTTGGAACCACTACAACATATTTCTTATATATATATATATATATATATATATATTACTTCGTATTCTATATATGTGAACCACATTATAATCCTGAACGAAAATGAAATAAATAAATACCCATCCTCTGCCAGACTAGACAATGGCGTGTGTTCTGGAAAAGATGGCCTGATGATTGCGTCTACCATGAAACAATACTTCGCCTCTGAGTATTGACTTCAATTTTCATCTTTATATATATATATATATATATATATATATACGCTCACACACACAAACACATTCAGAGTATATACATTCTTCATGTGTTGTCTTGATCGGTCTCTCTCTTTTCTATACACACATACAGATATATATATATATATATATATATATATATATATATATATATATATATATATATATATATATAAAAAGAAAGAGAGAAAAGAAGATCCTTTTTATCAGTTTAATGGATTTATCTTCAGGGTTCTCTTCTTATTTACGATCTCCATCCCATTCTTTTAGCTCACATCGATAAATAATTGCACCCAACCTTAAATGCCTTGGGTTTTATTCTTGAATAATGACTTGTCTCTGAACATCAGATTCGGTCCATTTCCAACTGGTCATTTTTGATAGGGTCACTCGCATAAAAAAAATCATCATCGTCATCTCTGCGAAAATTCTTCTTTCGATTCGTGGGACTCAATCTTAACGATCTTCAGTGAACGGCTATATAACCATTATCAATAGCCCAAAAGTCACGTCTTTTATTCTTCTGTGAGTGCTTGTATTCCATTTCCATTTTAACCGCATCTATTACTTCAAACAATAAAAACCCAAAACGGCGAGGAATCGAGCTATCAATTCAAAGTGTCTATCAAAAAGCACGAAAAACAAGCACGAAAAACAAGCACTTTATTTAAAACCTTTAACTAAGCTTAAAAGGAATTTTTAGAATGTCACTAACTGACTACAGTCTCAATTGTTTAATATTCCTCCTGAATCAAACAGTGCAACATTGACTTTTATATAAACAAATTGGAAGTGCGTATGGCGTAATGGTTAACAATGTAGAAAGCCGTATCAGTGAACAGAGTTCAAGATCCGGCTTGGTCTACTGATAACAATTAACAAAAAACATTGATCTATTTACTTCTTCCACCATCTATGAATTAATTAATAGACTAGACTCGCTCGCCTTTTGTGACATTGCTGGCTAGGGTAATTGATTTATTTATTACGACTTATCAACCGTTGTGTGAGTAAATTAAAATTGAAGCATATTTAAGACTAAGAATGTTTTATTTGTTTTTGCGAATGGATATTCCATTAAAGATTTATCTTTAGTATAACAATAATTTTCTATTATAACTCTTTAATTCATATTTGGTGGGGGATAAAGATTCATACCTTCCAACATTTATTTGCGCGCAGGTGAATGTCACAAACTTGACTATAACTTGCCCCGCCTCTTTCTCCGTCTAAACCGCTATCCACTACACCACCCGCTCATCCACTACTCTGATAGAAGGATTTTTTTTTATTGATTCGGTTTTTTACGGGTTATCAACCCTTTTCAGGTAATTCAAAGCTAGACAATATTTTTAGATTTTAAGAAATAATTTTGGAAATAATAATAGTTTAGTAACACAAATCTTATTTATAAGCCGATTTTTGTGTGGGGAGATGAGGTGGATTCTTTCATTTCCAATGGGGATTTGCGCATAAGTAATTATGACGAACCCGACGGGAAATGAAACTCTGCTCTCCGATTGACAATTCCGAGCCTTTATCAATTACACCACACGCAATTCCAAGCCTACTTCACCTGGTATTCCGAAGAAATCACCCATCTGGGTATTGACCAAACTTGACATGGGTAAATTATCGCCATTTTATATTTTAATTTCACGCGTACAGGTTGTTTGTTTTCGATTTTGTCGACTGCACAGGATAGTAGGGTCAGTTGGGCACCGTCTGTGAGTAAAGAGCACCATGTCGCAATTCACTCCGCCAGAAATTTGGAAACGCATGTTGTACTGATTGGCATTCGCACCGGAATCTCCGATATAAACATTTCAGAGTGTTTGGGTTACAATCTGAGGATAGTGCAGAATATTTAGAAAGAGTTGGATGAGTCTAATGGTGATTACAAAGGTGTTTCGAGTGATCACTGGTGATGGAGACGATATGCTTTCATTCATCTTCCCATAGGGACTCAAGCCGAGTCCTACATCGAGTGCCTTAATGAGGTAGTGCAGCTCTGGGTCAAGTCGTTGGCTGCTGAAAGACCCTATGTCTGGAACATCAATCAGGCCACAAAAACAGGTGAAGCAAGTATTGGCTTTATTTACATTATTCGAACAACTGTCCTCATGTTTGTCGCCATATTTATTACAAAGTTTCGGCCGTTGTACGCTCCGGCCTTCTTCAGGTGGTTGGAATGTCGAACTGAACCCTTTATTTCGCTCACTGGAGTAGACTGTTCTAGTTCCATGTGCCATGTTTAATGGATGTCAGTTATCAGTTAATTCTGCTCTCCAAATTCTCTACTTCTTTAACCGGGTATTGAACTCACATGAAAAATTTATTTCGGTTGAGCTCTCTAGGGAGAAAGTGTGAGTTTGTAAACAGTGACTATTACCGTTAATAATGCATGACTCTTCGTTAAATCGAATCGAGTTCTCTCAGTCACTGTGTGTTTATCTAAAAAATAAATACGCTTAAATTCACTTTACATCCCAGCCGTGCGCCAACGGCTTACTGGTAGAATTCCCGGGTCGGGTTTCGATCCTAGCTACAGGCAACTGGACCACACTGATGAGGTGTGATACAGCGAAACTGTAGATATATATATATATATATATATATATATATATATATATATACTCTGTAGTGAAAGGGCCATTCAGATTTTCCTACATATTGTTTCTGGCATAGTGTACATTCTAAGAGGTAAATTATGTCATGACTTCTACAGTTAGAATCGTTGTAGATTTCGAAAGTAGATTTAGTGATTGAGCTAGTGAATGAATTCGTGTGTTTAATATGGTTGCAGCATAAACTTCTTTTGTTGTAACATGGTTGGGAAAATTCTGTTGGTTTTGTTTATTACGAATTACCTTGTCCCTGAAATGTGTTTACTCCCTATGGTTTCTTTTAGGTTCTTAAGTTTACGATATGCAAGAAGGCCGGGTTCCTTAAACATTTTTGGGGGGTCTGGTTTGAGATGTAGTATTTCCCAGCAACGTTTGATTATATGGGATAGTGGAGGCAGAGTGGGATTGAAAGTGGTTACTAGAGGGATGCGGCTGGGTTTATTTTTAATCTTGTACATTAGGGTGTCTTCTTTAGGTGTGGAAATTGCTTGATTTATTTGCTCTATGATTATGTGTTGTTTATTGCCACGTGTTGTGAATTGATGCTCCAGATTTTGGGTGTGTTTATTTAGTTCTACATCACTGAAACATTTCCTTCTGAGTCTAAGTGGGTGTTGGGGTGTTTCGGGTGGGAAGACTTAAAGTGTATATATATATATATATATATATATATATATATATATATATATATATATATATATATATATATATGCATGTTTCATTAAAAACGACAGACAAGGTACTACGGTTGAGCTTTTTTATTTAATTTTTCTTGTGTTCTGACAAGAGCTTTCTTTTCTGGAGAAAGAGTGTGTAAGAACTGTCCGAATGTTCTGTATTTCCGAGCCATTATCAAGGATGATTCAATTATCAGCTTAGTAGAGTGTGTGTGTTCTGTGATGTTCAGTGTGTGGTAGTGATGTTTTTTAGTTTCCGAATACGGTTAGCACATTGTTGCTTTGTTCATAGTTAATATTGTTAAGAGTTGGCTTTTTCTTTTTTATTATTATGATAATGGCTAAAGATATAGCCGAAAGCGCTCGGAAATACAGAACATTCGGATAGTTCTTACACACTCTTTGTCCAGAAAAGAAAGCTCTTGTCAGAACACAAGAAAAATTAAATAAAAAGCTCAACCGTAGTACCTTGTCTGTCGTTTTTAATGAAACATGCATAAAGGAAGTATTGCTGCCTAAATATACAAATATATATATATATATATTATAAAGGATTATAATAAACATAGTGAATTCGCAACGCAAAAGCTTTCATTACTTTGATTTTCCTTCTTCAGGCGATGGTAAGTAAGACTTACTTCCCATCGCGGGAAGAATTACAATCAAAATATTGAAACACGAAAGCATAAGTGTAGATATTTCAATATGTTTTTATTATAATCTTTTATAATAAAAATAACAATAATATATTGCTGTTTCAAACGTAAATGCTACGAACAGTGGAATTTTACTCCGTCTCTTCTTTCTCTCATATATATATATATATATATATATATATATATATAGGTGTCTTTGCGTCTGCGCAAGTTTTTGTATTATTTTTAAATTACCAATCTCATTATTTTTTATCAATAGAAGCATGCAGACACACGCAAGTACAAAAACACAGGCCCATATATATGCCATTACATATACGTATATATATATATATATATATATATATATATATGTGTGTGTGTGTGAGCTTAGATTATTATTTTGCTTTATATATATATATATATATATATATATATATATATATATATATATATATATATATATATATATGCATATGGAGTGCGTGCGTTTGTGTTACTAAATTCACCTGTTTTACATAAATTTGCATATTAACGATTTCAAGGTGATTACACACATAAACACACAGAGAGACACGCAATTGCGTGCGCGCACATATAGCTGTGTTCATTTTAGCAGTTATCGATTTATTCACCTGAATCACCTGTTCCGAAGCTGATTAATTTTAATTACCCCCACAGATAAGAAATAGAAATATAAGAAAACCTATAAACGAATCTTATCTCAGAAAAAGGCGTAAATTTTTTTTTACAAAAACTGAATATTCATTGGCTTTTTTTTTTTTTTTTTTTTTTTTGAAAATCTAAAACTCACTTTCCGTTACTTATTTATTATTTGTAAATTTTCTTGCATGGGAGACGAACATTTCAGATCATTTCCTTAAACTGAAATATACGCTACACTCTCGAATTTCATTTTCTTCTCTTCGATTCTTACCGTTTTAAAATAAGCATTGTTTGCTCAAGAAAGGTGTTATTATTCTTCCCATTGAGTAGTGAATGCTGGACAATCATTTCACAGATGAAGAAGAGACTTGAAGCAAAGAAATGTGGTCCTAGAGACGTATGCTTGGAATATCATGGACAAAACATTTGAGCAACGACGATATTTTAGAGAAAATGGAATAAAAAAAAGAATACATACTTAACATCAGAAAGAAACAGTTGAAATCTTTACGGCACATAATGAAGAAAAAGGACTTAGAAAATGTTGTAACGAGATCGAGGGAAAGAAATATTTATTTTCCCAATTATATTTCTCTCGTTATCGGCATTGTTACGAATCAATCTGCAATTTCAGAGTCTGCTTATTTCACGTCCTACGACGAGCAACGTATTATCAGATATTTTTTTTTTTTAATCAGACACTTTTTTAATTTATTTTTTTTTCTCATACCATTGCCAAATCCCACAAGATATGCTCCAAATCGTAGCAGAAAAATCGCATTAAAACTAATTATTTAATTCTATAAACTTTTAATTGCTACCATAAATGATGTAAATGAAGGATGTAGTGTGAATGTAAATATTATTCAACTTTCTTTTGTATACACATTTCCTTCCAGGTCCCAGATATTATTATTATTATTATTATTATTATCTTTGATTTCTGGCGTTTACACATTTCTGTCCGGGTCCCGCCCAGGGACCTAAGGTTAGAAATGACATCATGACACTTTCCTCTGACAAAAAAAAAAATATTACATAGATAGAGCCCTTCGTAAAGTGTGGGCTGTACTTGTCAGAACAATTTTTTGTATCTCTTTGAGGCATGGACTTCCAGGAATCCCTTCAGTTAGTCTACGGGTTATTATTATTATTATTATTATTATTATTATTATTATTATTATTATTATTATTATATTGCTAATGTGCAATTTCGCTCTCCTATGAAGTAATGGATAGCGGCTCGGATTCAGGAATCGGAGAGCCGAGTTTGAATTCCATTCGAATCTTTTGCATTCACTTACGTTCTAATCCTCTTTCAAAAAGTATGAATCCTCTTCTTCTCATACTCCACCAGCTATAGGTAAGCAGTGGGACAGACCGGGTTCTGTAGCTTTGAATAGCAACTGGTCTACCATAGAAAGAAATGCCAATCTACTGCCGCGAAAAAATCTGCCTAAGCGTGTATCACGCATGGTACATAACTGACTGACATTGTCAAACATTATTGTTACTGTTGAATAGTATTTATTTTCACCGTAATTCTTTAGCTGAGGAGGCACGGTGGAGTAATGGATAGCGGCTCGGATTGAAGAATCGGAGAGCCGAGTTCAATTTCCAGTCGAATTCACTTAACTTGAGAAGATATGAATCCTGTTCTTCTCCCCCAGGTACGGGTAAATAGCTGGACAATGTAATTATTTATAGCCTTGGATAGCAACCTTCTGCGGGAAAAAGCTGCCTCGTCAGTCATGTATTGAAAGATACATGATCGCCTAAACGTGTATCACGCGTGGCACATAACTGACTGATTCTAAATCTAAACTGAAAAAATATTCAAATCTTAGTCGGCTCTTGACCAGTGTCTGTCCTTCAAACCAATGGCGGTCAAACGTACAGACCTAGCTAGCATTCTTTACTAACCAATGGGTGATCGGGAAAACGGTAAAAAATGTTATTCCTAAAAACAATATTTTCTTTAAAGTTACAAATACCGCCATTTAATTTCCCTTGCTTCATGAACGAATATTGGTAAAAGTCACGTTTGCCATACTGTACTGATGCGGCATTCACCCTGTTATGAGAAAAAGATTCTTGGGATAAATTACAGAAGTAGGGTACCCAGGCCTACTCGGATAACGTTCTTGCTTGCCGCGGGGTTCCCACAGACGCAGAGACAGGAACGACCAGAAGCCGCCGGTTACCGATGCAGACGCTCCTGGATTTTCACCAGAGCCCTTGTTAGCCGGCGTGTGTCAGACCTGTCCGCCTTGGGTGGCCCTACCAGGAACGAAGTTCCGGGCGGCATAACTCTGACACTACCGTTTACACCCCCACCGACTGTGAGGTAAGGGTTGGACTTTGGGGGCTTACAGTACCAGGTGTTCCCAAGCGGTCCCCCATCTAAGTACTGGCCTGGCTCTACGATGCTTAACTTCGGTGATCGAACGAGAACCGGTGTTTTCAGCGTGATTTGACCGTAAGCACATATTGGTAAAAGTCCCGTTTGCCATAACTTCAGCTCTGATGACTAATCCGTTTTAGTGGTTCCACAATCAAATTCAACCAATCATTATAAAAAAATGAACAATTTTTATAGTAGATTGGAATTTGAATCACTGAAAACAATAAACTGTTCGAAGGTCGCATATGAAATCTGTTCGCAGGCTATAAAATAAAACGAAGCCATAAAACAACGTAATTTATTTCCGCATCATTCGAAATGATAACACTTGCAAAAGTTGCCATCGGATCTCCAAGCCAACAGAGATGTAATTATAGAGGGGAATATTGCTTACTATAATTTAAGAAAATCCATTTCAATGGCGAAAGAGTTTTGACCCTGCCACAAAAAAAAATTAACTTATTCAGAATGAATTGTAAAGAAACAGGTTAGAAGAAGAATATAAGATATTTTGAAAGTGGAATCCTTTCACTACTGACCGAGGCGATTTAAGACGACAATATGCTAGTCGTCATAATTCCTTAGAACCAGAATTAAATAAGTTTTTTTTTTTTAATTTAATGATTTTTACCTACAGGAGTATGTAAAATTTGCCATTATGGTTAGAGCAACAGTGTAGAGAAATTGTAAAAAAAAAATCTATATATATTACACAGAGGATGTCTGTCTGTGTGATACTGTTTCACTCTTTTGACCAAACTTGGCATTAATTTGTACAATGTAAGAGATAGGTTCTTAGCGTAAAAAAATTGATTTTTTTTAAAAATCAATAATCGATAAAGCCTATCAAAAATCGATAAATTCAATTTTTTTCCTCCGAATTCGCTCAAACTCGGTATATGGGTTACTTAGATCATGACGAGCTCAAAGATGCCTCACTTTTATTCATACGACTCTGCGTTTAGCGAAAAACAGCGGAAAACGAAAATTTGATTTCTACAGAAATCGATTTTAACACAAATTTCGAACAAAAAACTCCCTCAATTTTCAAGCCATCTAATACAAACTTCACTCAAATGTAGCCAACAATAAGTTGATTGTTTAACAATGATTTAACTTGATAACTGTGTCCGCCCATATAGTGAAAACCCGCGTAAATAGCGAAAAATGGCGATTTTTACTGGTTTCTTTCATATTTACCGTTGTTTTTTCAACTAATTTTCATCAAACTTAACAATTGTTTTATAAATGTATCCTCTTCCAAAACTCTGGTAGCACACTGACAAATTGAATTTGAAAAACTCCAAATAATTGCCGTCTGAAGTGGATCTTAATGTTGCCTGTTTTACCCCTTCATGTCCTCGGCTAACTTTGATTGAATAAATACAGACTACTTCTGTTATATCAGTAACTACATTAATTTTAAAAAAATTATTGAAAGTACTTTAAAGTAATTGATGAAGATAGACTCTGTTACATCTAAACATGATTCTGTTTTTGCTTCATTCTAATTGAACGCTTTTTCTGATCCACCCAAATCAATCACGGAATTCATAAAGATTTATTTGTTATTTGCTTTATTTACAAATTTCGGAAGGCTTGCGGCTATATCATATTGAAACACTTGTTCCCGTACGATCAAAAAAATTAAGAGGCTTGTCAGTACCATGGAGTGACACAGATTAGAAGTACCAGGTGCTGTAAGATCGGATGTGCGGGTGGTGTAATAAATAACGACACGGAATTTTTAATTGGAGAAGCGAGTTCCAATACTAGTCGGGTTTTCTTTATTCTTTTACGCACAAATATTATTGGAAAACGTATGAATCCACCTCTTCTCCCCCAGCTATGGGTTAATTAGCAAGACTTTCAACAGTAAGTCATTAATATCTCAAAAAAAGTCTTACATTCTAAAAACGTATTTTCTGGCTATAAATAACCTGTAAATTTTATGAATGTATTCTGAAGCGTGCAGTAGTCTGTCGGGGCCGCTCGATGCAATGATGAAGGATACGGTGTTTATAGATGCATGTATTTCTAACATGTGTGTCTATCTCACTACCTAATTCTTAGCTAAACACACTGTCATCTATAACTTTTTTTTTTTTTTTTTTCAAGCGTTTCACCCCAAGCAAGGCGGGAAGCCACTAGGACGCAAGGGTTTACAGAAAATTTGGAGCAAGATCAGATAGGGATATGAGTAATAGAAGAAAGGATGAGGAGAAGGGTAGTGGATAGATCAAGGCAACCGGAGATACAGAGGCCAGTGAGAGAGAGAGGGAGAGAGAGAGAGAGAGAGAGTACCGAGAACCCCTTCCTAAACAAGAAACAAGACGTAAGCCTCTACTCATGTCCAAGAGAAGGGGGAGGAGTGTGGACCGGGCGGTAGGAAAGCCTACCTACTCCTATTACATATAACACATAAAACAACAACAAAAACAGAGGGAGCGATGAGAGGGGGAGGTAATTTGCAAAGAGTCCTGACTGGCACTTGGATTTTACCCTTTCACAACATTAAGTTTTAACTTAGTATAAGTTAAATTGTCTATTCTAAAAAGAAATTGAAGAAAATAAGGATATCTGGAATTATTGCTATGTCATAATAAATGCCCCAACATACGTGGCAACAAGTGTTTGTCCGATTTCTTCCTCATAACAAGTGAATGTACAACTTACCTTAAGTCCAAGCATCGACCTGGTGGTGGGGGGATCAACGGCCAATCCTCCGCCCTCACCAAATAGTGGCCTTGGGAGGCATGCTTTCAATAAAATTAAGAACAACAGGAGAAAGAAACGGCGAAAACAATTCCAAGTTCAGACAATTTATCAAGGAAGAAGATTCGGCCACTAAATCCTGAGAATACTGACGAGACACTTTCGCATCTAGCCAAAGACATTTAATTTTCCCTTTTTTTTTCTGATTTTTCTTTCGAACCGGGATTTCTAACTAAACCATCAAATAGGTCAGAATGATTAGGACAAAATGTGTTACTATGGGCAAACACACTGACGAGTAGGGGGAGGAAAAAAAAAAGAAAAAATACAATAAAATAGTAACTTATTCAGAATAAATTGTAAAGAAACAGGTTAGAAGAAGAATATAAAATATTTTGAAAGTGGAAGCCTTTGGATAGCAACTGGTCTACCATAGAAAAAAATGGCAACCTACTGCGGGGAAAAAATTTGCCTCGTCAGTCATGTATCGAAAGATACATGATCGCCTAAGCGTGTATCACGCATGGTACATGACTGACTGACATTGTCAAACATTATTGTTACTGTTGAATAGTATTTATTTTCACCGTAATTCTTTAGCTGAGGAGGCACGGTGGAGTAATGGATAGCGGCTCGGATTGAAGAATCGGAGAACCAAGTTCGAATTCCAGTTTCTTCCATATTGCTTGTTATTTGTATTTTATTAGGTTGATATGTCTGTATATTGTCTTCAGAATCCATATTTCAGATCCTCAGCCTCACTGGAAGGATTAGTAAAAAGATAAACATTACAAAGTGCTACAACGAATAGGGATTTGCGGAGAACCATAGCCTCAATGGATACATCATATAGCAACACAGAAAATGGCATTGGTGAAACGAATTTAAATTTCTGCTCAACTATTTTGGGATCATTATGTATTAATTCTCTCAGGACAAGCTTGTCTTTTACACCCCCCCCCCGTGATGAGCCGCCTACGCTTTTTCTAGCGATTAATCAATAGGAAAACCTAACTTTACTATGAACAACATAGCAATGTTTTTTGTTTTTTTTTAATCATTTCACCCCTAGCAAAGCGGAAATGCCACTAGTACGCAGGGGTTTACAGGAAGTGAATTTGAGAGCAAAGACTGAGTATAGGGAACATTAAGAAAAGAACCAAAGTAAACGGGACTGAAAAAGATATAAGATGGCGATTGACGTTGTATTTAAAATTTTAAATTTGTATTTATCAGGGAAACGAATAAACGCAAGGGCGCTCCACAGGTGAGAAGATCAAGAAAAGAAACAGTTTGAACAGAAGTGGCGGTTGGATTTCACTATTTCACCAGTAAAAGTGTTGAACCTTATTGTAGCATACCTATATTTTATATATATTTCAACGGTCGGCAACGATAACACTTCTGTTGATGCATGCCGAGTGATTTTTTTAATCGAAACGGTTGTTTTCGCCATTATTGTTAATGTTAATCATCCTTCATTTGTCCAGGGTATGATGATAAAGTACATCCGGCAGCAAGGCCTCTGATCGGGAGTCACAACTTAATTACTGAGTTGGAGTGGTAGCACCTGTTACGGTCCCAATTACGGGCATATAGTTACCCCCCCCACCAAACTGGAATGAAAACACTATGAATGTTGAAAAATATATATTTATAGCTAAAGTACCGACAGTTCTTTTTCATTGTAAAATTACCAGCAATACATTTTTGAAAAGAAGTACCCACAATGAATAAGAAATAATGCTATAAATACATTTTTGTAAAAAAATAAAAATTATCAGTAATACATTTAAAGAAAAAAAACCTTACCAATAATGAACAAGAAATAATTCCAGAAATACATTTTTGTAAAATATAAAAATTATCAGCAATATATTTAAAAAAATTACCACTAGTGAATAAAAATTAATACAAGCAATATATTTTTATAAAAAAAAATTACCAGCAATACATTTTTGGCTAAAATATAAAAAATTACCAGCAATATATTTTTATAAAACAATTTATCAGCAATACATTTTTGTAAAAGAAAAAAAATATTACCAGCAATACATTTTTGAAAAAGAAATTGTTAATATCCCCCCCCCCCAAAAAAAATGTCAGCATTGAATGACCCATAAGGAGTTGGTATACCGGTATATGAACGTATAGCTAACAACATCATCCTTAATATTCTATCATGTTTATTTAATTTTCTTTATTTATTCATTTAAAAACTTCCCTTCTAAATTCCTTTCCATTCGTTCTTGTCTTATTTTCATTTTATTTTTATTTTCTGATCCAGATTCATTTAATTCTTTTTTTATAAACCTTTGCCTTTACACATTTCCGCCTCTCCCAAACATCATTACTCGCTTAATACATTTGAATCGGTTCCATTTTTATGAAGCTAACTTGTTTTACATTGCTACTCAACAAACGACGCAATTCTAGTCATTTTATTATGCACATAAATCTAATTATCTCAGAACAGGGTGCCACTGAGATTCTTTTCAAAACGATATTTTCCCATTGCGCAAACGAACCAGATTTCTAAACACTGTAATGAATAGTCATATGAAATGCGCAAAACTAAAAATGCCACTTTACAGTTCATTAAATCCTCGTTTACCAAACAAACTTTATATCTTACACGTTTCTAAATACCATGGAACGACCACGAATGCATATAATTAAGGAATCACAACTACTTACAAACATACGTAAAGGAACGTTCACGCAGGCGCACATCGTTCCACTCAGGCAAATTTGAATATCGAGTAACCATTTAATTGACTGCATGGCCAATCTAAGCACAAAATTCAATTTTCTAATCACTAGGGCGGCTGTCATCTTTAACTTACTCCCGTGTGAAGCTGTTTATATGAGATGATGATGCCATTGCAGAAAACGTTCGTTTTCCCAAATATATTTTCAGTAATCTATTAGCGTTTTGCTAAATATTAATTATGTCAACAAATGTACTTGGATCGATTTTACAGCAATTTTCAATTTTGGAAAAACCCGAAACTACACGGAGTTAAGTCTGATGATTAAAGTGGAGGATACATTTCTGTAATGTTTTTTTTTTTTTTTTTTTTTTCCCCGAGGAGCTGGCTAAATTCCTAACGGCACATACGCAGGACCATTGTCAAGGGCAGAGGATCCACTTGTCAGACTAACAGTAGATTTTCTTGTAATCCTTTCAACACTTCCACATAAATATACGCATCTGTTTTTTGGATGTTTTAATGCCCAGTTCTTACATAACCATGCACCTCTTCTTTTCCTTCTTTAAACCACATTGATCTCTCAAAACATTCGATTTCTTCATACATGTTGACCATAACATTTCATTTGCATTTTTACCATTATTTTCACAAACTTGATGTTAATATGCTTTACTAGATTCATTCCACACATTTTCCTCTAATATTATAAAATGAGAACGTAAAACTTCCCCTACTGCTCGGTAAATATGATTCATTTGGTCTGCATCATAATGATTAAAAGCTTAGTAAAAAAAAAAAAAATAAAACCGCTGTTAAGTTTCTGTTTATGACTAAATATTTCTTACTCAGTATCTACAATGTAAAACCAGGGATCTTGCTCTCCAAAATAATGTTTAGAATTATAACTTTAAAAATCACTAAGCATAAACTTACCGAGTACGGTGAATAATGGATAGCGGCTCTGATTGTGTAATCGGAGAGCCAAGTTCGAATTCCAGTTGAATCAATTCACTTACGTGCTAACACGCTTCTTCCCCCCAGCTATGGATAAATAACTTGACAGATCCGGTTCTATAGCCTTGGATGGAAAATGGCCTGCCGCAGTGAGAAATGGCAACCTACACTCATGTACCGAAAGATACATGATCGCCTAAGCGTGTATCACGCATGGCACATAACTGACTGAAGCATAAGCACTTATTCAATTACTTTGTGACCGACGCTAGGATATTGATTGTTCACCTTTTGTATCTTGTCAAGATACAAAAGATATGATAAGCAGAATCCTCCATGAATTTTCAGTCTTTAGAATTTTGATGACGTGTGCAGATTTCTCGAATTAGGTTAGCCAGTTAACTAATAGGCGGCTTGTCTAATGTTTAATTACTGAGTGGAATACCAGCAAAATCTGTGCCGTTCAAAGCGGACATATATTCTCCGAGCACAGCAATTTAATTTTTCCAATGGTGTATTCATTTAAGAATACCTCGTATCGTTTCGTTAATATTTGGAAATGAATCTAAAAATAAAAAATAAATAAATAAAAGCCAAAATAATTCTTGACAATCGCAAAACTTGATTCATGGAAGGCGTCCATTAAACATTATCCCACGCAAACGATTCTTTAATTATTATTTAATGAATAATATGTTTGACTTTGTTTATGATACAAGGCAGATTTGTCGAGCACCCAGGATGTTTCATATGAACAATGACTGATGAAACGAGCATGCTAATAAAAATCAGTTTTTATAGTGTGGATAAACGGTTTTTATGGCAGTGATTTCAGGATTTCCTATGTTTTTTCAGTACTAACAAAGCATAGCTAAAAGTGTATATCTTTTTCATGCGCGTGTGGCGTAACGCTTATTAGCGTGTGAAGTGGAATCAGCATGCCCAGTTCAAATTCTGACCGAATTATTTTCATTTCTTTTTAAATAACGACCTGTTCATATAGCAGCGCAGAATTACAAATCTTTCGATGGAAAACCACGAAGAATAAATATAATCAGGTAGGGGAATACGAAAACTTGAATTTTCATTGCTTATTCTTTTATTCTCCGGAACATTTCGTCAGATACTAACGCCCAATCTGTGATGCAAGCCCCGTGACAAACGTTTTATACAAGGACATTATTCTTTTCACCTACGATATTTGAGAAACTACTTCTTTCTTCTCTCGATTGGTTGCTTATATTTCAACTGTTTTTGTCCTACGCGCACACATAACAGACTAAAGTTTGACCATATGAGTTCATCTCTGGGGTAACCATTAAAACGGGTGAATCATCTATCTAAACCCTCAGATCGGGGTTATTTCAGGTCACCCCTGTCACTGGCTTCATTTGACAGTTTGGTGTGAAATTGAATGTCACGCCTAATCCCGCATAATACCACATAGAATACGGAAAGTTCTTCATTACCCTAATAAAATTGATATGGCAGATTGATCTCTATAGGGCAAATAGGCGTTATGAAAGATAATGAATTCGAAACCAGCTTGTCAAGGAACAGAAATCAAGTTACACTACCTTAAACACGGCTACTTTTACTAGTATATTTCGCTTACAAGACCCGTGATAGGTATTTGCTTGATAAAAAATGGTCTTTTTAATATATCATCAAAATTATATACGGATGCAATAAGTTTTTAAGCAAAAATGTTCCAAGAGTTCCAAAGTAGAAAATATGAAACAAGTCTTTTAAGAACATAAAAAGGTCAAATCCATTAAGTTCTTCTGGCCGATAAAATAACATATCATCAAAACTTTGAGACAGTCACAAAAAATGATATGCCGGAGTTTAGCATAGCTTAAGATAAAACAAAGACGGGCTGTAGAAAATGGCGTTAAAAAGATTGTGTTTGGTCAGTCTTTCAAAGTGTCAGTCTGTTTTAGAGTAAATAAGACATCCTCGGTAATAAAAATGAACAAGGCAAGATGGCTTAAATAAAGAACTCCAGGTGAGTCAAAGAAGTTTGGCGCAGTCGGTCTCAGGCTTGCGACAAGACATGACAAGGCAAGACCTCCATGGAGGACGATTCAGACTCGGCTGATAAAAACAGAGCAGTTGCCCGGGTGGAAACGTTCGGGATCCCCACGGTCAACTTGACCTTGTGTCGCATCGAGTCCGCAGTGGTGTGAGTGGTAAATACAAGTCTGTCGCAGTCAATTCCAGGCTCGCGACAAGACAGGAAAGTACAAGACCTCCGTCTTCGGGCGGAGGATAACTCAGTCGGGCCCTGCCTTCGTATAGAGACTCGGCTGATAAAAACAGACCAGTTCTATACCCGAGCCCCCTTTGGCAGGGGCTGCAAAAAATTTGACCACTGGCCCGAATGGAAACGTTCGGGATCCCCACGGTCAACTTGACCTTGTGTCGCATCGAGTCCGCAGTGGGGTGAGTGGTAAATACAAGTCTGTCGCAGTCAATACCAGGCTCGGGACAAGGCATGACCTCTGTCTTCGGGCAGAGGATGATTCATCGGGCTTCGTCTTCGGATAGAGACTCAGCTATGAAAAAGGAATGTACTAGAGACTGCTTTGGCAGGGGCTGGGTAAATTTTGATCACTGGCCCGGCTGGAAATGCTCGGATTTCCCACAGTAAATTTGACCTGGTGTAGCATCTATTCCGTTGTAGGGTGACCAGTAAATCCCAGTCCGTTGGAACGAGTGGAGGCGAATTTCTAATAACGCCACGGTGAGTAGTCCAAGCGAGACATATTGTTACCGCTAGGTTTGAGTTATAACAAATCAAGTGAGTCAAATAATGATTTTACTTTGTATTTTTTTTTCATTTTTTGCACTTTTGCTTTAACATGGGTTCGATCAGTGAATTCTAAAAATGTAGGAAAATACATCATTCAAGCGCAAAGTGTTACGGAATGTGTAGCTTAGACAAAAATAGCATTAGTAGTAGCTGAATTGTTTTGTGGTCTTTTTTTTTAATTAGAAAAACCATTGTTGATCAATATTATGATGTTAATCTGAACTTTAGTTATCCTTTGTTTGTTTGTTTTTTTAAATATATGAACGACGATTGCTCTACACCAAGGGTCGGATCCAGCCCGCGAAGGCATTTTAGCCGGCCCGCGAGCCTGATTACCAATGACAATTTTTAACATGAGAGACGACCTTCAAATGAAATTTGTTATATGTCATTTTCCATAGAATGTCCACACATCTCAGTGCACTAAAAATATTAGACTATCTGCCAGTTATCTTTCATGGGACTTAATTTACCAAGTTGCGTTGCCTACGTTTAATGTCAAATAATGGATACATATTTGTTATGACCCTTGGCTACATTAAAAGATAACAGAAGCGAAAGGAACGATAAAGTGAAAGAGGCCAGGGAGGGACTGACATGCGAGGTAGCAGAAATCTAAAGACAGTTAAACATACGCGCATTATACATACATGCCTCATGAATGTGTGGATGATACCGCATGTGTACATACGTAAGTGTATCTGTTTGCAACTATTTGTACTCGTATGTATGGGTATATATGCTTCGTTTTTGTTTGATGTGTCTGTGTGTGGTTTGTTTGTGGAACAATTTTCAATAACAGTTTCAAACCTACACGTCATTATTTCATCCATTTCACTTCAGTTGATTTTTTTCACTTTGAAGTATTTTGACGTTCCTTGAGGAAAAGTAATTTTTGTTAGGTGTTTTTTAATTTTAGATTTTCTTTTGTTTTTCTGATTTCTCAATGTTTATTTTCATTATGGTTTTAAATATTTAGGTTAACAGGGGTCTGCATATGTAATTTTCCTTAATTTTTCATTAATGGCCTTCGTCCGGCCCGCGACCCGTCATTATAATATGATCCGGCCCGCAAAAAGCCCTATTCTTTCTTACTTTTAATATATTTTATCTTTGTCCTATCTCTACTAAACACTCTTCTGCCAACCATTTACACAAATTCGTTAGTGAGATTATATTCTGCATTCTCCGTTTTCTATGGGTGTCAAATGTTTCTTCCTCACTACGTGTTTTAAAGATTTTAATTGTCTATTTTTTATGCTAATTGTAACTGTCTTCTGTTTCTCCATTTTTCCTAAAACTTCGTCGTTGCTCACATACATAGTTCATGGTATTCTCAACATCCTGCTGTAGAGCCATATTTATATTGTCTCAGAACTCTTCTACATCTGAGTGCCCAACATTAACAGTTTTGTGACCTAAGGAGGGTTACTGAATAGAATAACCACACGAAGGTTGGTAATGAACGATAATACTTAGGACAAGAACAGCCCATATATGATTCGCCAGTAGCCCGTAGAAATACTAAACTGCTAGAAGTGAGTCAAGTGAATTTCCCAGTGAATCTCCAACTACAGGATATCTACCAAACGCCCCACACGGTCAGATGTGGCACAAAGCTGAATTTAATGTGGGATATCCGGGCCCGTACGCACAGCCAGAAATTCCCCGTAGACCTAATATAAAACGGGGTCGGGTAGCTGTTTCCCGAGAAAAAACTCAGCTCTGCCACATAGCTTCGTCCGGGAATCCTCTCTGCACGGAGGCAAAGAGTTTGATCAGCACAGATGGAGACAAATTTCCAATTGCAGGATATCTACCAACAGCCCCAATTTTTGTGGTTGTTGTGTTTTTTTTTATACAATCGTCAAGTTTTCATAGGTTACCGTTTAAAAGAAATAGACTTTTTTATAACAAATATGTGAGTGAGACCATTGTTCTTTTTATAACATGTGCCATCAGTTCATTGCGATAGATTGATGTACTGCGATAACTACAAGTAAAATATGATGAAAAATACCAGACATAATTATTAAACATGGTTAACAATTCCACAATTAAAAAAACTGTTCTATGTTGTATAATGTTTCAGTATCGTCAAACAAGCCTAATTTCGATTTTTGCCTCGAAGGAAGCTTTTCATAAATATTGATACTGTAAGCAACAAAATTATTTTTACTAGAATTTAGAATAAAACACAGCAAATTTTCATTCCGATTAACTTCAAACTAGACCAACACTAGATTCCCCAAAATCACGAAATAGTCCTAATGTACACCTGGTTCTTATCGTCTCTAAACTTTACAACAAACGCGTTGTTGCTTCTTGCTCTCCAACCTTTTTAGTTCCTGTTTTTAAGAAATCGGGTGAACCGTTTGATTTTTTGAAGTACCGATATGTTAGTCTTCTACCTCTGTTTGGTAAATTTCCAGAACCTCTAATCAACTTGGAATTGGTTAAACATCTCACTCCGAACGGCGTCCTTTCAGACAAACAACATGGATGTCGCTTTTGCATATCAAACACCGATGCGTTAACAGTTACTTCTGCTACAGTCTGTCAGATTTTAGACAGGAACGGCAAAGGTTGATCTATGTTAAAGTCATTAAAGAAGGCCTGGCATGCTGGTTTTTTTTCATAAGCTTAAGGTCTATATTGTTCGCTTTCTTAACAATCGTGTAATGAACATCATATAGAACGGCAACACTTCTAGATCTTTATACATTAATGATGGTCTCCCCTATCCAAGTGCTCTATCCTTGGACTTTGTTTCTTATCTTTATCACTGATCTTGCCGATGTTAACAGTTCCCAACTCGATATCTATGCTAATAACACAACTATCTACGCCTTGCTTGCTGTGAAATGATTAAAAAAACACTAAAAACTCATTATACCCGGGATTGAATCTGATCAACGAAGATTATTCCAGGAGGTGGCATGGGGAAAACCATACAAGCCGGCGCCACCGATGGGAATTGCCTAGGTATGTGTTAACGCAAGCTTTATCAGTGAAATTGGATAGACAAATCTGTTTGACAATCGCGACAATGATCTGAGATATGCCTTATGCTTTCAAAGCTGGTTGTGTATCCCATAATATCAAAAATTTAATTATATACTATTTTATCGAGAGTCTGGCAGTTTGCTCATTATTGTAGAAACGGTTCATTTCGGTAACGTCTTTAAATACAAACAGTTTAGAAAATCATTCTTTTTCGAAAATATGGATGTAACAAGTTGAAAGGAAAATTATCTGAACTCAAACTGAAACTGAAAACCACATCAATGTTGCGTGTTGAAAATGTGAAACCTTGCAGTTACGAGCAGACTCAGGTTCGATCTCAGTGTGTAGCTTAATCCAAGCAAACGATTGTAAGTTAAAAAATAACTCATTGGTCTGATCATTCTGCTGTATCAATTATTACCTATTAATTATTACCTATTAATTATTACCTATTAATTATTACCTATTAATTATTATCTATTAATGAGGAACATCCATTTCCGAAGACCTCATTTCTTACCAGCATGCTGATTAAGACTTACCTTGTGATTGTCTTTGAGATGCTAACGAGACTGATATTTTCAGCCATGAAATCGAGAATTGTGCCACTGAGTTTTCCTCTTCGGTCAAAGCCCTTATGAATACTTTTATTACTTCTCGAAAATACCGGGGGACAACTGAATCTTCTCCAGCATGATCTGCCGCTAGAGCCCACAGGAAGCACTATTTTCGGCCATACTAGCTCGACGGCTCTCATCAAAACATACGCTTATTGGGTCTGCTTCTTATTTATTTAAACTATTTATCGAAGTAGTTAAGTCTCTGCTCCCTAAGAGAATTAGGCACCATATTACATCTAAAAATATTGGGTCACATAATTTCCAGCACCTCTGTAATCGTATATTAAATAAGTGTAAGTTCTCTATTCCTCCTCTCTTCAATGAATTCGAGATGATAACATCTTCTACCGATAAACCTCAATGTTTTGCCCATAAATAATTCTCAAACACTACCCTTGACCCATCTAGAGTATCTCTGCCTAATTTCCCACCTTGGACTGAGACCCATTTGAGCCATATCTATATATAAACACGATTCGGCATGCTGGTCTTTTTCATAAGCTTAAGGTCTATAATATCCGCTATCCAAGTATTGATTTGATCCTGTTTTTCTTAACAAATCGCGTAATAAGCATCATATTGAACGGCAACTCTTCTAGATCCTTTTAAGTTAATGGGGGGCGGAAAGGTCTCCCCTATCCAAGTGCTTTAACCTTTGACTTTTTGTTCTTATCTTTATCACTGATCTTGCCGATGTTAACAGTTCCAAACTCGATATCTATGCTAATAACACAACCATCTACGCCTTGCTTGCGGTGAAATGATTAAAAAAAACCCTAGAAACTCATTATACCTGCCATTGAATGAGATCACCGAAGATTATTCAAAGAGGTGGCCTGAGGGAAACTATACAAGCAGGCACTACCGATGGAAATTGCCTAGAAACAACGATATGTGTTAATTGAAATTGGATAGAGGAATCTGCTTGACATTCGCGACAATGATCTTAGATATGTCTTATGTTTTCAAAGCAGGTTGTGCATCCCATAATATCCAAATCATAATTATGTACTATTTTATCGAGAGTCTGGCAGTTTTCTCATTATTATAGAAACGGTTCATTTTGGTAATGTCTTTAAATGTAAACAGTTTAGAAAATCATTCTTTATGTAACATGTCGAAATGAAAATTATCTGAACTTAAACTGAAAGTTATATCGATGTAGCATGTTGAAAATGTGTCGCATTACAGCTACGAGCAGACACCATGTTCGATCTCAGTGTTCAGCCTGTTCTAATCAAACGATTGTGACTTAAAAATAACTTTGACCTGATCACTATTAATATCCATTAATTATCCTCAATTAATCAGGAATCGAATTAATTCATTGATTGAGGTTCACTCCGGGATTGTCTTCAAGAGGCCAACTTAAACTGATATTTTCAACCATCAAATCGAGAATAGTGTCACTGTGGCTTTCTCTTAGGTCAAAGACGGTATGGATGTTTTCACCAGGGGACAACTCAATTGTCTCTAGTATAATCTGTCACTAGAGCTCACAGGAATCACTATTTTTTTAGTTACACAAGCTCGAAGGCTCCCATCGCAACAGACGCCTATTCGATGCTCTCTTTATTAATTTAAACTATTTCTCGAAGAAGTTCAGTCTCTGTTTTCTTGGGAGAGTGTGGCACCATATTACATCTAAAACTTTGAGGTCACATGATTACTAGCGCTTCTGAAATCGTCTAGTAAATAAGTATAAGTTCTCTACTTCTGTTCTCTTCAATGAATTTTCATGAAGCTGATTATCCTCACACTCTACTCTTGTCCCATCTAGATTATCCCCGCTTAATTTCTCAGCTTGAACTGAGTCCCCTTTGAGTGATATGCATATGACCTATTCTATGGTTTTTTCTATCATCTTTAACATGGACCCCCACAAAGCATATAGACTGGAATGGTCATTAAGAAGTGTTCTCCTGAACTAGTTCCTGTTCTCTCTAAACTTTATAATAAATGCCTTGCTGCCTTCTGCTTTCCTGCCTGCTGGAAGTCATTAGCTGTTTTTCCAGCTTTTAAGAACTCTGCTTCTGCTAATGCTTCTGATCAAATGTCCTCTTTGGTACCACGATTTTTCGAATCTAAATGCAGTACTAGTGTGGCAGCTAGATCATTTTACAGTTGAAATTCCTAGATGGAACTGTGATTTCTAAGCTAACAGTTTCTTCTCTCGCACTTGTCGCTTTGTGGAACTCTCCTTCAGCATCTCGTAGAACACACTTCTTCGAACCTTGTGCACTGGTACTTGAGAATCACAACCAAAGAAGTGTACCAAATAAAAGAAATATATTACTTTCAAAAGCTAAAGAGGGTATGGAATCCTCCACATTTGCCAGTGACCCAACTATGGGAAGATGCACTCTTCCCCAAATAAACCTTTAACCAATCATCACTTTACTTTTCCAAACTCAATCCCCCATTGGTTAAAAGTACACTAAAATGTAGCAAAGTTGAGACAAAACTTTTTCCCGCGAAGGATCCTGGAGCCTATTTGAAAACTCTAAAATCTATAAAAAGCATCACTAGACGTAATTCAAGTCAGTCAGACACTGAGTTTCGAGAGATACCAGCAGACACCACGCGTGACAACACACTGACTCAATAACCATTACCAACCTCTCAACAACACAACACAAATTGCACAACTATTGCCGCGTGAAGAAACTCAACTTACAATTTACTAAAAAGTGACATTATCACTACAAGACAGTAATTGTACATTCAATCAACTTTAGCCTATCAGTTAAAGGCGAACAACTCTTCATAATTTAAATCAACACTAGCAGTTGTCACACAGATACACACTATCACTTGAACTTACACAATTGACAATTTTCCTTGCAGATATCAAACTATTTTAATTCAACAAATAAACTTAAACTATCGACGTTTACCCACTAAATTTCTGCATGGACAATCTTTGTAACCTTATCTCACTTGCCACATTTAACAAGCAACTTATTATCACTTTGTGTATGCCATATATATATATATATATATATATATATATATATATAAATTCACGTTATTGTTGAAATCTCTAATGACGTTTGTTTTCAGTAATTTCTTGAAGTTGAATTTTCTATTTATTTTTGTTTGATTTATTTGTTGTGGATAAATGCATTACGATCACGCACATTCTTGGCCTTCACAAAAAAAATCACCTTCTGATAAATCTTACTCAGCATAGCTTCTGCAACAAGGGTAACATATGCAAATCAAAAAGTACATAACGGCATCGTCAAGATATTTATATTACACACTATTTCAAGCGAAAGGTCAGGAAAAATTCCCCATCAATACCGGAAAGAACGATAACACCTACTAGATTAGAGATAACTATTTTCATTGAGCAATCGTTTTTAATAGAAAGATTTGTAACAGGCGTAGTAAACCGGAACTCGAGTCAAGAGGCGGAAGCGGTGAATGAGTTGTTTTTTTACCGGCGTCTGAAAAGGAGCGAGTTCGTCTGGGTAGGCGTGTAGGATTTCTATTTGAGAGAGGGCGAGTGAGTTCTGTCGGGGTACATTGTACGATATGTGCAGTGGTGATGGAAGGAACGGATACAAGACAGAGAACAATAATAAATACCTGGAAGCCGGTGTAGAGGGGAGAAACAAACTGAAATTGCGTCCGACAACAGAGTCGCTGATTTCTTTTGACGAGATTTTAGAAATTTCAACCGACAATATGCCGGTTACTCAATCAACGAGTGCAGAATACTATTGAAGTATTGGTTTGGTGCATCAGGCGTTTTTAAACAATATTTATTATGAAAAATGAAACATAATACAACAATAACATTTTCATTTGATTATTCCGATGAATATCGATACGCATCTTTATAACCTGAAAATAAAGTAATATTTTTTGTTAAAAAAGTAAACAAAACAGCAATTTTTATTAACAAATAACTCGCCTACAAAAACGCCTGATAATTATGCACCAAGTCAATATCGGAATCAAACAAGAACATTAATTCAATTCTCGGAGATGTGGCAACAGATTTCTCTATATATGGCACGGAAAGTCGAAAGCGCATTGGAATTACAAAATAAGCCTTTTTGAAAGGATCACTAGAAGAAAAAAGAAACATTTATATATATCTTGTCTGCTAAATTATTTTAGACATATAAGATATTCTGGATTTCTATATTTTATCTTCAATATTTAATTTTTCAAAAATTATTGATTCGTTTCCTTTCATGAAAGAGAAGCAGAATATAGAAAGTCTCAGTAAGAACTTCTCTCGATATTTTATAACGGTCATTGGTATTGTAAATCAGCATTATTGAAGGAAATTAATATTTTCTTATTCATGAAAAATATTAGGTTGATGCATAATTATCAGGCGTTTTTCAACAATACTTATGAAAAAGAGACATAAAAATTCAACAGTAACATCTTTAAATTATTATTATGTCTTATGATTATCGATACACTTCTGTATAACCTAAAATAAAATATCTTTGTTAAAAAAGGAAACAAAACAGCAATTTTTATTAAGAAATAACTCGCTTGATAATTATGCACCAACCCTATATATTCTTGGAACCGGTTGCCAAACGAAACAGAACACCTGTCTCTACCAGAAATAGTACCCTCAGGAAATGGGTCAGTTTTGCTTTTTTAAAAATATTTCATTTCACCCTTCTGCTCATACTTTCCTATTTATTTATTTATTCAAACCTCATATTTTTCTCCCCTATGCATTTGCGTTGTCATCTACAGATACTGCAGTTTTTATGAACACGACTTGCAGATAACCCAGGCAGATGTTCTTCATTGTTAATAAAACGTTAACTTCGGGCTGTGTCCGTAACAGCAACTGTTATTGCAGTATTTGTACTATCTATGCGAATTTACTTAACTTTATAAAACGTAGAATCTTCAAGAATCTTCAAGAATTATTTTGCAATTATGCATTACTTTTTCCATCGATACCATTATATACAAAATTAGATCATGGCTCTCTCTGCAATTTCCTGTCGCTTATGAGGATACGTGAGGTAGTTTTGTCTGTGAATATTAAATTTTATTTAGATATTATTATTATTATTTTATTTCCTTATAATCCTGATGTTTACGCATATCTTTCCGGGTCCTTGCTGAGAGGACATTCTCCACAGACCAACTGAAGAAAAAACAACAACAACACATATATATTACATAGATGAAGTCCTTCTTAAGATGTGGGCTGTACTCGCGAGAACGTGTGTTTGTATTTTTTTAAAGTATGGGCTTCCAGGAATCCCTTTAATGAATCTATTGGAATCTTTTCCAACCGATCCGGGGGCTCCAACTACTACTGGGATTGTTGATGTTCTCATGCGCCACATTCTGAGATTTCAATTTCAAGGTCCTTGTATTTGGATAGGTTTTTGAAGATCTTCAAAGATGTCGTGCAGTCTGCAGGGACTGGCATTTCAATAAGGAGGCTCTTTATTTTCGTTTGCGGTCTCTAATAACAATGTCTGTGCGGTTAGCGTTAATTGTTCTGTCTGTGTGTATTGCGTAATCCAATAAAATTGTTACAGGTCCTATCTCCGTAACCGGGTCTGGGTGGTGTTCATACCAGCTTCTTTCAGTTTCCTTCCCGTAGAAGTTGCAGATTTTCCAGTGCAGATATTGGCCCACTCTGTCATGCCGGGTTTTATATTCAGTAGGTACCAATACCGTGCAACCTGATACAAGATAATCAATTGTTTCTGGATATTTATCACAGAATCTGCATTTTGGGCTAACACAATATTTTAGTGTGTTTTTTTGATAATTTTTTTTGTTATAAGGCATTGGTCTAGTACAACAAAGATAAAACCTTTCAGCTTTTAACCCTTCACTACGTAGCCATTCATGGGTACGGAGTTTGTCTACATCAGCTTGTTTGGTACGGGCAGAGTATTGGCCATGAAGCGGTTTATCTTGCCATTGTTTCTGTATCTGGTCTGTTGCATTTGACTTTGCTTTCTTTTTTTAAGTATTTTGCAGCTTCAGTCGGTGTATTGTGCTTTACTTGTATTTCTACACCCATTTGTAATTATTATTACATCATTATTGTTATTATCATTATCAATTATTATACCATTATTATTATTATCATCATTTATTATTATTATTATTATTATTATTATTATACAAAATGATTGACGTAACTTTTCCAACATTTTTCAACAGTTAAATGTAGAGCGCAATTTAAGAAAAGAAAAAAAGAAAAGAAAAAAGAAAAGAAAAAACTCGATGTTTGACAATGTTAAACAATATTTCAACAGACCGTCTGTGTTTTTCAAATTATATTTAAAGAATTTTTTCAAATATAAAAATGTATAAATTTACAAAAAATTATAAATCTTTGTACAAACGTTGCTTGTCTTGTAATGCAAAAAAGGCTGCACTGATAATGAATTAATGGTAATATATTTTTTGTTAGATTTATGTTTTTATACTTGAAAAAAAAATTGTTTAAATATAATTTCAAGAAGACAGACGATCTGTTGAAATATTGTTTAACATCGTCAAACACCTTTTTTTTTTCTTGTCTTTATCTTTTCTTAAATCGTGGTCTTCAGTTAACTATTATTATTATTATTATTATTATTATTATTATTATTATTATTATTTCCTTTGATTTGAGCTGTATATACAATTACTTCCGTGTCCTAATCAGAGACCTAATGTAAGAAATGGCTTTTCCACTGATTACTTCTTTAAAAACAAAACTAAAGCTACGATCACACACATATTACATAAATAAAGCTCTTCGTTTTTTTTAATATGTGAGCTCTACTTGTGAATAAAATTTGTTGTCTGTTTTTTAAGGCAGAGGTACCAGGAATCCTTTCAATGAATCCATTTTCCATTCAATCCGAGGGCTCCAACTACAACTGGAATTATTGATGTCCTCGTGTGCTATATTTTTTTCGATTTTCACTTCAAGATCCTTGTATTTCGATAGGTTTTTGAAAATACTCAGAAATAAATTACAATCTGCAGGAAATAACATTCTGTTCTTGTGGTCTCTGATCACAATGTCTGAGAGATTAGCTCTGATTGTATGTGAGTATTTTAAAGTCTCATAATATTGTTACTGGTCCTATGTCAATAACCGGATCTTGTGATGTTGATACCAGATTCTTGCAGTCGTCTCCTTCTCCTTCTCCTTCTCCTCCTACTTCTTCTTCTCCTCCCCTTCTCCTCTTCCTCCTCCATCATCATTCTTCTTATCATCCTCCTCCTCCTTTTCATCCTCTTCCTTCTTCTCCATCTTCCCCTCTTTCTTCTCCCCTCATTCTCCTCTCTCTCCTTCTCCCCCCTCTTTCTCCTCGCTATCCTCCTCCTCCCAGGGGAAGGAAGCAAAAATGTGGTTCTATAGAAACATACTGGGAATACTCTGGACTGAAGATGTGAGAAATAGCGAAGTTTTAGAGAAAATAGAAACAAAAAAGAAACTTTTATTAACGTCTGGAAGAGACAGTTGAAATGTCGAAGGCATACATTGGGAAAAGAATGCTTGGAAAATTAGACACTCACAGGACATATTACCCGGCACGAAAGCCAGAAGAAAGTAGTTCGTAACCTACCTAACCAGTTTGTACAACTCGTTAACAGAACAAGAATTCAGAGAAAGAGAGCAAAACGACACAATTTACTAAAAGCTACAACGGACAGGAAGTTAGGGAGAGCCATGATCGTCCACGTCCTGAAGACACACGACACATAGAAATATAAAAAGAATGAACTTGTGTAAATGGTTGACAAAATAAGGATTAGAAGAGAGTGAAAATAAATAAAATTTGCTAAGAGCTACAAAGAATAGGAAATTGCGGAGAGCCATGATCGCCTACGTCCTGAAGGGACAAAACACATAAAAGAATAAGAAGAACGAGCTTGTGTAAATGCTTTGCAGAACAGGGTTTAGGTGAGATAGCGAAATGACAAAATTTACGACTAGCTTTAAAGGGCAGGAAATTGTGGAGAGCCATGATCGCCCACGTTCTGAAGGGTCACGGTGCATAAAAGAACAAGAAGAGGTTGTGTAGATGTTTTGCGGAACAGGGATGAGGCGAGATAACAAAATGACAAAATTTACTAAGAGCTATAAAGGACTCGAAATTGGGGAGAGACATGATCGCCAACGTCCTGCAAGATGAAGACTGTACCTGGAGATCAGGTTAGAGTAAGTCTCCTTAATACCCTAACACTTTTCCTCAGGATTTTTGTGGCCTTGTTAGGGCCAGAAATAAAGACACAAGCGAGGAATTGGGTTAAACAAATATATTAACAGAAAACAGTAATACAAACATATACAAACGAGAGTGTTACAGCAAGAATGTTCGGTCCGACTGTCAGAGTTGACTGCTGGAAACCTCCCCCTCCAAAAGGCAATACCTGCTCCTATTTCTAGCTGGGAGAGTCCATGCGTGCGTCGGTAAATTAACATAACAGTATTCTGGCTAGACTTTATAATACTATTTCATAACACGCAAAAAATCTAAATTCTTCCACGAATTCCTATACCATCCAAACTCTTGTAATTACTCTTGCAATAATTAATACAATTGTTAATCTGTCTGGGCTTATACATAAGCATAAATTAAGCCTACTATTTTTTGTTGTTCGTGTTATCGAATTGTTCCTGGTAATTTCGAAGGTTTTATATACTAATACTCTCCCGATAAGCTGTAACATCGAAAGCAATTACATTTTCCTTCAAGGCCTGTTAACATAACCTCCATCACTTGAAGCGCTATTGTTTGGCTCAGATCCCTTATTCGTTGAAGTATCATGAGCAATAACGTTTAATCGATAGCAATTCATCTTCAATTGACTTACGTAATTCAGTAAAAGCACTTTTAATACCTAGTTCGTCAGCCTATTCTCTTTGAATGATTCTGACCGGCAGAGGAAGGGTTTTAAATGTGCATTTATTACAGGGGATGTCTAGAAATCCATCTACGAGAGGCCAAATTCATCACAGTCCATAATTGCTGTGTAGAAAGATGCAAATTTCGAATTGACGAAGGCAATGGTCCATAACTTATCCTGTATATAAATTCGTATAACATCGTACTTCTGAGCTAAAATTTTGTAATTTTGAGATATCAAACCGGCTGCATATACATACGAAATAGAGTAAACATCAATTGCAAAAATCTACAGTGGATTGTTGTTAGCAAAACGAAGAGTCCGACATTCAAATTACAAATTGGAGATAACAAAATCATGCAAGTACAAAAATTTAAACATATAGGATGTGTTTTAACAGACGTGGGAAAGTTAGCAAACATATAGGATGTATTTTAACAGACGTGGGAAAGTTAGCAAACATCTGGGAAGTGTTTTAACAGATCTGGGAAAGTTCTGAAACATCTGGGAAGTGTTTTAACAGACGTGGGAAAGTTAGAAAACATCTGGAAAATATTTTAACAGACGCGAGAAAGTTCTGAAACATCTGGGAAGTGTTATAACAGACGTGGGAAAGTTCTGAAACATCTGGGAAGTGTTTTAACAGAGGTGAGAAATTTCTGAAACATTTGGGAAGTTTTATAACAGACTTGGGAAAATTTTGAAACATCTGGGAAGTGTTTTAACAAATCTGGGAATGTTCTGAAACATCTGGAACGTGTTTTAACAGACGTAAGAAATTTCGGAAACATCTGGGAAGTGTTTTAACAGATCTGGGAACGTTCTGACACATCTGGGATGTGATTTAACTGACGTGGGAAAGTTAGGAAACGTCTGGGAACAGTTTTAACAGACCTGGCAAAGTTCGGAGATATGTGGGAAGTGTTTTAACAGACGTGTGAAAGTTCTGAAACATCTATGAAGTGTTTTAACAGACTTGAGAAAGTACGAATCTGAAATTCAAACGGACATTCCAAAAGTTATGCAAAGTATTTTTTTTAAATCGATAGAACAAACAAAAGTGTACTGAACTGTTATGTACTATCAACCCTTTTCTATGGCAGTGAATGCTGGACAATCTTTTCACAGATGAAGAAGAGACGTGAGGCAACAGAAATCTGGTTTTACAGAACCATGTTTTGAATACCATGGACCAAACATGTGAGCAATGATGAAGTCCTATTTCACTGCTCATATTAACATTTATTCTTTCATAAGAAATTATAGCAGAAAATCACTTTAAGTACCCAAAAAGAAACAGTAAATACTTACTTGCAAAAGGTAGTCGGTAAAATTAAATCGCACTTATTACTTGCTTATATCAAATCTCCGCTACTACTAGTATGCAGTTGCACTACGCGGGTGTTATGGCTGTCAGGACGATAAAATCTGTTTTGTTAAATTGGTTATAATTGAGTCTTGAATAAAAACTACTGTTTTCTTCAAAATCTAATAAGCGGCCTCTTGGAAAATTCTTATCAAGGAGTTAGGATTAATAAAAGCTTCGTGTAAAAAATACGAACTGCTTCTGCAAGATATTTTTGGTTTTGTTGAGCAGAAATATGACTTTTTCTATTAGCATCTAATCATTCTAATTCCTGTTCTTATGCAAGTTTACATTTCTGCACAACGGCTGTTACAGTTTTCTTTTCTTCAGTAAAATATTACTCCCGAGAGCCATCTGAAAATGTTCTTTTCTCAGCCATATATCAGCCATATTTCAAATTATTTAACAGTTACGACGAAAGGCGGCACTATACACGTTTAAAATTATTATATAGCTTGGTTATGTTTCGAACGCATTTCTAAAAGTGAATGAATTACGATTTGAATGAATTTGTATGAAATCAGTTTTACAATTCGAAAATATCCTTTTATTAGAATTGAATATTTTTTGTATGATCCTTTAGGACTTCGTCGGACAAAATTGATGATTTTATAGATGTAATTATATATGCGTATGAATGACAGGGAAGATATATAAACGCAGACGCTGGTTAAAATTCGGCATTGATAGGAAAACGCTGAAAATTTGAGGGAGGGGGCTGAAAATTTAAACTGTTAAATTATTATTTTAATTTACTTTTCTGCTTTGTCATTAATTTTCCTAAAACTGCTCTGACATATAAAAATTATAAATCATCTCCGCCCATTCTCTACTGAGCAGTCGAGAAAAATAAATTAGTATAGAAATGAAAAAAGAGCGGGAATAGGTTGGCATTTATTTAAAAGAAAAATAACAAAATGGCTACAATTACTACAGAATAGTAACTTCAGAGATAAACTACCGAATCTGGCCCAAAAGTTCAACTTGAACCTTACATTTTTAAAAATATGTCCGTTCTGAAACCAAATGCTCCTTTCCGATGCCAACATACATAGCCATAAAAATTTTAGAAGTTAAAATAAAACGGTTAATTTAAAATTATATTATTTAATATAAATGAATGAATAAGTAATTCATTGAATTAAAATAAAATTATGAATAATAATTACATTAATATATATATATATATATATATATATATATATATATATATATATATATGCGTATATCCTACCGTAAGCTAGGGCCTAACTTATCTATATGTGATATCTATGAACATCCTTACCACCGGACCCCGGTCTATCCCTATAAAGGAGAAAGATAGATCTTTTGAACATTTCTACGTATATATATATATATATATATATATATATATATATATATAAGTTATGAAGAACTTGGTAAACAGAATGGGTAATTCCAAGGAGGATGAAATCCAGAGAGCTCAATGTGAATACAGAGCTAATATTTAATGAAAAACAGACCATTTTAAGGTACCATTACAATAATTTATTTCACCAAAATGATTTTTAATGGACTCCGGATCATCTTGGAAGTGTTACCTGATGATCCGGAGTCCCTAAAAAGGATTTTGTGAAATAAATTATTGTAATGGTACCTTAAAGTGGTCTGTTTTTTCATTATATATATATATATATATATATATATATATATATATATATATATATATATATATATATATATACATATATATATATATACAAAAAAATTTACGTAAATGCTCTGTTTGTAATAATCAGTATTTGACTACATTTACCGACCTGAATGTCGGAGAAATTTCATAGAAAATATGTCTCCTCCGAAACGAATCGAACCTGTAATCCTACACGGAACCATCAATAAGCCTGAATTGGTAGACTATTTAGCTAGAGAGGAAGCATCCGGTTAGCAAAGTTAAATTTGCGTTTTTAAACGACAAATTTCCCATGATTTTCTCGAATAATCTTATCAGCTCGAAGCGTAACTTAACGTTAATGAACAAAATATATTATGAAATGGTTTGACAATTATTTTAATATATTTTCTGTTTATACGGTATTTTTATAGATACAAATATGGGATTTTTATAGATGAAAAATCGCGTGGAATTTGCCAAATGATGGTCCCGTGTAGGATACAGGTTCGATTCCTATCGGAGGACACATATTTTCTCTTAAATTTCTCGAACATTCACGCCGGTAAATGTTGTTAATACTGTTTATTATAAACAGATCAGTTACTTCAATATTCGTATCTATAAACATGACATATGTACAAGGTGTCCATAAAGTTCATGTGCACTTTAAAAATTTATAATTTTATTTGTATTTGCGATAGAAATAATTTGTGAAAAGGATTAGAAAGAAGTAAATCTATATTTTTTAAGGTTTTATTGAAATGTTATTTAAGTTTCCACATGTCCTCCATCATTAACAATACAAAGGGTAACACGATCTTTGCAGTTCACGGAAAACATTTGCCAACTGATTTACAGTAATGCCTGAAATCACATTAGTTATTTTAGCTATACTTAAAACTAGGTACATTAAACTTTATAACATTTTTTACAGATTATTTCTATCGCAAATACAAATACAATTTTTTAAAGTTCACACGAACTTTATGGACACCCTATATATATATATATATATATGGAAAGAGAGAGAACGGGGGGAGAGGGGACCAATTAAAATAACGTAGAAACAGAATATATACATTAAATATTTATGTAGAATTTACGAGGTGGATTTGAATAATCATAATTAAGTAATTCATCGAATCTAGAAGAATCGTCGACAGAATGCAGAACGCACTGGACGGCAGTTTCGTGCCGATTTTGGAACTCATCAGCAGTGCGCATCCACTACCAAGATTCGAACCCGGACCGTTACGATATGACGCAAACGTCATACCCACGAGACCAACGGCTTTCAGTGACGAAGAGGTAACATATAACTTAACGGTCCGGGTTCAATTCTCGGTAGTGGACACGCACTGCTGATGAGTTCCATATAGCACGAAACGGCCGTCCATTGCTTTCTGTATTTTGTTGAGGATTCTTCTAGACTCGATGAACCTAATATATATATATATATATATATATATATATATATATATATATATATATATATATATATATATATATATATATATATATATGTATGGTTGGATAGATGCGAGTTTGTGACCCTGGGTTTCACGCTTTTAAAATTTCTGATATTGAGCGCTTTCTAATAAGTACCGCGCATATAATATATAAATAATTATACATATATATATTTATTTATATAAACTTTTCATATATATATATATATATATATATATATATATATATAATATATATATATATATATATATATATATATATATATATAAGTGTCTGTGTGTGCGCGTGTGTGAAATAAATGTTATATACAAACATACACACATATATACATATGTATATATATGAGTGTGTATAAACGTTGTGTTCCAAGACTTTTTAAGGAAGCATTCTTTATTAGTTATGCCAGAAAAAAAGGCTTTTTTTTTTTCAAATTTATCTATCGACAAATATTTCTATCACCATTTTCACTCTTCATACAATTCGTTACTCCGAGGACACTCAGCAATACACCTTCTGACCCAGAAATACCAAGAACTGTAGATATTTTGTCTACATTCATAATTTTTCTGCGGTGAATCGCTTCCAGGGTCAAAAATTCAATTTCTGATTGTAATTTCTCTCGGCCAACGTGAATAATTGTTTCGTTTTTTTTTTCTTTTTCTTTTTTTATTGCTTATTACCTTTATATCACAAGAAACATCCAGAGCAATGCAAACGTTCACACACACACACACACACACACACAGACACAGACACACACACACACACACACACACACACACACACACATATATATATATATATATATATATATATATATATATATATATATATACTAGCAGTAGAGCCTGGCGTTGCCTGGGGATGTAACAGTAAGAATCGAACCATCATAAAGACTGAAAATAAAATTGACAAAGATTATTGTATAAGGTTGAAGGACACGCATCTCTTAATTAGTTTTTTTTGTTTGTTTTTTTTACGAATTGGTCAAACCCAAACTCAAACAAAAACATTGTTTTCAATCGTTATGAGTCTACCGATTGAATAAAATTTTGTTACAAACAACTGTCTTGTAAATGGAATTTTTAAAGCATTCTGAATGTAAAAATAAAGAATAAAGTGTGCAAGACAATAAGAAACACTACCTGCCAAAAAAAAAGTGAAGTTTTGTTGAAATCGGTTGAAAAATGTAGGAAATCCGATTCCATATATAAACGAACACACACAACCTGGGTTTTATAAGTATAACTCAATATGAGTTGCCCCCCTTTAATTCTCGCGATGCCTCTTAATCGTGTTTTCAAATTGATTTCGTGCAAAAAAAATGTGTTTTTCCAATTTTTGGTGCTGTCAGAACCACCGCAAGGTAATTTTACGTAGTTCTGTGAAGTTTTGTTGAAATCGGTTGAAAAATGTAGGAAATCCGATCTAGTATATAAACGTACACACACACATACAACCTGGGTTTTATAATAAGTATGATTTAATCAACTATATACAAGCCTGTTTTGCTGTCTTACAGCTCGTCAGTGTGGCTAGATGACTGATTGCTTCAAGCCGGGACCGATTATGATTCAGTCAGAGTTTCTATCCCTAAGCTACCGGCGTACGGCAGAGAAAGAGAAATTTTTAGCGTATTATATACGAGATGTATACAAACGCTAGGTCCTAAGAGCGCTCAATTCGTAATTGAAGAGTGATGCGTTAATAGCAGTAGCAGCCTCTGATTTTTTTTCAAATTACGCTTTTTTCCAAAGTGCTCATTTGGCTAACGAGAGCATTATATATACTTATTTCAAGCGGAAATATATATATATATATATATATATATATATATATATATATATATATATATATATATATAACAGAATTTATGGATTTATTTTTTAATGTAATATTTTTACTACTTAAATAGTTATTATAGTACATACTCGTACATTATTTAAATTATTCTGAGTATTGTCCTCATCTTTGTCGCCATATTTATTAACAAAGTTTCAGCCTTCTTCAGGTGGTTGTAATGTCGAACCTCATTTCAGAAATATAGACAGATACTGAAGGGCCGAAACGTTGTAATAAATATGGCGACAAAGATGAGGGCAATAGTCCGAATAATGTAAATAGTGTACATAATACCTCATCTCAGAAATATAGACAGATACTGAAGGGCCGAAACGTTGTAATAAATATGGCGACAAAGATGAGAATAATCGTCCGAATAATGTAAATAATGTACATAATACCTCCTCTCAGAAATATAAACAGGCACATACTCTTTGTTAAAAGAGAACTCCATGTTATTTTTACTTTGAAATGTGTGTATTACGTCTATAGTTCTGCATATTCGAGAAACCCCATTTTCTTTAAAAATTCTTGCATACGCAGGCCGATAGACGTATTAGGGAATAAAAATGGGTTGTCTATTTCAAATATGATTATCCACTAATAATAACGTTTGGAATAATACATCCATGCATATAAATATATAGATATTGAGAAGGAGAGAAGAATTTTCTATGCTCATAATGTAGAGAAAAGGAAACAATGGATTGGATTGGCTAGAGGGAAAGCCCTTAATTATACATAGGAATTATTGCAATTCACAGATAATAAAGAAAGGCAAAGCGCAGAGAGTTATGGTCGCCTACGGCCTGGAGGGAGACGCTATACTCTGTAGTTTCACCTATGGAGAAGGAAACGAGAATGTATTCCACTTCCATAAGAATCATAACAATTTTGATAAAAAAACGTAATGCCTAAAAAGGTCTGGTTGCCGACGTCTTGAAAAGACATGCATTAAAAAATCTTTCTATAATTCAGAACGGAATATAAGACTTATTCCAAAAATAAATTCCAAAGAAAGGCGCATCAATCTTTGTACATTTCATACAATATAACATTTCAATTTCTACAAATGATCGATCGTCTGTTTCCTTCATTTTCTTTGTGTTCCTGCGTATAATTGAGTGCATGTTCCCGCGCTGTGAATATCTTAATGGCCGCGCCTGCGTCTGATAAAGTCCACGTGAACTGAATATAAGAAAAATTAATGTGGTGAAAGGATATTTTTTTTCTCAAGGCGTCAAAGAATTTGAAAGTCTTAAGAGGAAAGTTATCTTGAAGCCAATATTTGAATCTTTGGTAAAAGTAACAATCAAGACGCTTCAGGCATGCTGAACAGTCTGCAGACTTTTTCCTATACGAAATTCTATAGTGTACAAAACAGTTTTGTCTGTAAATTACTTGGATAGATATTTCTCAAAAGAGAATTATTATTAAACTAGCAGCATGACCCGGCGTTGCCTGTGCTTGATTCAAAAATCGTACGACTCATACAACAATCGCTATCACTTGACTTAAAATATTTTTGCCCTTCCTTGCCTTTAATCGAGTGCCCTTTGCCGTGCTGATGTTGCTACATGCCTTACTTCTTGCCTATCTCACACTGCGAATTTTTTCTTAGCTCTATACTAAACATTAAATCTGTTACGAAAAAAAAAATTAAATGAACACAAAACGATCAGCTTTAAAAAAAGACTCGTAACTGGAAAAACCGAATGAAAAAAAAATGTTAACAACAAATACTTTTTCACACCCAACCCAGTTCTGCGGAATCAGAATCAACGTTGAGTTTAAGTAAGCGAATGAGCCAATTGGAATAAAGTGCCATGCAGATTTAAATTTTACCCACTTGTGACGAATGCAGTTATCGATTTTTTTTTTTTGCATGCTAACATGCTAGTTAACATTCGTGTCAGTCAGCTGTTGGCTCTCACGCTGGCCAATAGAATCTTCCTGCCTATTCGTGGCAGCCAGCTATACTCTGGCCAGTAGAAAATGGCCGCAACTTACATGAAAACTGCCGTAGAAGCATGAAAAAAATCGAATATTTCCACTATCGATAGGAGTTGGGAAATGCAAGGTCGGTCTTGGCCTTTCCACTAACTTGGAGCATGTGCATGTAAATTTTGGTGGAAATACGTCGAAAATAGCGGCCGTGCATTCGTTACACACACACACACATCCTGCCTTTTATAGATAGAGATATCACTAATACAAGATTGGTTCGTCTTCTACGACTTATCAAGTTTTTGCAGGTTAATTAAAAACCAGAAAATATATTTATATTGAATTTTTTTTGTGGGGAGGATAATAATAATTTAGTGTTACAAGTCTTAATAATTAACCCATATCTGCGGAAGGAAGAGGTGGATTCATACCTTTCCAAAGAGTATCTGCGCGTAAGTGAATAAAGCCAACGGGAATTGGAACTCGGCTCTCCGATTAAAAATTCCGAGCCATTATGCATTTCACCTTCTGCATGTCCAAGCTTACTGCACCTGGTATTTCCAGGCGGTCACCCATCTAGATACTGAGCCGGTTCGATTTTGCTTAACTTCGGTGATCATACAGAAACCGGTGTTTCAACGAGATGTGGCCGTAACCTTTCATTGGAATGTATGTTTTTCAAATGTTTATGGCTTGAACTTCGATCCGTCATTAAGTTCCTGATTCTAAAGAAAGATAAAAAAAACGAACTCTCCAAAGAAAATTCCTCATTTTATGATGAAAATATTTCGTGACATGTATTCGCAATCCTCATCCTCGAATATCCGGTGCGCCAACATCCAGTAAGGTGATTTTAAAAACCTTATTGCAGCATGTTCTGGAATGTTTTCAATAATGTCAATTCCTTAACTTATTGATCAGGATCATGAGTTATTTTCAGACTATTGTATTCGTTAGTAGCCTTGTCAGATCGTAACTTTCAGTTTCAGTCTTGCTTGGCACCAAACCCATTCAGATATATTTAAACCAGTGTTTCTCAACATTCTCAAAAGTCTGCTCTTGTAGAAAAACTAAAACTCTGGAGCTCAATTTAATCATTTAATGGGCAAAAATCAATAGTAATATTTGAAAATAATAATAAAGATTCCATTAGCAAGTATTTATTTTTAAGCCATTATATTCCGCATTTAACTGATACAGTAATCGTACAACACCCTAGCTGGTCATCGAAGACTTCTAACAACACGGCTGGTCGCTGAAGGAAGCACTTCAATCCAGAGCTAACCTTATCCCACGTTGTGATTTAAGTTTGATCACAAGGCAGCCAAGATCGAATCGTCGCATGTATGTTTGTATCAGGTTGTTTCAAGCAGGACGATGAGGTACAGGAAACTAAATAACACTGGAATAAACTGAACAAAAGTAAATACTGTTTTTATATCAGTCCTCCGTGCAATAATGGGTTTATGTCACAGTTCGTATGCAATTAATTATCAGCCCAACCCGCGTCTAAATCGGAAGTGATATTATCATTGTTGATCTGGCAAAATCTGGTTTGCTGTTGTTGGTAAAGTTTCGCACAAGGTTGGCAATCCATTTAATGATGGTGTCACGATAAAAACACCCTTGATAGCCCTAGCGAAGCATCAAGAATTCAGCTACTTGACACGATTATGAACTACACCAATCAAAGTATTGGTGTGTTCAATCTCGGCTGAGGCCGCAAGATGATGATAATATACTAGCAAACGTGTACCATGGAGAAACGATCGTCAGAGCAGATGCCATAAAAATATTTATAGAAAAAACAAAGGAAAGCCACGCCACGAGAAAGAGACTGAAGTCGAGATTTTTGACGTTTCTTTCATCGTTCCACAATTTTTATTTCGTCGTCATTTAAAATTCCACCATTAAAATTATAACAATTATGCTTTTAATGGATATAAAAAAAAGAAACTGAATGCCTGTATTAGTATTTTAAAATCTAGAAGTGCGAAAAATATTCTCCATTATTGAAATTGTGTTGAGCGGAGTTACAAGGATTCATACAATTTGTCAAAATTTATACGGCAATACTCTAATACAGAGGTCCCCAACCACCGGGTTGCGGACCTTTATCGTTAAGGATTTGCTACCGGAACGCAAAGAAATATTTAACTTCTTTAAAATTATATTGTAGATCATTTGAATAATGGATTTAATTTCCAACATTATATCTATGTGAAGTGGTTTTTTTCTGCTGTGACAATAACTAAAACAATACTACGAAGGAGACTATACACAAGGAACACACTTCGAGTGACATTGTTTCCCATCTCTCCCAGGTGGGACCTTTTTGTTGATTCTACAGGGATGTCCGAATGTCCTGTCACCCGTATATAATATAATGTTCGATTTCAACGGCCTGTGGAGTATTATCAATGAAAGAATTTCACATGAACGATACCAGGATACCCATCAGTTAAAAGACGCCATTCGGAGATCCTTTACAACAATCAACAAAGCACAGGTTTGTAAAATATCACACAGGACTTGGCGCGGCATCATTTTGTGCCACGAAAATGATTGTGTTCATAGAGACCTTCTCGATGCATGGCAGCTTCAATGAAAGTGAATAAACTGAATCCAGTACATGTGCTTTGTATTTACTGTATTACTTATTCTTCTATTGCTCTCATTACGTTTTTTGTGGGAACAAGACTTTCAGTCTACCCTTCACATTATGGTGAGTTGATATTAATGTGATAATAGTGTAAAAAGTACTGATTTAGAGAAACTAAGAAAAAAGGTGCTGGAGCTTAGACATTATTAGTCAAAGTATTATACGCTTTTTCTTCTCTTTAATAAATTACTCTTTTTATTGTTGTTCTCTAAATACACTAAAATTACACATATATTCCACTACCGGTCCGAAGAAAGATTGTCCAACATGACGCCGGTCCGTAGTATAAAAAGATTGGACACTACTGCTCTAATAAACAAAATAACGACAATACCCCAATGGCGACGAGAAATAATGAATATCTGCGTACCTTAATGATTCCTCTTTTCTTTTTCATTTTTTTCTCCTGAACAAAATCGAAAGATTTCTCTAAGTGCATTTGATGAAGAAAAAGCGAGGAACTTTTATGATAACTTGCAGTTTTAGCTTAAAAAAAAGTAAAAAGAAACTGCGCATGACAGGAAGTTAAATGCCATGCGTCTCGAATCTTTGAATATGATTACTATTCATATTGTTTTTACATTATTTCTTTTCCTTTTCACGTACACATTTATGTTAGCGTCTTTTGTCGTTTACACGAATGTGCGCTTGAAATGAGTGATATTGGAAATATTTTCCATTCATTCTTTTCGTATTTAACATCTCTTTCAGATGATAGGTGGAGAAGAATTGGAAAATTTGATTTTAATATTTAATGCTTAAGCCGATGGTCATTAAAAATAGGATGTTCCTGAACTAAAGATGTCGAAAAGAGGAGACGATTAAACAGTAGTATGATTTATAATCCGCCTCTCATTAGACATGCAAAATTATATTCCTTACCAAGAATTGTAAACGACATCAGTTAGAACCATATTGGAATTCTGCTTGTTCTTTAGTTCCTTTCGTTAGAGAGCTTTCATTACCTCATGCAAATAGTTCATAAATAATAGACTTTTCCGTTTAGATCACAAGGAAAGACGTCAGGGTTACAGTTTCATTTCAGAAAGAAAGAAAGAAAGAAAGAAAGAAAGAAAGAAAGAAAGAAAGAATTAACGTCCGCATTCAGTAAAATGGAAAATAGTGGCAATTTAAAATGTATTCATTTGTACAATATATAAATGAATGAATGAATAAACGAATGAATGAATAAATGATTAAATGAATAAATTAATAAATGAAGAATAATCAAATGAATGAACAAATGAATGAATGAATAAAAAAATGAATAAATCAATGAATGAATAAATCAATAAACGAATGAATGAATAAATAAATAAAATAATTAATGAATAAACAAATGAATGAATAAATGAATGAATGAATAAATGAATGAATAAATGAATGAATAAATAAATTAATTAATGAATGAATAAACAAATGAATGTATAAATAAATGAATGAATGAATAAATGAATGAATAAATGATTGAATGAATAAATAAATCAATCAATAAATAAATAAATGAATAAATGAATGAATAATCAAATGAATGAATGAATAAATGAATGAATGAATAAATGAATGAATGAATGAATAAATGAATGAATGAAAAAATGAATGAATGAATGAATGAATAAATAAATCAATAAATTAATTAATGAATGAATGAATGAATGAATAATCAAATGAATGAATGAATAAATGAATGAATGAATGAATGAATAAATAAATGAATGAATGAATAAATAAATCAATAAATTAATTAATGAATGAATGAATGAATGAATAATCAAATGAATGAATGAATAAATGAATGAATGAATAAATAAATGAACGAATGAATAAATAAATCAATAAATTAATTAATAAATGAATGAATGAATGAATAATCAAATGAATGAATGAATAAATGAATGAATGAATGAATAAATGATTGAATGAATGTATAAATGAATGATTGAATGAATAAATGAATGAATGGATAAATGAATGAATGAATAAATGAATGAACAAATGAATAAATAAATCAACAAATTAATTAATAAATGAATAATCAAATGAATGAATAAATAAGCAAATGAATAAACAAATGAATGAATAAATGAATGAACGAAGGAATAAATAAATGGATAAATCAATGAATGTTAACAATCTCATATGCTTGACGTCTGCTCTCAGTAAAATGAAATATATTGTTAATTTCAAATCTATTCATTTGGACACTGTACCTTCATTAAATAATGACCTACGTTTATACTTATCATCGTCATGGAAAGATTTTGTTAAAGTTGTTAAGCTCATATAATTAACAGTTCAATCCGGGCATTTTCGTGAGTATTTTATTGTCTTGAAACACGCTTATTCAAACATTAACTTTATGTTTTTTTAAATAAATTCAGCTCAAGCTGGGTTTGACGATAAACCACATCTGGGACGACCTCTTAAATGTTGTTGTTCCCACATCCACTCTGACCCAAGGGCAAACAGTTAACCCCCCCCCAAAAGTAGCTAAAATTCAATGAAAGTATAAAAATACATTTTTACAGTAAAACTATCAGCAATATATTTTCATAGTAAGAAACTTGTCAGCAATTAATTAAAAAAAAACAAAAACAAAAAAAACAGAAATAAGTTTTTTTGTAAATGTAATTACTAATTCCCCCAGGAAAATTAAATATTGGCTTTAAATGACCCATATGCTGTTGATATGCCGCTAAATGACCAAACAAAAAGAACAATCACCCCAAACAAGAAGATAATGCCACTTGGACATAATATGTTGCGTTATATGAGAGAGAATAAAAAATCTTTTTTGAGGAGAAGTGATGAAAGAACATGAATATGATTCAAGCAAATAGAAGATGGCAATTGACACTGCATTTAAAGTTTTAAAGATTGTAGTTATCAGGGAAGAAAGAAATCGGAAAGGAGTTCTAAAGATGGGAAGGGAGAGAAAAGAAACTGATAGAGTTGACGATTGCATCTAACTAGTACAGCACTAAAAAGGTGAGACCTATTTGCCAATCTAGTATCACACTTGAATTCATGTAGTCAAGGCACTAGGCGGGAAAAAGGAACATCAAAAAGAGTTGCCATGAAAATATTTATAGAAAAAAAAAACAGAGGGAAGCCATTTAACGTAGGTGAGAAAGCGACTAAAATTGAGATGCCAGGTCAGAATCTGTTATATGACAGGCCTTTCTTTGAATTTTTCAAGGATCTCGAAATATAAAACAGGGACACTTAAGATATTAAGATGCTAAGGTAAATGAAAATAGTAAAACCCGAAGAATTTTTACGAGTATTTATAGTTGACTTAATTTAAAAATTCATTATCAAAAATTTACAATGTTCGATTAGATAAAAATACTTATTTATAATCAGTTTAACTTGAGTTTAAATCGGAAAAGCACCTACTTTCCTTTAAATAAATTATTCGACCCAGTGTTTGAAATTTGACTATAAGACGATCGAAGTGTATAAATTTAATTCTGAATTTCTGCTTCATGAAATCAAGTTAGCTTTGAATAATGTACAATTAAAAGAACATGGATTTTTAACATCTGTCTATATTTCTTAGATGAGGTATTATGTACATTATTTACATTATTCGGACTATTGTCCTCATCTTTGTCGCCATATTTATTACAACGTTTCAGCCGTGGAACTAGAGCGAAATAAAGGGTTCAGTTCGACATTCCAACCACGTGGAACATGAACAGTCTACACCGGAGAGCGAAATAAAGGGTTCAGTTCGACATTCCAAACGCCTGAAGAAGGCCGGAACGTACAACGGCTGAAACGTTGTAATAAATATGGCCACAAAGATGAGGACAACAGTCCGAATAATGTAAATAATGGATTTTTAACGTCTGCTGTTTTTTACAAGCTGTCCGATAAATTATTTGTACAAATTCCACATTTTATTTAGCTTTTATCCATTAAAGTTAAGATGTATCAATGTACTTATTTGTATGTTAAAGAAATATTATTCAATTTTAAATTTATATATGATTTTGTCTTGATTAAATTTCAACTGTCTTTTCAGGCAGATCTTGAAGACGTTTATTACTGATTTTTGACATAATGAAAAGGACAAGAGAAAGTACAGTGTCTATCCTGATTCACAGACAACAAATCGGACATTCCGTTCAAGCGAAACAGTTCCTCTCCATTAGATTCTATTGCATTAAATCTTGCATGCATTTCTGTATTGTTCCAAGCCAGTATTTATAGCATCTTGTCGATTGCAACTTTGACAACAGCGAGAGGAATCTATTTGCGGGCAATTTTATTTTCCCTGATTACATAGTTCAACTGAGTCATGTCCCATAAAATAAACCTCTACCGAAAAAAATATTATATATATATATATATATATATATATATATATATATATATATATATATATATATATATATATATATATATATTAAAATTAATTGATTTAAAATATGTTTTTTTTCGCTACACAGTTCTACCAAAACGTAGCAATAACTGATACATTAAAATATAGACATATTGAACACCCAGACACCCTAGTCTAGCAAAAAAGAGATTTATCTCTAACCTTGGAAACATGAATTTGTTTTAGCTGTGTATTTAAAACCCAGTAATTTTAAAAGTTGCTCCAAAATTCACTTGAGGATGAAATAGAACTAATGTCTTTAATTTAATTACAAAATTAAATTCAGGGGCTTTTAGCTTCCATTTTTGAAACATGGTTAGAACTGTGTAGCGAAAAAAACATTTAGAAAAAAATATTTTAAATCAATTAATTTATAATATTAATGCTCTGTAAATTTACATCGAACACTATTTTGTAAAAATAAAAAATATCTATAAGAACACCGGATTATATATCTTACTGTTCTTTCTTTTTATATATATATATATATATATATATATATATATATATATATATATATATATAAAGAAATATAGTTATATATATATATTTGTATATATGTATATATATATATATATATTTGTATATATATATATATATATATATATATATATATATATGAAGAAATATAGCCTTAAGGTGTGCTATATTTATAGGATAAAGTGCTCAATATCAAAGATAGAGCGTGTGTAAATATAAAAGTGAACATTGAAGTCAACACTGAGAGGCGACAGTCTGTTTCATGCTAGATGCAATTGTCAGGCCACGAGTGCCGTTATTTTTCTCGGCTATTTATATATACGGGTCAGTGGTGCATTGTGGGTAGTCTATTTTGACGGTTATTTTACCGGAAGTCGTTTATTTGTTTATTTATTTGGATTAAATTATTTTGCTTGTTTTTATTTTCATTTTTATTCTTTCTCTTTATTTCTTATATTATATATTTTTTATTTTTTATTTTTATTTTAATCGGTGTTTTTATTAACGTATTAAAAATTTGTTTATATCGCTTATTTAATAGTTTTGTTTTGGCTTGGGAAGATAAAGCTATTTATTCAATTTTGGGATGTGATTGTTGTAGTTTATTCTAACTATTATTTTGGCGGGAACAGTTTTTAATTTGTTTATTACTTCATATATTTATTTGGGTTGATTATCTTTATTTTTTTCTAACAGTTAGTTTATCGGGATCAGTTTGTTAGTTTATTTATTTATTTGGATGAATTTAGGTCAATTTATTTTACTTGTTATTATTTATTTGTTATACTATATATTTTCTCTTTTCGGTTTTCGATTTTTAAGTAACGTAGTATTTTTTTTTATCGTTATATAACAGTTACAGCTATTTTTTTTCGGCCGATTTTTGGTTTGATTTTTATAGCCTAACTAATATTTTGGTCATAATGGTTTGTTAATTTGCTTATTATTTACTTTATTTATTTGAGTTCATTGATTTTTTTATTTTATTTCGTCTATTCTAACAGGTATGATTTGGTAATTTGTTTGGGTCAATTAATTTTGCTTATTTTATTGTCATTTTGTTTAATTACTTATTTTTATTTTATTTTATTTTTTCCGTTTTCAATTTTTAAGTAACGTAATAAAAATTGTTTTCATGTCTGCATTTGGATATGAGCTCGGATCTTTTATTTAATTATTTGTTTTGGTCAGGGAAAGTAATGATAGCTATTTTTTCCTCCAAGCAAAGTTTGCAAGTTTTTGATTGATTGTTGATGATATTTTCCTTATTTTCCAAGATATGTTTGGTGTGTTGTGCGTTTTCTTTTTAATTTCCCAGATATACTTAGAAAACTTTGTGCTGTTCGCATATTTACTATTTGTGAAAGATGTTTCTTTGTTTCCAGGGTCCTCCAGTTACTCCTATGTATAATTTTTCTTCATTATCTGGTGATTTTATCGTGGCTTGGTATATTACGTTGTTTTGTAAACAATTACCGTTTAAGGGACATTCGTTCTTTATTCTGCAGTTGCACGTGGGTTTAATTCGTTCGTGTGGTTTGTTGATAATTTTCTTGTTGTGCTTTTTTATTGTTCGTGCCATGTTCTCGGTACAACTGTAGCTGATTTTTAATGTATTTTTGTTGAATATTTTGTGTAGGGTGCTTGATTCCGGGAAGTGTTTGTGTAAGAGTCTGAAGAATATTTTTGCTACGTTTGTTTTTACGTTTTTGCTGTACGGTGGGTTGAACCATATGATATTTCTTTTTCTTGTTCGCCTTTTTTGTGTTCTGTGGTGAGTATGTGAGGGTTGCTGGGAATCCGCTATCTTTTAGGGCTGCTTCATAGTCTTTCTTAGCTTTGTTAAATATAGATTCATAGGAGGAATTGTCGGAAAGCCTGCGGTTATTCGATTTTGGTATCTGTTTGATTATAGAAGGCGGGTGTTTGGAAGATGTGTGTATGTAGAGTGGTTTAACATTAGGTTTTCTATATGGTTTATATGTGCCTCTTCTTAGGTTGAAGGTAACATCTAGAAAATCTACTTCGTTTAGGTTAGTTTTTATATCTATGTCGAATGATGAGCTTTGAAACAGCGATAAAGTCTATCCGTAGATGACTATATATATGTCCTTGTAAAATGAGATCGATAAGAATGAATGACCTCTTACGTATGATTGCTGATTAACATCGTTTTTCTCATTACTTTGAACTTAGCGTATGTCATTCCGATTAGGTTGATCAGAATAAAACTAACCTCACTGTTATCTCCTCAATTTTCTTTCATACCTTTTTTTATTCTTCCTTTTCTCGGGAAAAAAAGGGTTTATCTTGTGTCTTTCTTTCTTGCACTTTTTCTTTTCTTCCTTTCCTCGTGAAGAGTGGTTGTATGTGGTTTTAAATTTCAATAAATTATCTACTCACCAGTTATTTACTAACGCCTGATGAGATATGTTAATACACATCGAAACATGATTGCATTTGTGTAGCGATTTTGATGCAAAATCCAAAATAACATATATATAGATGTGTGTGTGTGTGTGTGTGTGTGTGTGTGTGTGTGTGTGTGTGTGTGTGTGTGTGTGCAAATATATAAAAAATAGGAAAAAACACGTTAGGTTAATAATCCAATGTTCTTTCATAACTAATATGTTGATACAATTTTAAACCTTACACCGCTTGCTGAAATAATTGCTTCAGCCGTTTCCATAGTAATTAATATTACAAATGGATATGCTTATAAAGCTACTTAAATTTCAAAATTAGTGATTCCAAAAATTTCGCTTGAAGATGTAACAGAGCTTGATACTTTAATTCAATTTAATTTTTATAATTAAATTCAAGTTTTTAGCTTCTATTTTTGAAACATGATAACCCTTATGTGGCGATGGAATAATATTTTTAAATAATTATAATATATATATATATATATATATATATATATATATATATATATATATATATATATATATATATATAAATTAAATAAAAAGATATGAGCAAACGTACATGCGTGCGATTACGTTCATATACAAGCTTGCAAATAAATGTTTATTTAATTTTTGGTGTAATCAGAACAGTACTCAATGTAGCGTACCAAAGCTATAAAATATATTTATAACTATACATATTACTTATGTCAGTCATACAATTTTCACGTGTGTACAATCGTCAATTACAAAAAGTTAACAAACAACACTATAAATGGCAGAAAACATCATCTGGTCCACAATTATATCCACTCAATAGCCTCTAGTATACTTTGCAACAAAATCGTTACCGACCACTAAACTAACCGCTACAACAATGCAATAGACTACCCACAATGCATCATTGACTAGTAGATATAAATAGTCAAGCAAAAACTCAACGGATATGGCCTGATGATTGCGTATAAGCATGAAACCGATTGTTGCCCTTTGGTGTTGACCTCAATGTCACCTCCACTCTATCCTTGATATTGATTACATTATCCCATTAGTATAGCATACCTTAAAACTATATCTTCTCATACGCACACACACACACACACACACACATATATATATATATATATATATATATATATATATATATATATATATATATCATTCATAAAAAAAAAGTAGATTAGTAAAGTGTACAACAAAAAATTCTCAAATTAAGATATTAGTAAAAACGCACTCTCTTAAATTTTACCGTTGCGACTGCACACTCCAAAAGTTTTTTTTTATCTGTTAACAATAACACATTTCTAAAAAAAAAAAAAAAGACATATTTCGATTCGCATTTAAGTTTTTCGTCTCTGATGCTACCTGGATTTTACTAAAAACAAAATAAAATTTCCATGCCTGAGGATGACTGAATGTACAGTTGAAAGTACTTGCAGATTAATAAAAAAAAAAGACCTTATACAGCTTGTAGTTATTAAAATCATGGATCATAACATTCATCGAGTAGTTCGTAGGTTAATGCAACTGTATAGGACCTTGGTGGGGGGAGATGTAAAGAACACACATGGGTTAAAATTTCCTGCTAGCCGGTCCAACCACATGAGAATATTGGACTTTAATTAAGTCCAAAGAAGACAAAGAAAACAAACAAGCCCGATAATTATATATAAACAAATATATGTATTAACAACAAGTTACAAACACATGGACAATTACATTGAGTTTGTGTGGTGAATATTATGTGTGTGTATTGTGGTGAGTGTTCGTATGTACGTGTATTGGTTTTGTTCTTAGCGTGTTCGCAGAATGTGGGAAACGCTGTATTGGTGAGAACTCACTTGTTGGTATTAGCTGAAATGAAGAAAGAAGAGAAAGAATTACCTCACCCCCACGCGAGGTGGGATACGGCCCAAGGCCTGAGGGGTAAAGAGAGATCGAGGCAAAAGGATCTCCCAGTATTTATAGCAAGGGGAGAGAAACCCTTGCTGAAGGAATAAAAACTAAGGAGGAGCTAACTCCGACACAACTTAAAAATTTTGTTTCACCATTTTATATCATTAACTTTACTAATCTACTTTTTGTATGAACGATTCATTGTAATATAAATTGAACTGCAGTGCACACACACACACACACACACACACACACACACATACATATATATATATATATATATATATATAAAGATCTTTTTATGTTTCTACATTTTTTATAGATGCAAATATTTAAGTAAATGCTCTGTTTATAATAAACAGTATTAAACACCATTTACCGGCCTGAATATCCGAGAAATTTTGGCCCAATTGGTTAAAGGCACGTCAGGCTATATGACGGTTCCGTATAGGATACAGGTTCGATTCCTGTCGGAAGACGAATATTTTCTATGAAAATTTCTCGGACATTCAGACCAGTAAATGTTGTTTAATACTGTTTATTATAAACAGAGCATTTACTTAAATATTTGTATCTATAAAATAAATGTATAAACATAAAAATTTCTTAAAATAATTGTCGGACTTTGTCCATTTCATAATATATATATATATATATATAGATAGATAGATATATATATATATATACAGTGTAACCCGGATATAAGAGATCTGGATATAAGAGAGATTTTCTCTGGTCCCAAATTAGAGCCTGTGTTAATGTATATAAAATAGATCAAACCCGGATATAAGAGACTTCTTCTCCGGTCCCGACAACTCTCTTATATCCGGGTTACACTATATATATATATATATATATATATATATAGTTTACTGCCTTCATTAGAGGAACGTTAAATAGTAACTTAAAATGGAATAAAATGATGCAAAGAAAGTTTGCGTTAAAGAGGTTTGAATAAAAAGCATTTCACTTGACTCTCAGCCAGAGACTGGTCAATATGCTTGAATCCAATGACTTCCTTACACACGTCAGTGATTGGATTACGGAGTTTGTCATAGGCACTTCCTGTGAATTTTCTCTTTCTCCAGATGTGCTTCAGTCAGAAGCGAATTGTCACGGGAGAGTGTGTGGTGGATCAGGTTTTCTTCGTCTTCTGTCAGTAATATGCCGGAAGATGGAAATCCGTTCCGTGAGATTTACAAAGATGGCACAAAAATGTACAACTCTGGGAATTCAAACACAAAATGGAACTGATTTCAGGAAGATTGCAGCAAAATCATTGACTGTTAAAGTTGTTGGTAACGTTACATAATTCTTCTTCTATTTGCTGTGTCTCTTCAGGACGTTGGTTATTATGTCTCTCCACTATTTCCCGTCCTTTCTTGCTCTTAATAAATTTCATCTTTAATTACCTCATCTAAACCTTGCTCTGACATTGATTTACTCAAGCTCTCTAGGTAGGTTATGCGTTTTTTATCTTCTGTCCATCTTAACTTCATCTGTCCTGTGAGTAATAAATTTTCCAAGCCCTTTTTTTCATATTACGTGCTCTAGAAATGTCAACTGTCTCGTCTCGCCGTCTTCTGGGGCTTCAGAATGCGCTGACTGCACCTCTGCAGAGGGGTATGACCCTAAGCACCAACAAATTAGCCGTTCTGAGTAAGACGATAAACTACGTCCAACAGCGACGCCTCAGGAGGTTTTGAGGAGCGTGGAACCACCTTTTAATTGCTGGTCTTCCCAGGTCCACCTACCCGGAGTGGTAGCACCTGTTAGGGTCTCAGCTATGAGCAAATAGCTAACATCCAAACTGGAGTGAAAATACTATGAAAGTGTAAAAACAGATTTTAATACCGTCAATACATTTTTATAAAATATATTACCAGCAATGAATTTTTGTAGAAAAATTATCAGCAATACATTTTTTAAGGATAATTATTACAAGCAATATATTTTTGAAGAAAAAATTATTACCAGCAATACATTTTTGAAAAAAATATTACTAGCAATAAAAATCCTGTCGGCATTAAATAACCTATTGAGGCTGATATGCCGTAAAACAAAATAAACCAAACCAAACTAAATCATAGAATGCATATTCTATTCATACCAATCCATCCGAAAAATTTTGTCGGCATTAAATAACCCATTGAGGTTGATATGCCGTCAAACACAATGAACCAAACCAAACTACACTAAAGAATACATATTCTATTCATAAGAATCTATTCTAAAAATCTTGTCGGCATTAAATAACCCATCGAGGTTGATATACAGTAAAGCACACCAAAGCAAACCAAACTGTCTCTCCCAGGTTTTAAGTAGAAGTGTCCTTTTTGTTTCTATCTTTTATGAAACTTGTCTTTGCAAGGTCCATGTTATTCTCAGCGTAATTCTATAGAACCATATTTCTGTTGCTTGAAATCTCTTCTTCATCTCTAAGGAGATTTTCCAGACCTTCATTTGGATGGCTCACCTCATTCAGTAACATTCTAAGTGGTTCTGGGGCCTTCTTTTTATTAAACTCTAGTAAAAAATACAAAAATCTAGAAAAAGAAACAGTACTAGGAGAAGCTAAGAAAAGCATAAAGAAATAGAAGAATTTCCCTTAGAACTAATGTAATCATGCTGGATTGCTATGTGATATTCATCTTCATATATGGAAGTGAATATTGGACAATTTCCCTAAGGTATGGTTTGGTTTAGTTTATTTTGTTTTACGGCATATCAACCTCAATGGGTTATTTAATGCCGACAAAACTTTTAGGATAGATTCGTATGAATAGAATATGTATTCTTTGGTTGAGATTGGTTTGGTTTATTTTGTTTTACGGCCTATCAACCTCAATGGGTTATTTAATGCTGACAAAAATTTTATTGGTGGTAATATTTTGTTTTGTCAAAAATCTATTTCTGGTAATATATTTCCTTCAAAATTGTATTGCTGTTAATATTTTTTCCAAAACGTATTGCTCGTAATAGTTAACTATTTGCCCATAGCTGGGACCCTAACAGGTGCTACCACTACGAGTCAGGGTGGACCTGGGAACACCAGCAATTAAGAGGTGGTTCCACGCTCCTCAAAACCTCCTGATCAGAGGCCTTGCTGCTGGACGTTGTTTAAAGTTTTAACGTCTTACCTGACGACGGCTGAATAATTGATCAGTCGAAACGTATCAGTAGCAAAAATAAATTTCTCGCGTAGACGAACATAGATGTTGATGATTCAAGTATTGTATATATATATATATATATATATATATATATATATATAGATAGATAGATAGATAGATAGATAGATAGATAGATAGATAGATTTGGAAATAAAGTCCGATGATCCGAAGTCCTTTAAAAAGGCTGTGGTGAAATAATTTATTACATGAAACCTTAAAGTGGTCTGTTTTTATTTAAATTATTTGCTCTGGATTTACATTGAGCTCTCTGGATTTTATCCTCTTTAGGTTTACCCATACGGATTACCTAGTTTTTCATAAACGATAGATAGATAGATAGATAGATAGATAGATAGATAGATAGATAGATAGATAGATATTCGTGTCAATATACATATATATGTGTGCGTATGTGTGTGTGAGTGTATAAATTCACAAGAGGATAGAATCCAGGTAGAACTCAATGTCCAGGACAGCGTAATAATATTTTTTTACTATTATATATATATATATATATATATATGCACATTAAGAGTGTCCATTATATGTATTTATATATATGTATATATATATAGAGAGAGAGAAAGAGAGATAGAGAGAGATAATGAACTCACATGTCGTATTCCACATATGAGGGTCAAGAAGTGGTCGAACCCTCTTGCAGTCGTGGCTCTTTAAGCGAGAGGTGTTGATCTGCTGCTAAACAAATACAATCAAACAATAGGTAAAACAATTATTAATAATCGGTTTTTAACTCTACCTAATTAAGGTCCACCGTCCCCAGAATGAGGCGATAAGCATTAATGGGTCAAATTTATTAAACATTTCCAACAATAACTTACTTGGAATTTAGCTGACTTGACCTTTAAATTCGTATTCCAAAATGCATCAAGATATTGTTAGCATCAACTTCTGACAATATTAAGATGACAATATTAAGATGACATTTGGAATGTAAACCATGCTAAAATTTTCTCAAATCGAATTTCATATTCTAAAATTCTATTTGCACAAGAATCCGTAATAATTTTCTCATTTATAAATCCTCAAAAATACTCGATTTCAGCATAACTGAATTAGAATTAGAAACAACAGGAAAATTGGATTATCGGGATGAAAGAAATACAAACGTGTTACGTCTATAGGGACCGAAGCGGTATTTCATGATATAAAGCGTTGTTTTATGTTTTCTGTTTTCACCGATTATCTTCATATGCGACGAAGCTACATTTTGGCATTTGGAAAAATGAAATCTTTTGAACATTTACTGTAAATGATGAACGAAATTGAATTTTCAAAACGGAATTCGTTACACCATTGGAATTAGGTGTGTTCTCAAAAATAAGTAGCCATGTTCAAATCACCTGTTTTCTTTTCACTGTTCAGTAAAATGATATAGACAACATTTTGAAAGTATAAGAGCCAGCATTGCATACTTTCCCTTTCCATCCTAAAAGTTGCACTCGTTCCATTCTCCAGACCCCATTAGAATTATTCTGTAAGAATAAAGTCCTACTTCGTGAAATTTTGCCTTTTGCGTCGCCTGACGATGGCTGAATAATTGATCAGTCAAAACATATCAGTAGCAAAAAGAAAGATCTCACGTAAACGAATCCTTCATTTATACATGTTTTATTAACGACGACAGACAAGGTACTGCTATTAGGCATTTTATTTAATTTTTCTTGCGTTCGAACAACTGTTTTCTTTTCTTGAACAGACTGTAAAAACTGCGCAAATGTTCTGTAATTCCGAACGATTTCGGCTATACTTTTAGCTATTATCAAGGATGATTTTAGTTTTGCTTTATAATTCAGTGTATGGGTTGTGTGTATGCTTCTAGAGATATAGGGATATTTTATTTTCCGAACACAGTCAGCACATTGTGGCGGTTTTCGTAGTTAATATTATTTAGTGTTGGATTTTTCTTTTTTATTATTAAATCTTCCATCATTTTTAATCTTTTTTTAGGTATGGATGAGGATATTATGTTCGTATTTTCTACTAGTATGTTTCGAATGGAGAAATGGTGTTCGTTTAAATGGGTTCTGTTAGAGTTGCGGTCGGTTAGGTGTAATGTCAGGCGTCTGGATAATGTAGTAGTGTGGTTAATGTAATTATGAATTCAGTTTAATCTGAAACAGAGTTTCTTAAGTGGCATTTGAACTCATAATGTTCGTTCGTTGTAATTCTGTTTTTGCTGTTTATTGTATTTCTTTATGATATTTCTAAGTGAACATTCAACTTGTTTGTAGTTGATGTGCATTTGCTTTTTGTAGGAAATATTTATGTTATTTTTGACTGTATGTTCACTATCATTGTCATTTACTTTCGGGAAGAAATAGTCTAATTTGGTGGTCTACAAGGTGTTTAGGGAAGTCATTTTTAACTAGTGTCTGTTTTGCATTATTGAGTTCTTTAAGGAACAATAGTTGAGAGAATGAATTCTCTCTCTCTCTCTCTCTCTCTATATATATATATATATATATATATATATATATATATATATACATATATATATTTTTAAATTCATCCTCTCGACTATTGTTCCTTAAAGAACCCAATAATGCAAAGCAGACTCTAGTTAACAATGACTTCCCTAAACACCTTTATATATATATATATATATACAATAACAAGTACGAATATATATATATATATATATATATATATATACAGTATTTTAGAATTCATCCTCTCGACTATTGTTCCTTAAAGAACCCAATAATGCAAAGCAGACTCTAGTTAACAATGACTTCCCTAAACACCTTATATATATATATATATATATATATACAATAACAAGTACGAATATATATATATATATATATATATACACGAGTACGAGTATATATATATATATATATATATATATATATATATATATATATATATATGCGTGCAAATAACAGCACTAATGTCAAAAATAATTCAATTCAATTCCAAACTACATGGTTCCCCTACAAAGTTTAATGCACTTTTCCATCCTCCTCCGCTACGCTTCTATGCACCCCTGGAAGAACTTTCCTTTGATGTCCCTCAGATCCGTCCTTAAGTCCAAAACTGGTCTTCTAAATGTCCTCTTTGGTCCTGGGGAAAAGAAGAAAGTTACACGGAGCAAGATCAGTGGAATTGAGAGTGTGTTCCAGTACGGCGATGTTTTTTTCTCGGCTTGAAACCACCGGATGCTGAGAGCGTTGTGAGCAGATGCATTTCAGATGTGAATATAACGCAATAGTTTCAAAAAGCTAAGAGTACAGTTATATAAACCAAAGACATCATGATAGATGTTAACACAGTTAATCACACTTTCGCCCATAGCTGGTATCGCTGACAAAACTAACATGGCCGTTAGTCTTGAAAAGGACCTCCAATTGGTTGTAGATTGGGTCAGGAATTGGCTGGTTAACTTTAATGCCTCTAAAACAAAACTGCTCTCTAATACTCACCACAGGGAACCATTAGAATGTCTGATGCTCTACTCCACGAGAGCACCTCTTTGCGTTTGGTCTCACAATGTCCGCTGATCCGAGATGGAATAATTACATTGAATCAATAGCTTCATCTACCGCAAGGAAAGTTGTTTCCCTGTGTCGCGCCAGAATAATTTTTTCTTGTCTGAGTTAATCCTTCAAATCTATAAATCAACCATTCGCCCTTGCATGGAATACTGCTGCTATATATGGTCTGGTGCCCCCGCTGTTCGCCTTAAGGTCCTCGACAAAATCCAGAGACGGATATGCAATGTGATTAGCCCTGATCTGGCATCTCGCTTACAGCCGATCTCTCACAGACGTGTCGTCGCTTCTCTCTGTCTTTTCTACAAATACTTTCACGGTAACTGCTTCGATGAGCTACTTTCGCTAGTTCCCAGACTGCATGAATTTAAGCGTGCTACTAGGCTGGCATCACGGTCCCACCCTTTCACTGTCGAAACGGTTAAATATGGCCGTCTCTTCTACTCCAATAGCTTCATGTCTCGCACCTCCCGTCTGTGGAATTCCCTTGCTATTACTTGTTTCCCTGATAGCTATAATCTCCAAATATTCAAATGTAATATCAATCGATATCTCCAGATGCCCTGACCTATTCCCTGTCTTTTTCTTCATTCTTTCCTCTATCACGCCTCTTTACTCTCGCTCCCACTCTGTAACCCCTTACGTACTACTGGCATCCCGCTTTGCTTCTTGTCTTCTTCTCTTGATGCGGTATTCACCCTGGGCGGATTGAGCAGGCTTCTTCCTGTTATGAGAAGAAGATTCTTGGGATAAATTACAGGTTGGGTGGCCCTACCAGGAACGAAGTTCCGGACGGCATAGCTCTGACACTACCGTTTACACCCCCCCACCGACTGTGAGGTAAGGTTTGGACTTTGGTTGGGGTGAAATGATTAAAAGAAATCACGCAGCTATGTTACTTTTCAGACCCGTCCTGTGTATGATGATAAACTACACCTGGCAGCAAGGCCTCTGATCGGGAGGTTTTGAGGAGTGTAGAACCGCCTCTTGATTGTTGGTATTCCCAGATCCACCATTACCTCAATTGGTAGAACCTGTTAGAATCCCAGCTATGGGCAAATTAACCACAAACTGCGGTCAAAAGTCTATGAAAGCGTAAACGTTTTTATAGTAAAAATAGCACAATACATTTCCATAGTAAAAATTACCAGCAATGCGTTGTTTGAAAATACTTAAAAATAAAAGATCTAAAAATTACCAATAATAACATGTCTTTATCTGCCTATATTTCTGAGATGAGGTATTATGTACATTATTTACATTATTCGTCAGTTATCAGATAACTGATAACTGACATCCATTAAACATGACACGTGGGACTAGAACAGTCCAGTGAGCGAAATAAACGGTTAAGTTCGCATTCCAACCCCCTGAGGAAGGTCGGAGCGTACAATGGCCGAAACGTTGTAATAAATATGGCGACAAAGATGAGGACAATAGTCCGAATAATGTAAATAACATGTCTGTAAGGAAAAAACTTACCAGCAATATATTTTTGTAAAATATATTATCAATGGTCCTAACAAAACTATATTTCGATATTATTTGACCCATAAGGTGTTGATATGTCGCTAAACAAACAATTAAACCTTTCAAAAAGATAGATACAGAGAGAGAGAGAGAGAGAGAGAGAGAGAGAGAGAAAAAAGAGTGACAGCGAAAGAGAGAGAGAGAGAGAGAGAGACGAGAGAAAGAAAGGGAAAGAGAGAAATTAAAAATCTCTTAAATGGTGACTGTATAAATATTTTACTTTTTTTTCGAGAAAAAGGTTTATTAATTGTGCATCAAGTAAATTTAAATTTATAAATAATAAATGTAACAAACACAAAATTACACAAAATATTTCAACTTAATTAACAGTAGAAATATTAAAAGACTTTTAATTTCAAATAATCTTTGGCTATTTTTTTTTTCTTTTTTGTTATATTGTGTCTGTGGACTCCATCTTCCTTTTTAACTTTGTAAATATTTAATTTCTTTACGATAGAAAAACACATTGAAAAGATTAAAACGAAAATACAAAGCAGATATTATACTTTCTGTTAAATCGGCCACATGTTTTTGTTTTGTAGTTTTAGAAAGCACCAACGAATCGACGAAAAAAAAAATCCAACTCAATGAATTCAATCTTTTAATCGAATTTAATCGAAGATAATAACGTAAATCATTCAACCATTTCAAAAAAAAAAAAAACCCAGATCTGACAACAGCCATATTGTTTTGTTTTCTTTGTGTTGTTCTGTACCGTATCGAGTCACTAACCTACCTTCTAATTCGATCCAGTCGTCCGGGATTGTATGCTTAATTGAAATCGGCTCCATTCAATACGGTGTAATTGAGTCGAAATGACTTAGTTTATTCCGATGTCAGATTCCTAACTTTCATTACAGAAGTGTAAATTAATTAGCGCTGAGAGAAGTGAATGTCGGCGTCTTTTTAAAAGTGAGAGACGCCATATTCCGGGTGGGTTTCAAAGCCGAACTGCATTAGCACGTCCAGTTTGAAGAAGAAGTTTATAATCGGTTTAGATTCAAAAAGTCCATTATAAAATGGTTGCTTCTTAAAAAAAGGAAAAAAAAACAATGAACCTTACTGTCATAGGCGCCTCAACGTGAGATATTTTGTTAAAGGAAGATTAGTCTGTTGTCCGAGTATTACTAAAGTCTCATTTCAAATTACTCTTTCAATCCCACACAAAACTTCAATATTAAATGATCCAAAAATTGTTTAAGGGTAATTAATTCAACCAATTAAAATTTATGTTATGCTAATTTACCTTAAAATGGTTTTAAATTACAAGCCAATATTGATCGTTTAAATTGATTCATTTTTACAGATTATCAACGCTTTGCATTTTTTTTATTTAAAGCCAGAAAGGATTATGCCCGTTCATTTATAATCCAGAAACACTGCCGCCTATCGGGAGTCTTGACGGACCAAATGAAAATAATTCCCACATCAGATTCCATTGGTTGATTCGTTTTCCAAGGCTGATCAACTCTTAGCTGATTATTTAAAGCCAGAAAATAATTTTAGATTGTATAAATTTAAAAAAAAGAGGGAAAATGATTTAATGATACAAACCTTACTAATTAACCCATAGCTGGGGGAAAGAGGTGGATTAATGCCTTTCCAAAGTGTATTTGCACATATGAATATAAAGAACGTAACTAAAACTGGAACTCGGCTCTACGATTAACACCTCCATTATCCATTACATAACCCGTGTATCCAAGTTTAATGCACCTGATATTAGAAAGTTGTTATCTATGTACTGACCTTGCTGTATGTTGCTTAACTTCATTGATCGTACGAGAACCAGTGTCTCAACGTGATATGGCCGTAAGCAAATTAAGAGAATTTCGAATGGATCTAAATAATTGATGTTTGACGTTGTTCTGATACGAGATGCACTCTTCTGCTTGTCCCGATTTTAAATGTTTAGATGACAGCATCGCCATAAATGACACTTTTTGATGCTGCATATATAGCATTTTTGTCTTTGTGGAAACAAGATCTCGTCAAAGGGCGCAACATTTACGTCCATTTTCATTATTAAACAAAACACAATCGTAATAAAATACGCATTAAAATGTCACCTCATAGAATATATATATATATATAGATAAACAGATAGTGAAATAATTAGGAGGATTTGAAATAATCATAAGTAATTCAACGAATTTAGAAGAAAGACCAACAAAAAGCATAAGACTGCCGTTTCGTCTTATATTTGGGACACATAAGCAGTGTGCATCCTCTACCGAGAATTGAAACCTGAACAGTTGGGATAGGGAGCAAACGCCATAACAACTGTACCAAAGGTCTTTGGTGTCAGAGAGATAACGAATTAGACTTCATATAGCTCTACGTCACCAAGAACCGTTGGTACACTTGGTATGGCGTTTGCCTCCTATCGTAAATGTTCGGGTTTCAATTCTCGGTAGTGGATCCGCACTGCTAATGAGTTCCACTTATAGGACGAAATGGCTTTATGCAATTTTTGAGCTTTCTTCTAGACTCGATGAAATACTTATGATTATTTCAAATCACCCAAATTATTTCTATCTGTATATCCTTGCTTGAACCGGCTTCTAATGCTCTAGATTGAGTGGCTTGTGGATAGTAGTCGTAGCTTGGGAAGGCACAGTCCTATGGGTTAAAGAGAAATTCGGAGAAGTTCCACCACGGAATTTGTGATCGAGCAGCACTATATCGAGTCTAATTTGTTTGCTATTAGTCACCAAGAACCGTTGGTATGGCGTTTGCCTCCTTTCGCAAATATTCGGGTTTTAATTCTCAGTAGTGGATGCGCGCTGCTGATGAATATAGGAAGAAACTGCCGTCCAGTGCTTTCTGCATTCTGTTGAGGTTTCTTCTAGACTCGATGAATTAATGATGTGATATATATATATATATATATATATATATATATATATATATATAATTTCCCTTACGTATAATACTAATCCAACTGTTCAAACGCCAGATTGATTGATTTATTTTTGTTTTTCTTTCCTTGTGTGTTATTTAAAGCTAAAGTATATAGCGTCATGGGTATGACGATAAACTACATCCGGTAGCAAGACCTCTCATCAGGAGGTTTTGAGGAGTGTGGAACCACCTCTTAATTGCTGGTGTTCCCAGGTCCATCCTAAACCGTAGCGGTAGCACCTGTGAGGGTCCCAGCTATGGGCAAATAGTTAAACCCCTCCCAAACCAAATAGTTAACCACCTCCATACCCGCAATAATTTTTGTAAAAAAAAAATTCTTACTAGCAATGAATTTTTAAAAGAACAATTTATTACCAGAAAGACATTATTACCAGCAATACATTTTTGGGATAAACATTACGAGCAATACATTTAAAAAAATATTACCAGCTGTACATTTTTGGGATAAAAATTACCAACAATATATTTAAAAAATATTACCAGCAGTACATTTTTGGGATAAACATTACCAGCAATATATTTAAAAAATATTAGCAGCAGTACATTTTTGAAAAAATATTAAAAACAATATTTTTTTAAAAAAAAAAATATTGCCAACAATAAAAATCTTGTCGGCATTAAATTGGGGTTAATAGGCCGTAAAACAAACCAAACCAAACCAAAGGAAAGTATATTTTCGTAAGAATAATACTTTTTTTCAAGTAAATGTTTTAATGCCAAATCTTTGGAGATAACATTCATTTTTCCAGATATAATCTCTACGATTTTACTGGGGGTGAGTGGTATGGATTTATATTCCCGTGTTTTATCTATAAAGGAATATAAGAACCCTGATAGGAATTCGAAATCAGATGTGTGATACTTAGCTGCTATCCATTAGACAACCAGCGCATCCACAAATTAACAATCTATAACCCAAATACACGACAGAAAGAATACACTCTCTCAGATAGAAATAATACAATAATACATAAGTATATTGAACTATTCTCAGGAACAATAATGGCAGCTATCGGTAGGTATTCATAAACTATTGACGTTTTATAAATAAGGAATTGTGTCTTGTTACATTTTCATTGTTTTTTCTTGTGTGAAGACAAATACATTCTTATATCATCACGTAAAACGTAGACAAGGAATAGGTATCTGCCATCGACGAGGAAGGCAATGAAAACCAACAAGAGATTAATTGTTTGTTTGCAACGGAATTGAATAGATCATAAAAGAGGCTGATTATTTTATTTCTATTTCTCACTCATATAACATCCGATTTGCGTAAACATTCATAAAACACAAAAATTTATATAAGAAAAGAATTGCCTTTTTCCGAAATTTATCCATTTGTTACGTCGTCCCCCCTGGTCGCAGCGTCGACTGTGTCGTTCGATCCCGTTCGCGACGCCAGCTGTTCGCTCCTCGCTGCTCCAAGTGTGACGTTCTAACCCTTTGGTTAGATGAATACCAGCCTCGTCGTTCCCAACCCGCTTCCAACGCCTGGTTACCAGGGTAACTGCACTGATCTCCGGTCTGCCTACCCACGTTGTGATTAGATCTTAGACAGACGGGATCAAACAGGGATTGGGCCGTATGCAAGCTGAGTCCAACGGGGGTGATAACACACAAGAAAAATAAAACTCACAAGGTCAAAAATATTGAAGAAAAAGGTAACAACTTTTTATATCTAATTGCTCGTTACACAAGATTATTCCTACCTCCCGACTCGTTCTCTGGACTGTGGCACCACGCTTCTACCAAGCAACTTTAAGGCTTCGAGTTGCCTGCTCTCTAGAAATTTGCATTTCGGGGTGTGGTTTGGTTTCAACACTGGGCGCTGATCTCTACCTGTCGTTCACGGCTGATCTCTCTCGCCGTCCGTGGCTGCAACTGGTTTCTGTCGGTTGGGGTCTCCTTTTTTTTCATTGATGCAGTCAAAACTGGGGTGGGTCTGTCGGCGCCAGGGTTTTTCTTGATAATTCTAAATACGTATCCACCCTTCTTATTTCTGATTAGTCGGTTTTCCATTTTTCGGTAACTTACTTTCACTCCTACTCCTTTTATTGTGCCTCTGGGGCGTATACCCGCTTCCCCGCTCCTTCGTATGTCATGTGACCGCTCTCGGCCAATGGGGTCCTGGTCGGGTGTCTTTCCTCCTCCTTCATGTATCATGTGACCGCCTTCGACCAATGAGGCTCTGGTCGGTATCTTTCCTCCTTCCTTCGTGACGTCTTTAATCGGGCGTGGACAATCCGTGGCTTTGTTCTGGGGGAAGAAACACCTTGCTTAAAGAAACAAAAATTTAAATTGCCCTTTTCGTACGTGACCGAAATGACGCTCCCGGTTTCTTTTACACGCGGTATTTGTCAAACAGTTTATCGCTAATTGGATACGATCTAAGAAAGGGATTTCCCAGACTGGGTGGCGTTTTCGTGAACTAATAAAAATATTTCACTTTTTTCTTTCGCTCGGAGCTTGATAACAAAAATCTTAATTATCTCAAAAAAAAGCATTCTCTAACATCACCTTGTGTGGCTCCATTTTCAATTCTGGGATTGTCTGGGTTTTCGTATTAATGGTTGCCTGTATATCCTTAGATAAACTCCCCACCTGTTACCTATCATATTTTTTTCCATTGTCTCTAAACTTTATTTCTTCAACCAAATTGATAACAAACTTCCATTTTTCGTGGACACGGAAGTAGGTCAGGTGCTTGACCAACATCTGTTATGTATCAATCGAGCGTGTGTTTATTCGCTTATGACCGGGTTTTCGTATTATATTTTTCTTTTTTCTTTCTTTTTCTTCTTCTTTTCTTTCTTTCTCCCAGATCGCTTGAATGTAAAGAAAGAATTATTCCTAACCCCGAAATATTTTTCAGCCTTAAATAATTATCGAATGGTTGACAAACCGTAAAAAACAAATCATATATTTATGAATATTTCTTTTCAGCTTTCTAACTATGCATGGTGCCACAATTGGTTCTCTATCAATATTCGTATTGATCAAAGTTGGAGAGGTGTCTGTAACATCCGAATGACATTGGAAAATCTGGAAGGAAACCGATATCCTTGCAATTTTATTGATTAGGAATTATTAAAGATTTTCCAATAAATCCGACACATACAAACGCTCACGTATTCAAAGACACCTACATCCTTGTGCAGAATAATTGAAACAAAACGAATATTACCGTTATTATTTTATTTTCTTCGTGTTTTTCCAATGATATGACGATCAGTGTACATATTAGTACTCCGCATGTCCATTCCACAAAGCCGTTCCTTGCAGATTTACCACAGATTTCCAATTGGATTAAAATCCGTAGTTTCCAAGCCAGTCGATAGTACTTTGATTTGCTCACTGGTAACCATTGTCAGTGTGTTCGTGCAACGTTACAATTTTTGTAACGTCCATCTTAGATAATGACCGTAAGACAACTAATCGACAGTCAAGACAATAGTGTCTGGGCGTGATAAAAATCTGATGCAATCACAGAAGACGCAATATTTTTCCAGGCCAAACAAATTTCATCATACAACCCGAAAATAGATTCATATTCCAGCACACCACAGCAAATGACCTAATCCGCGGTAAAAAAAGAAAGAAATTGAATGCACCCTGTGACTCCAGTGGGTCTAAAACTAACCGTATAGTAAAAGAAAGGACACTGAAGCAGTTGTTTCAATTTGCACAAAGGTGTAGGTATGTACGTGTGTATGTGTATGTGTGTCTGTGCGTGTGTGTGTGTGTGTGTGTGCATGTGTGTGTATATAAAAACAAAAAATTCTGAAAAATTCACATTCATCTGTTTAACATGACCCAGTGCACGTGTTAGTACTTCATATGTCCATTCCATGAAATAGTTCCTTGCAGATTGACCACAGATTCTCAATTGGATTTAAATCAGTAGCGTTTCCAAGCCAGTCGATAGTACTTTGATTTGCTCACTAGTAAGACTTGCCAGTGTGTTCGTGCAGTGTTACAGTTTTCCTACGCTTCCTTGGAGTAATGTCCATCACAGACAATGTCCGTAGGACAACTAATCGACAGTCGAGACAATAGTGTCTGGGTGTGATCAAAATATGATGCAATCACGGACGACGCAATATTTTTCTAGGCCAAACAAATTACATCATACCCCGCGAAAATAGATTCATACTAGCAGCATGGCCCAGCGTTGTCCGTGCTTGATTCAAAAATCGTACGACTCATACAGCAGTCGCTATCACATGACTTAAAATATTTTTGCCCTTCCTTGCCTTTAAAGGAGTGCCCTTTGCCGTGCTAGTGTTGCTACATGCCTTACTTCTTGCCTATCTAACACTGCGATTTTTTTAAAGCTCTATACTAAACATTAAATCTGTTGCGGAAAAAGAACTAAACAAAATGAACACAAAACGATCAGCTTTAAAAAAAAAGGACTCGTAACTGGAAAAAACCGAATGAAAAATCAATGTTAACAACAAATACTTTTTCACAACCAACCCAGTTCTGCGGAATCAGAATCAACGTTGAGTTTAAGCAAGCGAATGAGCCAATTGAAGTAAAGTGCCATGCAGATTTAAATTTTTCCCACTTGTGACGAATGCAGCCATGGATTTTTATTTTTATTTTTTTTGCATGCTAGCATGCTAGTTAATATTCGTGTCAGTCAGCTGTTGGCTCTTACGATGGCCAATAGAATCTTCCTGTCTATTCGTGGCAGCCAGCTATAGGCTCTCACTCTGGTCAGTAGAAAATGGCCGCAAACTACATGAAAACTGCCGTAGAAGCATGAAAAAATCGATTATTTCCACTATCGATGGGAGTTGGGAAATGCCTTTCCGCTAACTTGGAGCATGTGCATGTAAATTTTGGTGCAAATCCGTCGAAAATGACGGCCGTGCATTCGTTACACACACACACATCCTGCCTTTTATAGATAGAGATTACTGCGCACCACTGCAAATGACCTAAAAAATTAGAAATCGATTACACCTTGTCACTCAAGTGTGTCTAAAACTGTCTGTATGTTGAAAGAATGGAAACTAAAGCGGCTGTTTCAATTAATTTGCACAAGGTTGTAGTCAGGGAACCCAACCCCGGAAACCAAATAGATGAGCAAATTGTTTTCTATGTTTAAGTATTCCATTCAAATAAACTCCGCATTTCATGTTATCATGAAATATGCTCAATTTTTTAAATGCCATTTCACTTCAGAACCTAGGCGATCAAGTTACTTGACTTTCCACAGATTCCACTTATTCTGTTATCTGTCAATTGTCATATTCAGACTATTTTGCTTAATAATTCTGGCTTTTCGCTTTGCTCTGAAATTTGAGTTTTACTCTCAGCGTTGTTCAAAAGATTTTCAAAACTGCTATTTGCATTCTTATCTTATGAAAAGACATTCATAAGACTTGTGTATCATTGAAGAGGCTTTAATCATGTGTTTCTATTTGAGCAGAACACATTATTAGATCGTTTGTTTCTGTGACGAAAGATATGACTTACCTCAGAATTCGAAACGAAGGCAAACGTGTCTTGCCTGCAAATGATGACAAAAAGAAATATGGCCGCTATTGAAGACGCAATTTATGCGCGTCTATCTCGTCCAAAACGAGACGATATTTGCACTCATGCAACTTTTGGCTGTATTGGAATAGCATAAAAAACGGGCTTCCGGCAGCATGACAGCACCGAAGCGTTTTTGGCAAACATAAGTGTAGTAGTGAAAATTTAAACGCTGATGTCGAAGTGAGCGGACATGTTTTTCTTTCATTGCTCAAAGAAAGCGATGTTGTATTTTAAAATTGAAGACTTTATTTTAGTTTCCCATTTTCGTCTAATATTTTTCTTTGTTTCTTATATTGTAATTTTGTTATATTATTATGCATTTACAATATTTAGTTATTAATATACATATTATTTTATTTTTTCTAAGATAAGTCGATATACATCGAGTGTTTTATTTTTATAATACTTGTTTTATCATGTTTACTCTATTAAGTACGACTATTACCACTAGGAATTGTTATATTAGGAATATTTAATGCAGGCTATTGTCATGAATAACTATATATTTATGTTTAAACGTGACATTTATCTTTTTATGAAAGATGAAGTCATTTTCGAATTTGTAGTAAATGCATTTCGTTTGTTTTTGTTATCATTCATTATTGGTTCAGTATCGTCGATTTCTTTACCTATCATTTAACATTCAAAATTTTTTATGACATTTTCTTTTATCGTTTTGATATTTATTGATTGTAGTAACATAACTTTTTAGTGGGTACGAGGACGTATTTTCGATCTTTTAGGAGAATATTTCAAGTAGTGAAGTTATTTTCTTTTGTTTACTTGTTTTTAACTATTGGTTCAGTAGTTAAATTCTTCCTTTATTATTTAACTTTCAAATATTTTTAGTCACAATAATATTAAAAGTTTTAAATTATAATTATAATGATAATTTTATTCTTTTATTCTTTTCTTATTTATTGATTCTTTTTATTATTGTCATTGAAGTAATCAGTCAAATGATACATTTGATAACGAACTGTTTACTCCGATATCTAATCTAAAATATTGTTGTCCCCCCCTTTTTTACATAAGATGGACTCGTCCAAAATACACTTATACTGACAGAAAGAATACCTGCCGGTGAGTTACGTCGAGATACAGTCTCGACGTCAGTCGAACTCTCTGCTTTGGCATAGAGGAACCCAGACGAGGCTTTTCCGAGGGGCAAGGTTTCGCCCGGGGAGGTAGAGAGGCCCTGAACCCGTCTAGGCGTGTTCAAAGGGTATATTTTTGGCCGAGCCTACGGGCTGGAGAAACCCACTTTAAACTTGGCCTTGTGCCACATATATTCCTCGTGGGTGGCATATTATATACTGAGATACGTCGAGATACAGTCTCGACGTCTGTCGAACTCTCTGCTTTGGCAGAGACAAACCCGGACGGAGCTTTGCCGAAGGGCAAAGTTTCCTACGGGGAGTTAGACAGATCCCGAACCCGCTTATGCGGATTCAAAGAGGATATCTTTTGGCTGAGCCCACGGGCTCGGAGAAACACACTTTAAACTCGGCCTTGTGCCACATATTTTCCTCGTGGCTGGAATGTTAAATATTGAGATACGTGGAGATACGTTGAGACAGGTTGAGAGATACGGAGACAGTCACAGGATGTTCTCAGAGAGTTATACAAGAGTTCAGAGAGAGAGAGAGAGAGAGAGAGAGAGAGAGATAATTACGGCTTTACTTACAGAGACTTGTACATATACTTTCTACTAACCCGCATTCTTGGACTACTAATCTTCACTTCAAGTCTGTATTCTTACGTTTAATACACTTATTTTTCAATCTCAATTACTGGCGTTGTTTATTTATTTGTGCAAATATATATTGTCCTACTTTGTCAATTTCATAATATATATATATATATATATATATATATATATATATATATATATATATATATATATATATATATATATATGCCTGACTAATGTCTTCTATTTTATCAAGTAGAGCACATTGCTAAAGGTAGATTATTTTAAAAATTGTATTATCACAACACAAGAAAATGTTAAATCCTAGATAGAAGATAAGAAGATATAAAAAATATAGAATGTAGGTATATTTGAAATCGATCAACAGTGTGATTCATTTATTGCTACAAAAATTCTCAATACGTGAGACCCATTCTGTAAGTTTTAGACGCCATTTTAACACTCACACGGCATTTTGAACGCAGACGCTACATTGGGAAACATTGGGTCCAAATTCTTAAAGAATCTGAATAAAAGAAAAAACACAAGATCCTCAAAATAATATATGGATCACCAAACTAGCAGATATCGCCACAAAATCTGGAAGCTGGGGAGATCTACGATCGTCATATATTGAAAGAACATTCCACATAGAAGAAAAACATAGACACACGCATGTACACATCATTAGAACATATATTAATAGAAAGGGAATAATCTGGGATTAGAATACATACACACAAACATTTACTTCTTATTCAGATAAGCTTCAATACATGTGTGTCTGCTTGTGTTAATATCTATTTATCTGTATTCTTTTCATAAGGTTATGTACGTAGATATACGTCTGCCAGTGTTCGTGTATGTACTTTAAATGATTATAAACAGGAGCTTGTTGCATTACGAACTGGAAAGAAGACAGAGGAGGAAGTAATTAGAATTTATATCAGTCAGTTAAAACAGTTGAAAATGCACTTATGATAGTCTAAGTGGCTTAAAAATTCCATCAAATTTCCTCATTAATCTAATGCAACCATTACACACTTGGTCTTCTTCATTCGTCTGAAAAATAATCTTTTCTAATCTTTGGAGCATTGTCTGTGGCTTTTCATTTGATCTAAAGTTAGCGGTTAATGTAAGAGGCGAAACCACAACTGAGCAATGAATACTATGTACATTATATATTCGTATATGTATGTATGTATGTATGTATGTATATACACACACAGATATATATATATATATATATATATATATATATATATATATATATATATATATATATATATATATATATATATATATATATTTATGTGAGTGTGTGTGTATATATATATATATAAATAAATATATATATATATATATATATATATATATATAAAAACGTTAGAAGTAAGAAAAAATTATCAGATTAAAAATAGTATCCGTTAATTCTTTAGAATATATATATATATATATATATATATATATATATATATATATATATATATATATATATACATTGCATTCTTTGATTCATTATATAAATAAAAGATTATTGCATTAAGTTTGGATGGAAAAGTAGTTATTCCAAATTTTATTTATATATATATATATATATATATATGGGGGGAAACGATATATAAATTTTCATATTTGAATAAATATTTTGGATTGAAGATATATGACAAGGTGTAAAATATTTTCCTGTGACGCTTTTCGACACGTAGGACTTAAATTTGTTTCTGTTGATTCGACTACACACACATGCACGCACACACACACACACACACACATATATATATATTATTTCAAACTTTGTACATATATATAAGTACACACACACACACACACACACACATATATATATATATTATAATTATATTTTTAAAAATATGATTCCTTCGCTACATAAGAGTTCCCATGTTTCAAAAACGAGAGCCGAAAACTTCAATACAATTATTAAAATTAAATTAAATTAAATTAACCAGCCCCGTTTCATCCTCAAGCGAAAATTCAGGAATAACCAATGTTGAAATTTACGTATCGTTATAAAAATCGTGTTCATTCGTTACGGCTGGGGCGACCATTTTTATCCCCATATCCACATATCATAATCTAAGCTCTACTTCTGTATGGAGCACTGTTTTTAAAATTAAAAACAAAGATACTAAAGAACTCTGGATTCTTTACCAAACGTGTTCTTTCCTATTTTTCTACATACCTGCACATACACACACACACACACACACACACACACATATATATATATATATATATATATATATATATATATATATATATATTATACTAAAAAATAAGAACTGGGCGTGGTATCCCTAGAGATGGGCAATGGAACGAGAGCCTACTTCCCTGTAGAAGGCCGGGGGTCACAACAGCCGAAACATTTTAGTGACAACAATGTGATAACAGCAATAATAAGAATGATAATATTGTAACATAGTGTAAATAATTTTATATTAATGACGTTTATCTAGAATTTTTATTTTTTTTTAACTCAGTAGTTTCTGCTTGTTCTTATTTATTTGCATTTTTTGTTAAAAATATATTTTTCTCAAAAGAAAAAAGTGTTTTTATTCTTTCTCTATACATGTGATTATTACCCATTTAACCAGAGTCAACCAGTTGTTGAATGAAAAACTATAGAATTTTGTAAAAATATATACATTTTTTACATTTTTTTTTTTAAAGAAAGAATTTGTTTGCCTCGACAGAATCTCGATAACAGTTTTCTACATTAGGAATTGTTACTCGCCTGGTCTACCATAGCGAAAATAGCCATTTTTTTTTTGTTTTGTTTTTTATTGTATTTATTGGAAATGTGTGGTGTCTCTCAGGCAGAAAAAAATTATCTGACTTTCTTTTGACAAACGAGCAGTGCTTATCAGCAAAAGAGACAACCCCACATGTAAATTACAATTTGGAGATAACAAAATTAAACAAGTAAAACTGATTAAATTTCAGAGAAGTGTTTTAAAAGGGGACCGAAAGTGAGATAATGAAATTAGAATCCGCATTGGGATGGAAAAGATTCCTTCCAAAAGCTAAGCAAAGCATTAAAAAACAGTAAAGTTCCTAAGAAACAAAGGTAAATGTATTTAGCAGTTATGTAATATCTGTCTTCCTTTAAGGTAGTTAATGATAAACAATCTCCTTACATATGTATAAAAGACTCAGCCAATAGAAATGTGGTTCTTCTAATCGTTGGTGACAATGCCATGGACTGAACATCTGAGCAACGACGTTGTTTTAGAGAAAAAGGAAACAAAAAAAAGACGCTTATATTTCCAATCAGAAAGAGAGTTGAAGATTCTAGGGTACGCCAGAAAGTTTTTCTTGTCAGAGTCCTTTCTTCACATCTGAAGATCTACCATTCATCCATGCATGGAATACTGTTGCCATATATGGTCTGTTGCCCCCGTTGTTCATCTCGAGGTTCTCGACAAAATCCAAAGACGGATATGCAGTGTGACTTGGGGTCTGGACTCCTGTCAATTTCTCACCAACGTAACCTGGCTTCCCTCTGTCTTTTTTATGAATATTTCCATGGCATCTGCTCTGACGAGTTATTTTCACTAGTGCACCGACTTCATGAATTTAAGCAAGCTACTAGGTTGGCATCTCGTACCCACCCTTTTACTGTCGAAACAGTTAAATGCAACCGCCTATTATACTCCAGCAGATTCTTCTCCCGCACGTCCAGACAGCAGAGTATCTTTCCTTTTGCATACTTCTCTGATAACTATCATAAATTTAAATGTAATATCAATCGACATCTTCTGATGTATTCATCCCTGTTCAAGTCTTATTTCTCCGTTCCTCTTTTTATCCTTTCCTCAATCACCCCCACTATACACAGTCTTTTCTCTTACTTTCACTCTCTGAAGCCCTTTGCTTACTAGTGGCACTCCAAGCTTGCTTGGGATGAAATGCTTAGGAAAAAATATAGGAAAGAGGGCTCGGAAAATCTGATACTCACAGGGCATTTTGAAAGCAAGGGGGACAAACGGAAACAGAACATAACCTACCGACCAAGCTTGATTAAATGAATAAAAAGACAGAGTTTAAAAGAGATGGCAAAATGAAAAAAATTACGAAGAAATATAAAGGAAGAGAAATTGTGGAGACCCATGATTACAAAATTTCTGAAAGAACAAGGCTCATTGAAGGAAAACACACATCTTTAAATAATATTCTTCTTTTACAAAGATACATTTTGCAGATGTTGCTGTACACCTATGATAGATATTGTAAAATATACAACAACATCCTTTGAAAAAACGAAATTTATGGAAGACACGTTCACAAAACATGTAAGAGTCACATGGTAATTGAATAAAGGCAATGCACGTTGACTAGTCAAGTATCTTATGTAGACAACGTGATTAAGTGTCTTTGAACAGGGGATGCATATAAAACGCGACAAGGAAGCACTGAGGAAAGAATATTCGTGCACAGGACAGGTTCTTTATTTGACTGCAAGGATTACAGGAGAGAAAAAAAGAATGTTTGTTTACTATAGTTTTCTCACTCTGTACATGCATTATAAATATGAATAAAAAGAACTCGGGCAAGTCTAAACAAAGTGCGTTGTGTTTTTGAAATCTAGCTACTAAACCAGAATATCATTAGTCAAAGAAAGATCACAAACCGCGATCAAAATTAATATTACAATATACCAAAGATAAAAGTACACACAGGCATATATATATTACAATGAATCATTCATACAAAAAGTAGATTATTAAAGTTAATCTTACAAAATGTCGAAATCATTTCGCAAACAAAATTTTAAAGTTGCATTAACCTACAAATCACTCGATGACTGTGATGATCCTTGTTTTTAATAATTATAAGCTGTATAAGGTCTTTTCAAATACGCAAGTACTTTCAACTGTACATTCAGTCATCCTCAAGCATGGAAATTATTTTGTTTTTAGTAAAATCCAGGTAGCATCCGAGACGAAAAACTTTAATGCGAATCGAAATATGTTTTTTTAACGTGTTATTGTTAACGGATTAAACTTTTGGAGCGTGTAGTCGCAACGCTAAAGTTAAATTGAACTGAACCACATATTTCATATATATATATATATATATATATATATATACAGAGAGCCTGTTTCGCTGGGCATCGGTGTGGCTAGACATCCTATTACTTAAAACGGGATTGAAACTGGATCGATTTGAAATTAGTCGGAGATTCTACCCCTAAGCTATCGATGCAAGGCAGCTATAGGGATTCTTTTAACGTATTATATACTTGATATACATAAATGCTAGACCAGCAGCCTCAGCGTTCAATTCAGATGAAGAGTAATGCGTTAAGCAGGAGCAGCAGCTGTTTAAAATTCCATTTCTCAATGGAGTGCTCAATCGACGAACAGGAGCAAGTCATCCACAAACAGACTGTTTCGCTGTATCACAACTCATCAGTGTGGATAGACATATACATATATGTGTGTGTGTCTATATATATATTTATATATATATGCGTAAAATGTCCATTTTCTCTCTCTTTCTCTCTCTCTCTCTATATATATATATATGTATATTCATAAAAACAATCTTAAATCTCTTCATACATTTGTCGCTAAGAAACAGAAACCCTTATAGTATATATATATATATATATATATGTGTGTGTGTGTGTGTGTGTGTGTGTGTGTGAATTTTCTTAAGAACGTAATATTTTTATTAATCTGAATGATTTCTTATCACTTATTTTTAACAGATACGCGTATTAGCAGATTTTTAGGGATACTCATATTCATTTTTTCGCAATTCATCCGTCTTTCCCACTGCCACTTTCTCTCCCTCCCTTTCTCCCCGCCTCTCTTTCGTGGATGTGCAGTGAAAAGCACGCTTAGCTTGAAGCTGGTTTCTTCCTGGTTAAATGGAAAGCAAGTTTTATCCGTGTCGAGAGGCACACGTCCATTAATAATCCTTTCCAAAATAAATATCATAAAACAGGGAAAATTGTTTAATACATTTGTATCTAGGAAATACTATGTTTATAATATATATATATATATATATATATATATATATATATATATATATATATATATGTGTGTGTGTGTGTGTGTGTGTGTGTTTGTGTGTGTGTGTTTTAATGGCATATCAATCTCAATGGAATAATTTTTTATTGCTGGTTTTTTTTGTTTTGTCAAAAAACTATTTCTGGTAATATTTCTTTTCCTTTAATGATGTATTGCTGGTGATATTTTTTTTCAAAAACCTATTGCTGGTAATATTTTTTTATCAAAAATGTATTGCTGGTAATAATTTGTTTTTTTCACAAAGTATTCCTGTTATTAAAACCCATTTTTACCCCATACTATTAACTATTTACCCATAGCTGGGACCCTAACAGGTGTTACCACTCTGGGTCAGGGTGGACCTGGAAACACCAGCAATTAAGAGATGGTTCCACGCTCCTCAAAGCCTCCTGATCAGAGACCTTGCTGCTGGACGTAGTTTATCGTCTTACCCACGACACGGATGTACTTAATCGTCATACACAGGACGAATGTGTGTGTGTGTGTGTGTGTGTGTGTGTGAAAGTTTCATTAAATATGACAGACAATTTGCTTTGATTAAGTTTTCTCATGATTTTATTTTTTTTTTTCTTTTCCATACGTAAATTCTATACATTTAGCCATTTCCAAGGATGAAATATATTAACTGTCAACTGGAAATAGATTGCTGTATGTGTGCTTTTAGTATTATAGAATGCTTTATTATAAAAACACTGTCAGCATATTGTGTCCATATTCATAGTTGATATTATCGAGTGTTGATTTTTGTTTTTATTAATAAGGCTTTCATTATTTTTAGTTTTTTTTACATGTAGACCATGCTATTATATCTGTATTATCAACAAGTATTTTAAGAAAAGAGAGTGAAAGAGAATTCATCCTCTCGCATGCTTTTCTTTAAAGAATTAAATATCGTTAAACAAACACTTATCAGTAACGGATTTCCAAATCAACTGTTGGATTTTTATATTAGGTTTTTCTATCTGACGTAGCTAATAGCAACTATGAGAATACAAATATAAACTATAGCATTAATATTTTTTATAAAATCAAATGAATAATATTTGCAAACAAGATGAAACTAAACTTAAGAACATTATAAAAAATGTGCAACATCAATAGACCATTAAGGAATTATGTTCTTGAGTAATCAAAATCCGTAAACAATTATATTGGCCACACAACAACATGTTTAACAAGAAGACTCACCCAACATCTTTCTGACTATAGCTCAATTAGGTCTTATTTAAATACTCATGGTGACCTATCGGAGCCTATTCGCAACATGCTTGTTGACTATAGCATCCTCTACATGTAAAATGTGGCTAAAAGTAATGGAAACCTTATTAATAAAAACAAAAAATACAAGATGTCAATTATGAACAAGGACAAATTATGTTGACTGTGTTTTGAAAATAAAAACATTCTATAATACTAAATACATACATACAACAATCTATTTCCAGTTAACAGTTAATATATTTCATCCTTGAAAATGCCTAATTGTATATCCGAATACGCTTGGAAAGATATAATATTGGAACAGTTTTTTTGTATAATGTATGTACTGAAAAGAAAAAAAAACTTACAAGATCATATGAAAAATTATAAAACTTAAAGAACATTGTCCGTCATATTCAATGAAACTTGCATATATATATATATATATATATATATATATATATATATATATATATATATATATATATAAACAAAAAATGGGAGACTTTAGAAAGCCATAGTAATATTTTATATTTCGCTAGACCAATAAAATTCGGGTTCGCTTCGTTAGACCTTGCGGTTTCAAAACCGCAATCTGAAATCTTATGTTGCGATTTTCCCTGTTTTATGATGTTTCTTATTGGAAAGAATAATTAATTGACATGTTCCTCTCGACACGGATATTACTTGCTTTCTATTTAAGCAGGAAGAAACCACCTTCAAGCTAAGCGTGCTTTTCACAGCTCATCCACGAGAGAGGGGTAAATGGGAGGAAGAGAATGTGGCAGTAGGGAAAAGGGTGAGAAGTTTGAGGGAGATGGAGAGAGATTCCTAACAGTTAAGCAATGATCAATTTTCCATTCTTAAAATATACAAATCTCTCGTTGGGATATTTAGATGCCTAAATCCGTTTACTTTCGGATCAGAAACCAAAAGAAAATAATTATCGGACTTAGTAATTAGGTATTTTTTTTTTTTTTTAGGAAAGATGTCACATTGAAAAAATCATTCATTATTAAAATTTAATTATGTTTACGTTTCGAGCAAACAAAATTGATTCAGATATCAATTTGTCTCTCTCTCTCTCACTCTCTCTCTCACTCTCTCTCTCTTTCCATATATATATATATATATATATATATATATATATATATATTTATTTAGTTTATGCAAACTTAGGTAATCCGTATGGAAGTAAAGTCTGATGATCCAGAACCCTGTTAAAGAGGTTATGGTGAAATAGCTTATTACATGGAATCTTAACGTGGTCTGTTTTTTATTCAAATATATATATATATATATATATATATATATATATATATATATATATATATATATATATATACCAGCAGCAGATCCAATATAGAGCATGGTGCATCTATATTTATAATTAATTTAGATAGATAAATTCAAAGAAAGAAACAAACAAAAACAAAGAAATAGATAGATAAATAGATAGATAGATAGATAGATAGATAGATAGATAGATAGATAGATAGATAGATTCAAAGGAAGAAAGAAACAAACAAATAAAAGTATGAGACACTGTTATGCATTGTTCGGACTATCATCCCTATCTTTGTTGCCATATATATATATCGCAACGTTTCGGTCGTTGTACGCTCCGGCCTTCTTCAGCTGGTTGGAATGTCGAACTCAACCCTTTATTTCGCTCGCTGTGGTAGACTGTTCTATTTCCATGTGCCACGTCTAATGGGTGTCAGTTATCAGTTATCTCCTGCTTAATTCACCTCTCCAAGTTCTCCACTGCCTTAAAAAAGGTATTGAACTCACACTCTTTGGGTCATATCACTGGATGTAACTAACGCCTTTGTCTACTGTGCCATGTGCCCTTGAGGATATCTGTGTATGAATTTCTGGCAATTGTAGACCTAATTCCTTCACCTTTTTTTTTTACCAGTGCACATGTTGCAATTTTTGCTGTTATCATTGCATATTTTCTACCAGAAAGTAACTGAAGAATGCTGGAGTGTACAACAGCCGAAACTTTGTGATAAATATGGCAACAGAGATGAGGATGGTAGCCCGAAGAATGTAAACAGTGTACAGCTCATCTCAGAAATATAGACAGAAAAGTATTTGAATAGATAGAGTATAGATAGATAGATTCAAAGGAAGAAAAACAGCAAACAAATATAAGTAAGGGTATAGATAAATAGTGGAATCGACATTACAGATTAACTGACTCTCTCAGATTTCAAGCCCCTCTTGATTATATGTTAACATTGAAACGAGAATCTGAACGTCACCGTACATAGTTGATTCCGCTGTCCACGCCGGATTTATCTAGAAAGGCTCTATTTTACTTGATTTGTTCGTTGTCCCATCTCTTCCTTATCAACTTGACACTTCGACTCACGCTGTAACATCTGTTGATATTTCTTTTGAGTCGTCTATTAGAATGGGACTGCCTATTCACAAGTCTTCTTTCTGTTAACAGCATACTGATTGGGATTCATTTCGTGACTTTCTTCAAAATGCCCATTGGATTGATATTTTTTAACCTTTCCTTTTAAGAAATGTGCCACGGAGCTTTTTTTTTTCTTATATTAAAGCCGGCATTGATGCTTTTGTACATTTTCGGAAATACCAGGTGAAACCATAAACTTCTCCTTAATTCACACTTGCCAATTTTCCGGCTATACCAGTGTAACAGTTCTGATCACAGCAAACATCACTGATTAAATTAACTGTAAACGTGTCCTCAAGGATGCTTTGTTTGATGCACCGGATAGACTCTAATAAGTTTGATTGAATAAAATAAAATAAAATCATCTAACCTTCCTCACTTCCCTTATTTTATGGTGTTAGCATCTTCTGCTAATAAAGCAGAATGTTTTCTATGTAAATTCTCTTCCCAGTCTATTCTTGATTCATCTGAATTATCTTTGCATGACTTTCCACTTAGAGTCTTTGTTGTGTGATATATATATATAATTCTGTCTCTGGTTTGTGCTACAATCTCCAAAGTGGATCCCCACAAAAAAGGTGGACTTGATGGTATCTTTGCAATAGGAATTAAAAATGTGTACCTGTCCTGGCTCCTGTTCTCTCTAAACTCTGCAATACATACTCTGTTGTTTCTTGCTTCCCTGATTGTTGAAAATCCTCTTCTTTTAAGAATCCATGTGAAACATCTGAGCCTTACAGCTATCGGCATATCAGGGTTCTACCTCTTTTTGGCAAAGTACGAGACGCTCGAAAGAGTTCTGAACTGGTTAAGTATCTCACCTCACAGTGTCTTCTGTCAGACAATCAATATTGCTTTCGCTTATATCATCTGCTAATCTAGAAAGTTATCGCTGAAAGCTTTAGGTAAGAACGGTGGAGCTCGGTCTGTTGCTTTGGATATCACGATGGCATTAGGCAGAGTTTGATATGATGGTCTTTACAAGTTGAAAGGTTATGGTATTTCTGGACGAATGTTGTATCTGATACAATCTTTGTTATCATATCGTAAAATGAAAGTTTTTTTTTCCACATTTTCATCAACAACCTTCCAGATTTGTCTATATGAAGTATTGTAATTACTGAGACATCCGGAAGAGGCATGGCACGTGGATCTGGTACAATCTACCTCGGTGGGCGAAATAAAGGGTTCAGTACGAAATTACAATCACCTGAAGAAGACCGGGGCTTACAACGGCAGAAACGTCGTGAATATGGCAACACGGATTCGAGACAATTGTCCAAACAATCGAAATAATGTAAATAAGTTTCTAGATGTCATATGTTACAAAGCTGTATCTATGCTGGTGACATATCTATTTACACCCGTCTTAATGGTAAGTCTGGCCGGTTTGATAAGTTCAAATTGATAGCTGATCTAAAAACTGACGTACTACCCGTTGTTAACTGGGGCAAGAAATGACTCGAAAATGAAACTGCTCTCTTTTTATCGTCAGAGAGTATTTGGTTTTGATTTTCGTCTGCTAACCTTCAGGAAAGTGATGATTGTGATTTCTCAGGCTAACATTTTGTGCTGACAATAGGTTGAAAAATTATATTAAATCCATTGCTGGGTTTGCTGCTATGAGATTTGGTTCACAGATTAGTGCTAGTTTCGCGACAGATTTTTCTCTTTCACTTTTTCTATGTCTACCATTCTATGCATTGAATATTACTCTCACATATGGTCTAGTGCTTCTCCAATGTATTCAGAAATTCTTGATATAATCCAAAAGAATAATCTGTAATGTTATTGGTCCTGACCAGACATATCGGCTTCAATCACTGTATCTCCTCCTTAATGTCGCCTTCCTCTGCATTTTCTATAAACATTTCCACGTAATTTTTTTTATAAGCTTTGTTTCCTAGACTTTATGAATTTAAGCGCAGTACTAGATTGGCAGTGAGGTCTCATTATTTCACAGTTGAAATATGTATATGAAAATATAAGTTCCATGCCAACAGATTTTTTCTCGTACTTCTCACTTGTGGAACTCTATTCCAGTGTTCTTGCTTTCTAGTCGGACTTGACCTTAAAAGTTTACATGCAATGTTAATCGGTATCTTCTTTTTTATTATTATTATTATTATTATTATTGTTCTGTTTCTTTAGTAATGTTTTATTTTCTCGTATTGACTCACACTCTGTAACACCCTTACGTCTTAGTGGCTATATTACCTTGAAGTGAATGTTTTAAAAAAACTTCGATGCTGAGAACTAATCAAAGATGGCAAATGTTAACATTCCCAGTTCTAAAATATTTAATTGAAAACTAATTTCTTGAGAACTATTTAAGAACTGGAGTTTAAATACATCGTCCATTTTATGTATGGAACGGGAGAAAAAGTCAGATGTGCATCACGTTTTCTGATTGGATAATTGTCATTGAGTAATTATCAATCGAAATTAAAATGTATCCAATTTTCAATTATCCGTTTGCAACGAATTTATCCTGCGTCAAATCGAACCCTTTTTTTAAAAAAAATATTTTGGTTCCTTTTGTCCTAATCTTATTTTTAAATAATCGATATTTTCTAACTGCTACTTGTGTTCACCAAATGGTTGAAGGAATTGCTATAAAAAGAAAATTCAAACACCAGTGATTTTTCTCGATTGTATAATTATTTCAATCGCATTCTCCCGCAACGCAAATCATTATTTTCCGTAACTATTTTCACACTTGATATTCGAAAGGAAAAAGAAAAAAAAAGTATCTGAAGTTTTTTCATGTATTATCTGTCTTTCATTTAAAGTTTTAAGGGGACGTGCTATTTCCGTATAAATGAATTTTCTGAAGTTCAAGTCGATTTTTTAGGCACTCAATGGATTAGTCCATTTAAAATCGTTTGAAACGGAAAAGATGATGAAATACGTGCTACAATCAATCTTTTTTTTATTCAGCAAATGCGGCTGTAAACCTGAATTAACCCGCCAAAACTGGATTTTAAAGCATTATATGTGGTGACGCTTTTTACAGCACATAATTCTAGTGAAGATCGTTTTTGTAATAACTCCACATTCGCAATTCCCTCACATGCTCGGCTTCCAATACAACAAACCTACGCTCAGAGACCAAACTTTATTTTTTATTCACAAAAATCTCAATCGCCATCCAGATAGACGGATTTTGTTAAAATAAAAATTATAAAAGATGTGTGTGATATGAATAAACTAGAATGTGGAACGAAGTAAGGATTGAGAAGATAAGGAGGGTAGATAACGATTGATGATTGACCTGTTAGGTTTACATTGTTCGGGAAAGTAAGTGAGATTTATGACCCCCCTCACTGAGTCAGTTTGTGACACAAAGCCAGTTTTTAACGTGGGGACCCGAGTGTTTTTCATTCGGACCGCTGGTCTAAGCTGGTCATAGCTGGTCCAAGCTGGTCAGATTCGGTCCAAGCTAGTCGTAGCCGAGATACCACCAGCACAGGGACGGAGCCCTGTGCAAGGTAAGGATATTTACTTGAAAACCACCCCATTGAGTCAGGTTGTGGCACAAGGTCAGTCTTTAACGTGGGAACCCGAGTGTTTTCACTCAGGTCGCTGGTCTATGCTGGTCTTAGCTGGTCATAGGTTTCCCAAGCTGGTCAGAGGTGGTCTAAGCTAGTCATAGCTGGTCATAGCTTGTCCAAGCTGGTCAGAGCTGGTCTAAGCTAAATCATAGTTGATCTTGGTTTGTCAAAGCTGGTCCAAGCTGGTCAGAGCCGGTCCAAGTTAGCCGTAGCCGTGATACAACCAGCACAGGAACAGAGCCTTGTGCCAGGTAAATATGTTCGGGGAAGTAAGTGTAGGGGAATAGATATTCTCAGGTTGAATATGAATTTCCTGGTTTGGTTTGGTTTGGTATGGTTTGTTTTGTTTTACGGCACATCAACCTCAATGGGCCATTTAATGCCATCTAATGCCGACAAAATTTTTATTGCTGGTAATATGTTATTCTTTAAAAATCTATTTCTGGGAATATTTTTCCTTGAAGAAATCTATAGCTGGTCATATTTTTTTCAAAGAATCTTTGGCTGTATTGCTGGGATTTTTTTTTTTTTTTGGAAGTATTGCTGATAATAATTTTTCCTTAAAAATTATTGCTGGTAATATATTTTTTTTAAAATTATTACCCAATATTTCTGGTATTAAAACCTATTTTTACAAAAGTTTGTGTGTTAACTATTTTCCCATAGATCGGGCCCTAACAGGTGCTACCACCCCAGGTCAGGGTTGATCTGGGAACACCAGCAATTAAAAGGTAGTTCCACGCTCCTCAAAACCTTCTGATCAGGGTCCTTGCTGTTGGATGTAGTTTATTGTCTTACCCAGGACGCAGATGTAGTTTATCGTCATACGCAGGACGAATGAATTTGCTCAATGAAATAAGTCTAAATATTGACAAGAAGAATTCTTCGATCTTTTTTTTTTTAACTTGCCTGAGAGCTTGAAACTCAAACAGAAAACCTGTTATCTCGAGACCTTATACCTTCCTTGTCATACCGCCGGAAAATATATATATATATATATATGTGTGTGTGTGTGTGTGTGTATTTGTTTCTGTGTGTGTGTGTGTGTGTGTGTGTGTGTGTGCATTTCATTGAATACGGCAGACGAGGTGCCTTTATTTAGTTTTTTATACAATTTCTCAAGCGATCTATTTTTTTTCTTTTCAGATGATAAACAAATATTTGAACTGTTAAATAAGAAATAGTTTGTTGCATGTATGTTTAATAAAATGTTTTCATTTTTCAAAACATAGTTAATATTATTAAGTGTTGGTTTTTTGTTTTTATTAATGAGGCTTCTATTATTAGCCTCTTTGCGTGTAGATATTGCTATTATATTAGTGTTATCAACAAGTATGTTACGAATAGTGTCCGGTAGGAATATTTAAATGAGATCTAATTGAGCTATGGTCAGAAAGGTGTAGAGTGACTCTCCGTGTCAAACATGTTGTAGTGTGGCCTATATATTTATTTACGAATTTTGATTGATGAGGAATACAATTCCTTAATGAGCGTTTAAATTCGTAAATAATATTTGCCCTATTTAGTTTTGTTGTAAGCGGTGAATTATTATTTTTATGATATATATATATATATATATATATATATATATATATATATATATATATATAATTATTTATTTAAAAATATGATTCCAAAACGCTACATAAGAGGTCTCATGTTTCGAAACAAGAGCCGAAAACTTCAATATAATCCTTTAAATTAAATTGAGTTGAAAGTAAAATGGGCTCCTTATTTACCTAACCACTTCCTTCCTATTTTCTATATATTTTCACATATATATATATATATATATATATATATATATATATATATATATATATATATATAAATAAAAACATCATTACCGTACAGGAACATGATTTGGAGTAAACCTTTCCCGGGGTTAATGCTAAATTAATATAATTGCATTGCACTTAATTTGAAGTGATGTTTTTGTGTTATATTTCTATTAAACCAGACAGCAAAGAAAAGAAATCCATGATCGCATACGTCGTGAAACACTGAGCATTAAAATACAAGCTGCTGCTGCTGCTGCTTCTTCTTCTTCTATGACATGGGTGGCCATGGACCTCCCGAATTCCTTGTCCTTAATAACTCTTAGCAAAGCTCATTAAATAGGTTACGTAGGGCTTTCTTCTGTCCCTCTTGCTTTCACTATGCCCAGTGAGTGCCAAATTTTCCTAGTCCTCTTTTCTCATTGTGTGACCTGGAAAATTTAACTGTCCTTTACTAATGTTTCGCATAAGAGACTTTTTTGTGCCCATTTTGCATTGTCTTTGCTTACGGTTTCAGTCCATGGCATTCCCAGCATCCTTCTGTAAAACCACATCTCCCTTTACCTGAAGTTGCATCTCCATCTGTGATGAGATGGTCCACCATTCTCTGACATATACAGTAGAACCGCTCAGCTATATATTTTGAATAAATATAAATACATTAAGAAATAATTCGTCATTATCTTCTAATTCAAGCCAAGGATGAAGCATCCTATATATGCGCATGAAAGTATGTGTTTGTGCATATTAGATACTGTTAGACGCAAGCGAATTCTAACGATAGAAATATTTGGAAGAGATCGATTATAAAGAAGCTATTCGAATATCTCTTTTGAAGGAATTAATATTATGTGTTTTATGATGAAATAATCGATGCATTTGCATTCTTTTTCAAATCTAATTGAACGTTATATTAGTCTGTCTTAAAAATCAATAATAGTAATTGACTATAAAGATCAATGAAATTATACAGTCCGTTAACGTTATTTTAAAGCGCGTAATGGATCACTTGGTGCCTGATTTGAATATACTTGCAATATAAAAACTGTCGAGCGACTCAACAACGCTGTCGTTGAAAGGATTAATTAAAGACGGAATTATTGAATCGCATTTATTTCCTTGTCCCCGGAGATTTGGGATTGGTAAACACAGGCATTTACCGGCATTCTTGTGGTAAATATAATGTTAATAAGGACAGAGAAAAGGTTATGAAATATATGTAAGGGAAGTAGATTTTATGATTAATGTTATTTTATGTTTGCAAAGAACATTCGGAAAACAGTTACCATTGGGCCTTGCATGGAATACTGCTGCCATATATGGTCTGATGTCTCCGCTGTTCGACTTGTCCTCGACAAAATCCAGAGACGGATATGCAATGTGGTCTTTTTTTTTTTTTTTTTTTTTTCCTTTTCTCTCTCTCTCTCTCTCTCTCTTCTCTCTCTCTCTCTCTCTCTCTCTCTCTCTCTCTCTCTCTCTCTCTCTCTCTCTCTCTCTCTCTCTCTCTCTCTCTCTCTCTCTCTCTCTCTCTCTCTCTCTCTCTCTCTCTCTCTCTCTCTCTCTCTCTCTCTCTCTCTCTCTCTCTCTCTCTCTCTCTCTCTCTCTCTCTCTCTCTCTCTCTCTCTCTCTCTCTCTCTCTCTCTCTCTCTCTCTCTCTCTCTCTCTCTCTCTCTCTCTCTCTCTCTCTCTCTCTCTCTCTCTCTCTCTCTCTCTCTCTCTCTCTCTCTCTCTCTCTCTCTCTCTCTCTCTCTCTCTCTCTCTCTCTCTCTCTCTCTCTCTCTCTCTCTCTCTCTCTCTCTCTCTCTCTCTCTCTCTCTCTCTCTCTCTCTCTCTCTCTCTCTCTCTCTCTCTCTCTCTCTCTCTCTCTCTCTCTCTCTCTCTCTCTCTCTCTCTCTCTCTCTCTCTCTCTCTCTCTCTCTCTCTCTCTCTCTCTCTCTCTCTCTCTCTCTCTCTCTCTCTCTCTCTCTCTCTCTCTCTCTCTCTCTCTCTCTCTCTCTCTCTCTGAGACATGTCGCCGCTTCCCTCTGTCTTTTCTACAAATAGTTTTACGGTAACTGCTCCAACGAGCTATTTTCGCTAGTTCCCAGACTGCCTGAATTTAAACGTGCCCCACTAGGTTGGCATCTCGATCCCACCCTTTAACTGTCAAAACTTAAATATAGCCATCTCTTCTACTCCAATAGCTTCATGTCTCGCACCTTCCGACTGTGGAATTTCCTTCCTATTACTTGTTTCCATGGTAGGTATAATCTCCAACTATTCAAATGTAATGTCAATCGACATCTCCAGATACCTTGATCTATTTCCTGTCCTTCTCTTCATCCTTTCCTCTATCACTCGTCTTTGCTCTCGCTCCAACTCTCTGTAACCCTTTTACGGGCTAGTGGCATACCGCCTTGCTTGTAGTGAAATGCTTAAAAATAAATGAAGGCACACTGTTAAAATTCTTACTATCAAACAAGAAAGCATATAATTTAATAGTAGAGATTATAGTAGTTGTAGTAGTGGTGATGGTTGCAATAGTAGTAGTAGTGGCGGTTGTGATAGTAGTAATATTAGCAGTAGTAGTGAATGGATGTTAGGAGAGCTTAATGGTTATCGGCACGGAATGTAATATCGGTGAACAGATTTGAGGTTCCCGCTTATTCGTTTATTTTCGTTTCCCACAAATACACTTGGGAAAGTCAGGAAACCATGTCCCCAGATCCAATATAAATATAAACCAGATTATTATTTTAATCGAGTTCACCCCAAACAAGGCACTAAAGGCACTAAGACGCATGGGTGGGGATTACTGGGTGTAAAAGAATTTTTTAAAAAAACAGGAACATTATTGAGGAGTGAGAACAAAAGAAAAGTAATCAGGAAGACAGTAGAGAGCGATTGACATTGCATTAATGATTGCTGGAAAGCATGGAGCCGGGAGGGAGTTCCACAAGCGATAGTTGGGAGAAAAGACACTGTTAGCAGAGAATTAACGGTTATATCTAACCAAATCAACTAAAGTTGTAAGACTCCGACGGTAATCTAGTACTGCGCTTAATTTTTTTTAAAATCTAGGTACTCTAGCGAAGTACTCGTCCGAACTGTTCCCATGAAAATGTTTATAAAAATGCCACAGGGAGGAAACTTTAGCGCGTTGGTATGTGACCGATTCATGATTCTTTTAATTTTATCAAGTAGCTCAAGATAAGCATCGAACCATATATGGCAGGAACATTCTAAGCATGGATGAATGGTAGACTTATAGATATGTAAGATAGATTCTGGAGAAAAAAATTGTCTAGCGCTACACTGTGAACCAACTTTCTTAGCAGCTTACCTAGCAATAGATGATTGTTTTTCCATTTCATGTCAACGGATAACGGTAGTCCGATAAGGCGAAACGACTCACTTTCCTGAAGGTTAGCATCAGTCATGCAGATGGAAGACAGGAAAAGTTCTCACAAATTATTAATAGAGAGAAGTTTAGTTGTGGGGGGGGGTTAAAATTAACAAGCCATTCTTTGCCCCTGATAACAACAGACTGAACGTTGTTTTATTACATCAGCCGCCTCTTTGATCTGATCGAACTGATTAAATTTACTATCGAGACAGGACTGAAAGTTTGTGCCATCCACATAGATACCAAGTTGAGAGTAGATGCTATCGGGAATGTCATTAATGAAAATCTAAGACCAAAAATAGAGCTCTGGGGAACACTTGCATTCGTACGAAAGGAAGTCGAAGAGTGGACATTCAGGATTACTTTCATTTCACGGTTCGATGGGAAAGATTGAATCAGTTCAAAAATTTATCTGGAGGCACCGTAACTTTTCAACATATGAGGAATACCTTTATGCGAAACACTGTCGAAAGCTTTCGAGATGTTCCAAGCTACACCCTCAGATTCACCATTCTTATGTAGCGCTTGATAGACTCTTCCCATAATAATTGTTAGTACATCAGCAGTTGACCTGGAGAAACAAAAGCCATGTTGCTTGTCATAAACAAAAGGCCCTACAATATGAGATGCTTAACCATTTCAGCATTTATTAGTGCCACTCACATTTTCCAAAAAAGAGATAAAAGGCTAAAAGACCAGAGCTGGATAGTTCATCTGAGTTCTTAAATACTGGAACAACAGATAAGGATTTCTTAACAGGCAGGGAAGCAATAGGTAGCAAGGCATTTATTATAGAGTTTAGAGAGAACAGACCCAGTTTGGGAGCACACTTCTTAAGGATTATTACAGCAATATCACCAAGTCCACATTTAGCTTTATCAGCAGATGTTAACACCTCATATTGATTGAAGAGCTAATAAATAGAAAACATACTCTTATTTACTACACTATTACAGAGCCACCAGTAATAACAAGGGCCTAAGTTGTTAGATGCAATATGGTGCCTCATTCTCTCAGCAGACAGAGACTTAGCTCCTTTGAGGACACTTTTATTACATGCAGCCCCGAATAGGTGTCTCTAGTGATTGGAAATGTCACGCCGGTATAGCCGGAAATAGTTGTTTTTGTAGGCTATAGCAGCAGAGCATACTGATGTCAACCATCGAGAAGATTGAGATTTCATCTGGCATTTCCAAGAAGGAATGAAAGCATCCTTGACTGGATTTGAGTCCTAGGGGGGGGTCACCAGTGATATTACTAATATTAAAGACTGGACCAGTTCAAAGAGTATCCGGTGACACCGTAACTTTTCAACTTGTGGAGAAGACCTGAATGCAAGACCCTGTCAAAGGCTTTCGAGATGTCCAAAGCTACAGCCCGGGCTTCACCTTTTTTATCGAGCGCATGATAAACTCTTTCCGCAAATATCGTCAGTACATCAGCAGTTGACCTGGAGAAAGGAAAGTCATACTGCTTGTCTGAAAAGAAAAAGACCCTGTGATGTTAGATGCTTAACAAATTCACCATTGATTAGTGTCTCTAAGAGTTTCTCAAAAAGAAGCAGAAGGCTAATAGGCCGATAGTTTGAAGAGTCGGACTGTTCACCTGAGTTCTTAAAAACTGGAATACCGATGAGGAGTTACAACAGACAGAAAGGCAAAAGGCATTTATACAATTTACACAAAGTGGAGCTAGTTCGGAAGCATACGCTTTAAGGATTATTACAGGCATACGATCATGCTTTGTGGCGATCGAAATAAGAGATGATAGCAGAAACCATACAAGAGGTTATATGCATTCTTATATAGGAATAAAGTGTCGCTGTCGACACTTGAGTCTGAACATAGTTCGCCAGTGGGCAAGCACAGGCGATCCCATTATTGAATTAAGGAGGCTATGTGTCCATAGAGAAAACCATAAGAGGAAATCTCTTATTTCTAGTCTATCCTATTACTATTCGGATCTCTTTTTAGTCTATCCTCTATTATATTCGGATCTATCCTCTATTATATTCGGATCTATTTCGGTCTATCCTCTATTGCTATACGTACAGCTATCCTCTATTCTCTTCTCTACACTATTCTCTATTCGGATCAATACGGTGGTTACTTTTCGAGGGAGTATTATCGTGCAAGTAGTATTAGTGCGAGTGATATTAGAAGGCGTCTGTCATCAGTATTGTTCAACGGCGTTTCTATAGTTCTATCTGCGATTACAAAATCTCTACTACAACTAGCAACGCGTATGACAACGCGTATTCGTTAGCAGTACAAAAGCGGCAACGAGTGTTCTTTGATATCACAAAATGCATATCACTCAACAGAAACTCAGTTTTAAATGAGAAGTTCGGCAAGGATACGCCAGATGAGTCAAGAGTAGATATCAAGTTGAATTTACGGGCGAAACATTTCACTTTATCAGCAGAAGATGTTAAAACCTCAAATTTATTGAAGAGATGGGGAATAGATAACTTACTCTTAATTAATACAATATTACACAGCCGCCAGTAATCACGAGGGCGAAAGAATTTTTGGGTGAATATAAGAATTTGCTAGCTAACCCATATCTAGGGCAAGAAGAGGATTGATACCTTTCCCAAGGTATTTACGCGTATGTAAATATAACAAACACGACTGGAAGTGGAACTCGGCCCTCCGGTTTCCAGTAAAGTAACAACGCATCTATCATGATATACGCAAACGGTCACCTATCTATGTACTGACCAGGCTTTACTTTGCTTGATTGATATGTCCGTACGCTTAGAAATATTTAGAATGTTTCATTTTAACGTTTCTTATTTTTAGTATTATGTTGTTTATTTTTATTTTTCATATTATTTTAGAGAGAACCGGAACCAGTTCGGGGGCACACTTCTTAATGACTCTTACAGGGATACCATCAGGCCCACATTGCATTTGGGTATCCAGGTTAGAGATGAGAGCAGAAACCATGAAAGAATTTAGATGCCTATCACTCAACAGAGACTCGATTCAAGGTAGCAAGATCGGCAGGGATACTCCAGATGAGTCAAGGGCAAGTTTAAGGAAAACTTACAGGCGGAACATTCAGTTTTATCAGCAGAAGATGCTAACACCTCAAGCTGATTGAAGAGAGAAGGAATAGAAAACTTGCAATTATTTAATACAATATTGCACAGCCGCCAGTAATCACGTGAGTCAAAGATCCTAGATGCAATATGGTGCCTAATTCTCTCGGAAAACAATGACTTAGCTCTTTCGTGACACGTTTATCTTTATTACATGCAACCTCGGGAGCTGTCACGCTGGTATAGACGGTAGGAGTTGTTCATCAGGGCTACTGCAGGAAGGGCATGCGACTGTGAGCCATAGAGAAGATTGTTTCCATCTTGTATTTCGAGAAAGAATGAAAATGTCCATGCTGGTTTTAAGCCAAGAGGAAACCTCCGTGGTGCAATACTCAATCTGAAGGTTAAAAATGTCAGTCCACTGGACGTCTCCAATCTGAAATGAGTCCTAAAATGGTAACAAAGGTCCTGAAGACCTGTCTAATAGATGATTGGAACGAAATATACTACAGACTAGAAGCAAACTAGTCAGACGAAACAGAGACGGAGACAGGAGTGAGACGACAGAGTGTTCGTCCCAACTATTGGTCGTAATACATCCCACATGATTGCAAGTTTGCGAGAACCCCACCAACTTTGTGCCGAATTTACCAAAACAACAACGCAGACTTTACCAAGTCAGCAATTCCTTCCGATTTAGACTTGGGTTAATAATTAATTAAATGATGACCAATTGTACGAAGGACGAAAAAAACAGTATTTAATTTTTTTTCTTTATTCAGTATTATTTTTTCCTAGATACTACCAGACAGAAATAAACCTCCGAGGCCTCCTTCAAACTTAAATCAGGACAATCTTGAACGAAGTTCAGCCGCGGTGTTCTTCTTGGAAGGTAGGACAATCTTGGAAAAGAAATAAATCAAGAAGCCGATTTCTTGAATTTGCTAGAGAAATGAGTAGGGAATTCAACGATTTTACTAATGAAATGAACAATGGAAAAACTGAGAGTCTGAATATTGGTAACATTAGAATATTTAAGCTGCGTTTCGTGTACGCATTAGCATCACTGAACACACATATGTTGTCAGATAGATGGAGAGAGAACGCTGCTTCTATACTGTCAGAGATTATATCCAATATATTCTAGTCCTGAGAAAAGGTGGGAGGCATAAAATAAAAAGAGATAGCTAACAGGGAATAATAATAAAAGTCGAAAGCACATGAAAGAGTTGTCTGGGGCGCGAATGACAATTCGCTTGCCATTGGAAGTTTATTCCAGATGTAAACACCAAGGCCACTCATGTAAATGATGAACACTGATATATATATATATATATATATATATATATATATATATATATATAAGACTCTGTAACAAGTGTATGAGAAGGATATCTTTAAATCCAAGACTGTAGAGAAGACAACAAGAAGAAAAATTGTAAAATGTACTTCTGGTATTAAAACCTATTTTTACACTTTCATAGTGTTTTGACCCCAGTTTGGGTGTTAACAATTTGCCCATAGTAATTAAGAGGTGGTTCCACGCCCCTCAAAACCTCTTGATCGGAGCCCTTGCTGCCGGATGAAGTTTATCGTCTTACCCAGGACGACTAACAATATTGGGTAAAAGAAACCTTACTAAGCGTTCTAAAAGATTAGTTGTGGTTAACCTTGATTGCAGAATTCCAGAAAGAAATCGGAACAAAGCAGACGATAACGTAATCCAAACATTAAACCGTTACATAAAGACATATTCTTCAAATGAATCGAAATTAACTGTAATATCAACCCAAAAGAAATAATTATTGGATATGTTTCTTTTTTATTTATATTTTCTATGACAGATTTCTACTTTGCAAATCGTTTAAAATACAATTCAAAAATAAATTATTTCGCTCAAATCACATGTGGATTGAAAAAAAAAAAAAGAGGAAAACGTCATACACAATAAAAGTATTATTGTTAATTATTTTGTCACTGTAGTATTATAATCAACTTAGATGTTTAAAACTGTAGTTAATTTGTTATTTGTTAATTTTTATGTTTAAAACTGTAGTTAATTTGTCATTTAAAAACACAGTGCTAATTTTCTTCGATTCAGAACTGTCAAATATAATTATTCTCTGCAGAAACTGTTTACCAAGAGATTTAAAATTAATAGTTCCTAATGTCTATCTAATTTTCTCCGTTATATTTGCAAGGGTTCGTTTGATTGACTAATCTGGATTTCTTTCGTCAAACATCTCGCTTCGACAGTCATTTCTTTTACTTCATTCATATAAAGGTTAACAATTATCATTAGCTCTGATTCAATGTAACATTATAAAATCATAGAAATATAGTGTTTTTCGATTACTATATTACAACTTTCAACAGGAAAATTAAATTCTGCGTCACCTATTTTCTTACGTCTTTATTTTCTTAACTTCAACATTATGGCAGCACATAATCGATTTTCAATAAATAGCATCGATTAAGCAGAAATAACTCGAATGTGAATGAAAGAAAAAAATTACCAGAAAAAAAATTACCAGAAAAAAAGGATCTGAAAGTGTTGTAATTTCAGGCACATTTATTGTATATTCCTGCGTAAAATGTATGTCACGGTCGAAAAGGGAAATTTAAATAAACATTCACCCATTTATATTATTTTCATTGTTCGGACTATTATCCTCGTATTCATTGTCATTTTCACAACGTTTCGGCCGTTGTACGCTCCGACATTCTTCAGGGATTTGCGATTTTGAACGGAAACCTTTATTTCGTCCGCCGGAATAGGTGTTTCTAGTTCCACGTGCCATGACTCTTCCTCAAGGAGAGATGGCCCAGACGATAAATGCGTGACGAGTGACGAGATCCAATGAATTGTGAGTTTAATACCATAGGGGCGAACCGAAACTTGGAGAGTTGAGTTAAAGGGAAATAACTGAGACATATCCGTAAGAGGCATGGCACGTGGAACTAGAAAAATCTACCCCCGGTGGACAAAATATATGGGTTTGGTTCAAAGTTTCAATCACCCGAAGAAGGTTGGAGCGTACAACGGCCGAAACGTTGTGATTATGGCATTGAAGATTAAGATAACACTCCGAATAATGTAAGTAATCATAATACCTCCTCTCAGAGATATAGGCACATATTCACCCAATTTAAAAGCTCCCAGAAATAGTAAAACTTAGCCATTTTCTTTCCTCCAAATTTGCTAATCATTCTTAAGTTAGCTTTCTTTCTCTCGTGGATCATTTCAAACTAATCCCCAAACAAGAAAAAATGAAAATTCGTAAAATAAACAGTAAAATATATGACCATATGTTGAACGCATTAGCTGTCCGACTATGAGATACGGTTTCACACCATGGTCGATTTCTTCATATCATTCTGAGGACTCCAGTGAGGAGTGTTACAGTTGGCAAGTGTCTGAAACCGTGCAACCTGTTGAGTGAGTGAATCCATGGTTTTGAAAGAACAAAATCACAAGTCCTTCATTTCTAGGCTTTGAGTCTTGTTCCTGTCAGATTATGTAACCTACCTATCTATCTATCTGAGAAATTGTAATTTTGGCCTCTTACAGTGCAGTTTTTGCCTCATTTGATTGTAATACACGAAAAATATTCGGGAATATAAAATGATTATGCTAAAAATAAGCAGACATGTTTATAATTTATTTAACAGCATTTGCTGCGTAAATAAATACACACGTGTGTGTGTGAATAAAAGAGACAAGAGGAAAACTATTTTTATTCGACGTGTTTTATCCCCTGAAGGACTTTATCAACGCAATGCAGGATTTATTTTGCTGTTTATATACAGGCCGAGGATTTATATTATATATATATATATATATATATATATATATATATATTAATTAAAAGCATTAGTTCCATTTCATCCTCAAGCGAATAATATTAATGCTCTGTAAATTTACATTGAGCACTATTTTGTAAAAATAAAATATCTATAAGAACACCAGATTATATATCTTACTGTTCTTTCTTTTTATATATATATATATATATATATATATATATATATATATATATATATATGAGTAATAGTAATAAACACCAATCCTACACTTGCTCCTATATATATATATATATATATATATATATATATATATATATATATATTTGCCTCTGTGTGTGTGTGTGTACACAGAGGTGTATACAGAAAGATATGTAAAGAGAATAAGATACTGGAGAGAAAGCCTGATTTGTTTTTTACAGCTTATCAATTGCCAATGCAAATCCTTCTAATTCACCCATAGCTGGAGAGACAAAATGCGGATTCATTCTTTTCCCAATGGTATGTGCCCGTAAGTGAATTTAACGAACGCGACAGGAATTGGAACTCGGCTCTCCGATTTCCAATTCTGAGTCATTATCCATTACACCTCCCGCACATCCAAGCTTACAGAATCTGGTTTGCCCAAGCGGTCACCCATCTTGGTATTGGGCAGACTCGACCTCGCTTAACTGTCATACGAGAACAGGTGTTTAAACATGAAATAGCACTAAGCCCCAAAGAAAGGCAGATGTAATTTGAAACTTAGAATTTAGTTATTAAATGGTTCATTCTGTAAACTGATGTCTTCTAAAATATCCCTATCTACTATCTTAGTGTTTCTTCCACCTTCTTTTGTTCTCATATATGACGTTGTTCATAATGTCTTTTTCATTGTTAACCTTGAACTAGTTTTTCATTTAACGACGTTCTCATAATATATAATGTCTTCCTATTTAAATCTTTTTGTTCAACAATAACGTTCAATAGAACGATATAATTCAGTCAGTCGCCATGTTAAAAAAAAAAATTTTTTCGACGTTGGACAATTATATTAATACTGCGAATAATATGTTCTTTAATTTCAGCTGATATATGTTTATCGTTGCTGAACAGATTTGTTTGTCTGGTTTTTTTTTATTTAATTTTTTTTCTCTTTATAGAAATAGTTTGTTGAAGGCATGTATTTTTAAGGTAATTATATCGTCAGATATGAAATCCACATATTAATACGTAGACAGAAATAATCAGAAAGTATTTGATCGAAATTTATGTTTTTAGTTGAATGTTTAAGTAATGATAATGTTACCGATTCCATTTTTTCCCACATTTGTAGAGATGATCTCGTTTGATGATCTACGCATACACAGTATATTTAATTCTTAGATATTTTTTCTGTTTTATTTTAGAATATGTCTGGAAGGATTTCAGTTGAACTCGGTTTTTTCGTGTGTTTTTTGCCCGCAGGCATATTTCTATCCGTTACTCCAATTTGTATAGTTATTAAAATGATAAAGGGATTAAAGCTACTTCTAAAGGGCTTTTTTTAGATAAATATTTAACTTCCATTTATATATATATATATATATATATATATATATATATATATATATATATATAATATTTTTTGTTTAAAAAATATCTTCCTTCGCTCATCATCTAAGAGTTCTTGTTTTCAAAAACGAGTATCAAATAATTATTAAAATTAAGTTGAAGGGTATCTATTTCAAGGGTAATGTTTCAGTTTACGTGTGTTTTTGTTGGTTCGTTATTGTGGGGAGTGTGATTTTCCTCCGTTATTTTAATTCTTATCAATAGATTCATCATCTTCTACAAGTTTGCTAAGGTTGGGTAGAATTATCTATTATGTTTGCAGTCACCCTTTTGTTGGTTCCCAGTGTTTTTTATGGAGATTATTTATATTTATTTTTATCTTATTTTTTACCTTTCCTGACCTTCAGGTTTGCCTGCGATTTTTTTTTAATAGCCTCAGGTAATCCACCGTGCCAAGTTTGTTCGAAATCCAATTCATACTTTCTGAGATTACAGCAAAAGAACAAAGAGATAAATACTTCATTTTCTTGGATGAAAATAGATTTAGATTAAAATAGATTTGAACAATTATTATTCAGTTTTTTCCAGTTTTTGTATTCAGTTTATTTTTTAATTATCGCTCAGAGTAGAAATAAAATGCTCATAAAATAAACCCATCAGGCACATTCGAGAGTACGTCTGCTTGATTTCATTGAAGCTGGGCCAAGGAGCAGCCATTTTAACAAGCTATATGAACACTGAAGAATATCAAAGGTAACCTATAAGTCATTACTCTCCATTCCACGATCTCTCTCAACGTCATATTTGTCTTTCTTCAAAAATAGATGAAATTTGATAGTAGGTAAGAGATAAGCATGGAAATAGTACTTTACAATGAAACTAAATTTAGTAGATATTCATAGTAGTTACTCTGTAGGTTCATTTATCAATTCTCTTAAATTTAGTTGTTGGTACCACCGGGTCCAGTAAACATACTTTTACAATCAGAAATATGTTTCGGCTTTAAATACTTCTAAAAGCGTTGATAAGTTCACTATTTACATTATTCGGACTATTGTCCTCATCTTTGTCGCCATATTTATTACAACGTTTCGGCCACTGTACGCTCCGGCCTTCTTCAGGTGTTTGGGATGTCGAACTGAACATTTTCGCTCATTGGGGTAGATTGTTCTAGTTCCACGTGCCATGTTTAATGAATGTCCGTTATCAGTTATCTCCGAAACGTTGTAATAAATATGGCGACAAAGATGAGTACAATAGTCCGAATAATGTAAATAGTGTACATAATACCACATCTCAGAAATATAGACAGATACTGAAAGACCGAAACTTTGTAATAAATATGGCGACAAAGATGAGTACAATAGTCCGAATAATGTAAATAGTGTACATAATACCTCATCTCAGAAATATAGACAGATACTGAAAGACCGAAACCTTGTAATAAATATGGCAACACAGATGTGGACAATAGTCCGAATAATGTAAATAGTGTACATAATACCTCATCTCAGAAATATAGACAGATACTGAAGGGCCGAATCCTTGTAATAAATATGGCGACAAAGATGAGGACAAGAGTCCGAATCACGTAAATAGTGTACATAATACCTCATCTCAGAAATATAGAGAGATACCGTTGATAAGTCGTAAGAAAAAAAAACAAATCAATTAATCAGTGTTGTTGTTATTCTTGTTCTTGTTCCTACTTTTTATTTCCTCCCTTAACTATTTGTACTACTTTTCAAATCTCGTCTTCTTTCTTTTCTCGATATTTCATATGGCTTTTTTTACAAATTTTATGTCCGAATCCGTTTCCTCGATTCTCATAACTTACTCAAACTTGTTCCGATGATTATTGAGAGTTTTGCTTCATTATATCTAAGCTTCCAAAGGATAACTTGCAAAAGAAGACTTTTTTTATTATTATTAGGCTGTTGGCAGAAAAATGAATGTGGTTTAAAGACTGAACGGTAAGAAGAAGAACTTGTATTTAACGCTAAAGACTAAAACTAAATGTGGACATTAAAAATAGGAAAAAGGGAAAAATAAAAATACATTTAAATAAAGTATACAAATATCTCAATATCAAGTAATGCTAGGCTGATAATGAAGTTGCATACTAGACATTTGCGTCTGGGAAATTGTGAACCTCTGATAATTTTTTGAAGCTTTTAAAGACAATTACCATAAGTTTGGAAAAATGCATAGGTATTAATCATAATTTTGTAAGAGTATAGAAGGAATAAAATAAAACAAAACAAAAGTTTATTTTTGTTTAAAATGCAATGACAGATTAACAATGTTGCAAGATCGCTCTATACATCGCCAGTATGTTTTTGTTTCATCGGCATTTTTCTTATGATAATGGTGGCTGTAATTTTCTTCGTCCACAAATATTTTTCGTACCGCTGATAATTTTTTGAATCTTTTAAAGGCAATTGCCATAAATTTTGAAACAAATTATAGACAGTAATCATAAATTTAAAAAAAAAAAAGTTTAGTTTTGTTTAAAATGCAATGAAGGCTAACAGCATTGCAAGATCGCTCTAAACTTCGCTAGTATGTTTTTGTTTCGTCGGCGTTATTCTTATGATAGTGGTCATTGTAATTTTCCTCGTCCACAAATATTTACCGACCAGTGTTTGATTTTCGGAGCTTAGCCATGGGTTCGAAATAAAAATATAATCTCTAAAATCCAGAATCTATTAGATGTTAGCGATACGCTACTTTGGAGGGAACTGAAACATCTAGATTAATTTTCTCTTGCTTTAAAAAAGATTTTTTCTCTCAATAAAATAATTAGTAACTTAATCTTTTGAGCCCGGACCACCGCTTTACTGGTAGTAGATAACAATGACTTAATGCCCAGCCATAGTTGAACGGTGGGCTAACACTTGTAACTATTTTTATATCTACCGTGAAACATTACATACCAATTTTTTGCAAATTTTCACTCAGGACACCAGGCAGAAGAGTTAAAATTTTCAGGAACGCGGGTAAGTTGCTTAGACTTAATATCTCAAACGATAGTGCAAATGCGCTTTGTTTGCAATATATATATATATATATATATATATATATATATATATATATATATATATATATATATATATATATATATATATAAAAAAAAAAAACAGGCCACTTTAAGATACCATTACAATAATTTATTTCACCAGTGTCCTTTTAAAAAGGACGCCGGATCATCAGATAGCACTTCCAACAACGAAATGAAACGAAAAATGAGATTAAAATTGATGGGTAGTGTAAGTTTTTGTAATTTAACAGGGGGTGTGAGAGGGATAGTTAAAGAGACATGGTAGAGGATAGGGATGGGTTAATTTCATATGTCTCTCAAGTATACTTTATATTGGGGTAGGAGGAGTGACCAGACCTTGACCTATTTAGATGGTTAACTTAACGGAAATAATATATAGAAATGGGAGGGGAGTAGGGAGAAATGAAAAAGGAAAAACGAAAAAGAAACAGGAGACAGAAAACAGTCATACAGATATATACAAATGAGTGTTACAGCAAGGAGAGAGAGGAGGTGGAAGTAAATAGAAAGAGGCTGTAATTGGGTTTTAACGATTTATGTAAAGGATAGATTTCAATGCTTGATAGAAATTTATATATATATATATATATATATATATATATATATATGTGAATATATACTAACAAAATATCCGTTGCTAGAACCCTAATTGGTAGCACTACTTAGGGTCCCAGCAATTAAGATGTGGTTTAGCGCTCCTAAAAATCGAAAATCTTCCGATCAAAGAGCTTGCTTCCGAATGCAATTTATCGTCATATCCTGGACTGTTGATATTCGAATACCTCGGAATTTTCAGGATTTTGCGCATCGGATGTCTTATTTATAAACAACTCCGTGGAAAACAGGGGAATGAATGTAATAACCGGAATGAATCACAACCGGATATTCGAATGCCTCAGGATTTTACGAATCAGACGTTAGAGTTATAGACAAATAACCGTAGATGAATCGGGAGTTAAATATTAAGAGAGATAATCTTCACGGATATTCTTTGTCGAGATGTTTATCGTAACTAGGATAATACTAGATTAAATTTTAAATATCTCCAAAGGATACCAGGGTACTAGGGTCAATGTCAACCACCCTTATGTATTATAGAGTCGATCATAGCCGGATATTCGAATACCTCAGGATTTTCAGGATTTTACGAATCAGACGTCAGAGTTATAGAGAAATGCGTGGTAAACAGGCGGATTAATGTAATAGACGTGGGTGAATCGAGAGTTAGATATTAAAAGAGATAATCGTCACGGATAATCTCTGACGACAGTAATGTTTGGGGCAGTGAAGATAACAATAGATCTAATGTCAACCCCAACCTTATGTATGGCTGATATAAACTTATTTTCTAAGAATAAGAAAGAACACGAACCATGGAAGAATATAGCAAAAATCTTCGTCTAATTTACTGGAATGGAATTTGGGCTCAACAAATGCGAAATGTTATTAATGCTGAAGGGGATGGTCGATGGCAGCACGTGTAATTGACATGCCGGAAGACAAGCCATATATGAGGAATTTCAGGGTTGAAATTTATTAAAACCCTCGGAGAACTCGAATGTGATTTAATAAGGAAATGAAATGAAATGTTAGAAAGGAAGTTAACTGAAGGATGAATCAAAATACTTGAAGTTAAATGAAATAAGAGAAACCAGATAAGTGAAATGGACACGTGGGTAATACCGGTAGAAAGTTGCACAAGTCCAATGCTTCGTTGAACGAAAGAGAAACTCAAATTAATTAATCGAAGAAAATTCTGGAAATGTACAAGGGTATACATTCCAAAGACGTCATAGATAAGATGCAACGAATTAAAATTAACGAATTAAATGAATGCTATTGTTAATCCGGCATTAATTTTAATTACTTGAAACTTTTCCTTTTTTATCAATTTACACGGCTTAAAACGTACAATCACCGAAGTTAAGCAAACATGAACTTGGTCAGTAACTAGATGGGTGACAGCATAAGAATACCACGGGCAGCAATCTTGGATGTCTGGGTGGTGTAATGATTAAAGGCTCGGAATTGAAAATCAGAGAGAAGGTTTCCAATCTCAGCCAGGTTCGTTTTGTCCACTTAAGCTTAGATAATCTTGGGAAAAGCTATGAATCCATCTCTTCTCCTCCAGCTATGTGTTAATTAGTAAAATTTGTATTACTCAAACCATTTTTATCTACAAAAAAAATCTTAAAATCTAAAAATATTTTCTGGCTTTAAATAAACTGCAAAAGGTTGATAAGCCTTAAAAAAAACAAATTAATCAATCAAGGTTGTATAACTGAAACATTCACGGAATACTTTTGGAATCGATGATGCGCCGATTTGGTCAGCTTCAGTTGGCTAAAAAATGTCCTATTTTATAGTCACCGTCGCTTTTGGCACGTCACTGTATATCCATTGCAAAGCGTACGCAGATGTGTGTGTGTGTGTGTGTGTGTGTGTGTGTGTGTGTGTGTGTGTGTGTGTGTGTGTGTGATAAAAGCTCTTATCCATGCGGTAAATATATTGAATTATTCAATCTCATATATTGCACTGTGTGGCATCCCAAGGTCTGGAGAAACATTGGATCGCGCCCTAAGAGTTATGCCTTAGTTGCTGATGTCGGTGCAGAATCTATTATGGCTGTACAGGCCCACACGGGAGTGAAAGTCTTGCAACGAATGCATGTCAAGTCGTTTGTTGTTTTCGTTCCGTCGAGCGCGCTTCTTCCCGGCTTCACTCCCAGATCTTGGTGTAAATCGCGTCTCCAGCGATCGTTGGCGACGTTTTCACACCTTTTGATGTCCCTGACCATGGCCCTTATGTCACATTTTCAGACATCCTTGAAGCGAAGAGGTGGTCTCCATCGTGGCCTCTTGCCGGTGACCAGTCCCCCGTAGAGAACTATTCGGCATACGGTGTACATATAGAAGTCCGCGTGGTCGTTGTTGTTGAAGAAGGGTGTATTGGTTGGGTAACTGGGTATAGGTGAGAACATTTTTCCTTGAAGGAATCTATAGCTGGTCATATTTTTTTTTTCAAAGAATGTATTACTGTTTGTATTGTTGGTATTATTTTACAAAGTATTTTTGGTCTTAAAACCTATTTTTACATATGTGTTAACTATTTGCCCATAGATGGGACCCTAACAGGTGCTGCCACCCCGGGTCAGGGTGGACCTGTTAACACCAGTAATTAAGAAGTGATTCCATGCTCCTCAAAACCTCCTGATCAGAGGCCTTGACGTAGTTTATCGTCATCCCCAGGACGAACTACTTAAAGTATATGATAAAATAAGTGAATATAATTTTGGAATTGAAATTGAATTCTGTTTCACTTTAAAATTACTGGTAAACCTATAAGTGGCGAAGCTTTTAATCACATCAAATGAGATAGAGTCTATAACATTAACAAAAAACCCAACAGCCCGTGTTTACAAAAGATATATGAGGGACGATGTGAGAATGTGTGAGGTTAGTTGGTGTTTGTTTTTGTCTAGAGGCATATCGAACTCTCTGGGTTACTTAATGCCGAAATCTAAATGTTTTGTATGCAAATTTTTATTTTATATTTTGGAGCTAACAATGGTTTTGTCATACAGATCTTGCTAATTAACCCATAGCTGGGGAAAGAAGTTGTGGATTCATACCTTTCCCAATGGAATTTGCGTGCAAATGAATATCATGAACCGAACAGGAGTTGTAACTTGGCTCTCCGATTAACCATTATACCACTAGCACATCCAAGCTAACAGCACCTTGTACACCCAAAAGGTCCTCCATCTAGATACTAACCAGGCTCGACGACGCTTAACTTTCGTGAGCGTACGTAAGCCGAATGTAAGAGACATATATAGGAGCTCAACCGGATTAAGGAAAGACTTAAGCAAATACGGATTGTATTATGGAAGAAAAAGTCCCACTATATTTGGTATTAATCAAAAAACTTTATAACATTTTTTACAGATTATTTCTATCGCAAATACAAATAAAGTTATAAATTTTTGAAAGTGCACACGGACTTTATGGACACCCAGTATTAAACAACTCTTTTAAAAAAATGGAACTGTCATTACATTTTTAACAAAAATAAACTTTTAATTTGTTTTGTTTTATTTTCTTCCTTCTATTCCTATTAATATCTATGCATTTTCCAAATTTATGGTAATTGCCTTTAAAAGCTTGAAAAAATTATCAGGGGTACGCTATTATCCAGGGACGCATTTATCTAAGGACGCAATTGTTCGGTAAGCAAATGTCCGTCCACTGAAGTAATATTTCTATAATGGTCTATCAGATGTTTTCATTGTAGTAAATATCTTAATTTTTGACCAAACATTTTTATACTACCGACCCCACTAGTTAGTAAGGTACACATCCCTAGCGTTTCAAATATACAAAACCTACACCTATTTCATTCTATCCAGTCTATTTTTTAAAAGTATTCTAATATACGTTAAACGCTCCTAGTTTAAAGTCCAGCCTAATCTTTGGCGATCACTTTCACATGGGTACCCTTAAGAAAGGTATGTATTCATTTTCTCTTCCTCTGAATATAAGTTAAGTAACAGGATAGCCTTGTGCGTTCAGCCAGACTAGGAGAAAGGCAACCTCGAATTTAAAACCAAATCGACGGCAGCGGGAACAAACCGAATTATTTTTTCTTCAACCATAGCAATTTTTAATAATAAAGAAACAGAATTTGCGTAGATCCATAAACACTTACGTTCTGAAGAAACATGGCATTAAACAAAATCCTGCCACTAACACTACCTAGATCATTGACCCTTGCAAACGTGAATAGAGATTGATCACCAATCCTCACGGAATTAGCTGTCTGATCAGACTGACATATTCTATCACCTCACTTTGAGACACACTTTTGGAATTTTTAACCAGGTTCTCTACCATCCTGGGTAAGACGATAAACTACATACGCGTCCTTGGTAAGATGATAAACTACATTCAACAGCAAGGCCTCTCATCAAGATGTTTTGAGGAGCGTGAAATCACCTCTTAAGTGTTCCAAGAGCCACCATAGACCGGGGTGGAGACACAAGTTAGGATCCCATCTATGGGCAAATAGTTAAACCCCAAACTGGGGTCAAAACGTGTAAAAATAGGTCTTAATACCAGCAATACGTTTTTGAAAAAAAAAAAAAATTTAAAAAAAAAGGCAGTGGAGAACTTTCAGAGGGAAATTAACAGGAGATAACTGATGACTGACATCCATTAAACATGGCACGTGGAGCTAGAACAGTCTACCCCAGTGAGCGAAATAAAGGGTTCAGTTCGACATTCCAACCAAGTGAAGAAGGCCGGAGCGTACAACGGCCGAAACGTTGTGATAAATATGGCGACAAAGATGAGGACAATAGTCCGAATAATGGAAATAATGTAAAAAATTATTATTAACAATCAATTTTTGAAGAAAAATTATTACCAGCTATACATTATTACCAGCAATACATTTTTTGAAAAAATATAAACAGCAATAAAATTCTTGTCGGCATTAAATAACTCACTGATGTTGATATGCCGTAAAACAAACCAAACCAAATCAAACTGGATACCTAGCCCCAAAATATAAAACCTGGTCTATAGTAATCCTCGTAAATAATTCGTTTTATTAAGGTGGTCGTTATTTAGGTATTATAATTTGGATTGTTTTTAAAAATAAAAAAAACAATATCTTGCTTCTGACGAAATCTTACTTTCATGATTTCTTGTTCTTTACCAATGTTGATCATTTATCTATAAGAGCAATTTCACCGCCGACATTAGAAATGACTTTATTAAATTTATGTTAGCCTAGGTTATAACTGGTTTTGCCTTACGTTTTAAATTACTAGTGGCCATTGCTGAAGCCCTGATAAAAGTTAAAGTTGAGAATGATCATTTTCTTATAAATCAGAGCTTAGTCACTTTAAAAAAATGGTACGACATGATACGTATGTCCAAAAAGCAATAGGCTTTGCATTGGTCGAATTTAAGCATTCTAAATATTAAATTGGATTAAAAACGAATTTAGGAAATGAAATAAGAATAGAAATCTGAGTATATATATAGGAATATATTGATTCACCTATTGCCCGGTTCACACTCTTCCACGGTCATTGAACTGGTGTATGTATTAACTCTTGTTTCTTGTATAGAAGTGGATTTGCAGTTCCTTCTAAAATCTACTTCAACTCTATGCTTCTGACATCTCATCCTAAACTCTTAAATTTTATTTTTTACTTATTTTTTATTTATTTATTTATTTTCCTCAATAGGAGTAGATAGGTTTGTCTACTGTACGGTTTACGCTCTTCTTCTGTCTTTTGAACATGAATAAAAATTTATATCCTGTTTCTTGTTCATCACTTGGGTTCTTGTTCCTTCCTAAGTGTTTCATTCTTTTTAACTTTTAGTAACCCCATTGTGTCATAGTGCCATTATCGATTTGCTTGGGGTGAATTGACTAAAAAAAAAAAATATAAAATAAATCAAAAAAGAGAGAGGGTGAGTAGGACATTGCCAATGAGGAACATGAAATATAAAAGAAAGAAAAAGAAAATGAAACAGAGTCCATCTTATGCTTGATTACATGGTAATGAATAAAGCAACGTTCGTTGACCTTTTCGCAAAATTTGCTGTTATCATATACAGCAAGAAACTTGCTTTGGAAATTGCAATTTTTCCTCAATCGATCCTGAAAAAACCTACCAAAATTTTGTGAAAAAAAAAAAAAAAATTACCCTTTGCTACTAGTTTTTCTACTCAGAACAAAGTCGTAAAAAAATCAGTCAACCAATCTACTGTGAGCGAACCCGAACAGTACTAAATAAGTTCTTCCATTTTTTTTCTGTCAAGATGAGCTTCTCGTTGACACCACGTAATTAAAAATTTGTTATTAAGAAATGGATTCACTAATTTTATTTTTCTATTCTGTTCTTGCGTTTTAAGTACGATTGATTTATACAGATCGCAACTCCTAAAGGCAATTACAGTAGAGGGCAAACTAGATTTGGTTGATATATGCATTTGTACTTGACTTATCAGTATTATTCGTTCTGTTATGAATTCAAGAGAGCCACCAGTTTTCTGCTTTTTTTTATCAATGAGTTTTCTTTCTCTACGTAACTATCGACACTATATAATAACTGCCGTTGTGTGTTCATTTATTTATTTATATCTTTTGTGTCACGTAGTATAATGGGAATGGATGTAAACGAAGCCAAGGTAAATCAACCCAAGTTTATGAGGTTAAATTTGTTTAACCTTGAAAAATATTGCGTCATCCGGAATTGCATCACATTTTTTATCACGGCCAGACACTCTTGTCTCTAAGGAAGCTTACGAAAATTATAACGCTTCACGAACACACTCGGAAGCCTCACTAGTGGGCAAATAAAAGTAATATAAACTGGCATGGAACAGCTCCTATTTAAATCAAATCGAGAATCTGTGGTTAATCGACAAGGAACGATTTCATGGGATGGACATACGAACATGTGCAGTGGGTTGTTTCATCACACCCAGACATTATTGTCTCGACTGTCGATTAGTTGTCCTACGGACATTGTCTGCGATGGACGTTACTCCAAGGAAGCGTACGAGAATTGTAACGTTGCATGAACATAATTTGTAACGGACATACGAAGTAATAATATGTGCATTGGGCCATGATTTTTTGGGAAAATGTAGAAAAAAGTAAATGATAACGGAATTATACGTTTTGTTTCAGTTAATTTGAAGAATGGTGTAATTGACTAAGAATCTACTGATGGACTCTTTAGTTCATCGGGAGATTCGTTTTTAAGTTACAAATTCTGAGATTATTTATGACATCTGCAACACACGGATTCATCTTATTGTATTCCTTTTGCAGTTTGATATCAAAAGTAATAACGGCGAAGGAAATCTTTTAAAAAGCAAATTCTTACAAGAAACGTAGTCATAATGGAAGCAAATTGTGTAAACACTTCAATGACTTCTGCTTAACCGGTGCAGTTTGAACGTTCGTTGTGTAATATAATTAAGTGTAAGTAAATGTTATGTTAAATGCTGAAAAACCTCTATTTTAATTGTTAATACTAAATCTGAGTTTTATTAAATCTCAGTAGAGTGTTTAAAAATCAACGTTTTATTGTCTCTAAATATTAACTTTATCTAATAATCGGTGACATGTTTGACAGAACGTGTACACTAGTATCTAGGTCCTTTTTTTTTGTCGCCGTTTGCCAAAATAGTTGAACATTTTCCAGATCTTATGCCAGGCTTGAAAGAAGAGTTATTCCCAGTAGAACGGTTCGAGAAATTTCTGAAATCTCAAGAAATCAATGTCGGATACAATGCTTGTGCGAAAAGGCATTCTTCTACTGGCAGATAAACTAACTTGGGAATATTACGATCTATTGCTTACAGCTGTCGTGTCTAGTTGTCGAATCTCGATTTCTTGAGGCTTACACCCGTTTCCGAAGCAACGTCAAGTTTGATCAGTACTTAGATAGGTGATCACTTAGGAATATCAGATTCTGTAAGCTTGGATTAACGGCTGGTGTAAGGGATAACGGCTCGAAATTTTTATTCGGAGAGCCAAGTTCCAATTCCTGTTGGTTTTGTTATATCCAGTTATGTATGTGCCATGCGTGATACACGCTTAGGCGATCATGTATCTTTCGATACATGACTGACAAGGCAGATTTTTTGCGCAGTAGGTTTCTATTTCTAGTAGACCAGTTGCCATCCAAGGCTATAGAAACCGGTCTGTCCTATTTACCCAATATTTATGGTGGGGGTAGAATAGGATTCACACCTTTCCCTAGGGTATTAATGGATTCGACTGGAATTCTAACTCGGATCTCCGATTCCTCAATCCGAGCCGCTATCCATTACGCCACGCTAAAATATCTTAATAAAAAATAAGAAAATACTTACAATCTACATTCTGGCATTAAATAACCATAAATGTTTGATAAGCCGTAGAAAACAAATCAATCAATCGATTGCTTGATGTAAATTTCTTTCAAATTACCTGGTTAATTGTTTTATTTCTTTTGACTGAGGAAGTTCTTTTCTACGTTTCTTGCTACTTGTTGAAGGAATTCTCTTCAGTTCAGATGAGATTATGAATATTTTTAACCTCATTGGGCATTTTTCCCCTTGACATCATTCTCTTATATATTTGGATGCGTGCGTGTATCTTTTTTTATTATTTCGAATAAGATCAAATTAGAAAAGTGTTATCTATTGGTGCTAAAATATCTAAACACCATATTTCCAATCGATAACTAAATATTGCACCGCTAGACTCATAATAAATTTATTTACTTGTTATTCATCCGGGAAAGTGTGAAGAACAAGCGAGAAACATCTTACAAATTATTCAAATTATTCTATCAAAGTTGTCGTTTTTCTTGTTTAAAGTTGAAAATCATTGGTTTTATATCACTGCAAGTCCGCAAGAAAGGAAAAGACAATGAAGTTTGGAAAATATTAACACACACACACACACTGGTATATATCAACTGCAAACAACTACACAGAAAAGGAATCTTCACTTAGAAATATTATAAAGAAATGCAGTACCTCAACTGACCCGAACAAAAAAATCAAATTACTTATCTACGACGAAAAAGTTTTATGTAGGAAATTCACAAAGCATATAACTCATACACGCAAACACACACACACACACACATATATATATATATATATATATATATATATATATATATATATATATACAGTCACAAAGCCCCCTTACCATCTATCTATCTATCTATCTATCTCTCTCTCTCTCTCTCTCTCTCTCTCTCTCTCTCTCTATATATATATATATATATATATATATATATATAGATATAGCGAGAGAGAGAGAAATATATGTAATAATATAGAGTAGGAGAGAGAGATGAAGATATATGAATAGAGAAATACGTGAAATATATATATATATATATATATATATATATATATAAGTAAATATATATATATATATATATATATATATATATAAAAGAGAGGAATATATTTATCTATCTATCTATCTATATATATATATATATATATGTGTGTGTGTGTGTGTGTGTGTGTGTGTGTGTGTAGAGAGAGAGAGAGAGAGAGAGAGAGAAAGAGAAAATATAGAAAATTTTGCCACCGTAATTTTAAGAGTGAATGCCCACTCAGATGCAAAATAACACTGACAAAAAATTTCCTAAAAACAGCACACCAGAATTCATTCTCTCGACTACACTTCCTTAAAGAACTCAATAATACAAAACGGGCACTAGTTAAAAATGACTTCCCTAACCAACTTATAGACCACCAAATTAGACTATTTCTCCCAAAAGTAAATAACAGCGATAGTGAACACACAGTCAAAAATAACATAAATATTTTCTACAAAAACCAAATGCACATCAACTACAAACAAGATGAATGTTCACTTAGAAATATCATAAAGAAATACAATAACGCAATTGACCCGAACAAAAAATCAAATTCATTATCTACTACAATAAATTTAAAACAGCTAACCCTATCTAGCAAAAACAGAATTACACCGGACGAGCATTATTTATCAGTTCAAATGCCCCTTAAGAAACTCTTTTGGATCAAACCTAATTCATAATTACATCACTCTCAGTATCCAGACGTCTGACGTTACACCTATCTGAACACAGCTCTATCAGAACCCATATAAACACACACACAAACTTACCAGTCTCCATCCGAAACATACTAGTAGAAAATACGAACATAATATCCTCATCCTCATGTTAAAAACGATTAAAAATGATTGAAGCCTTAATAATGCACAATGTGCTAAATGTTTTCGGAAAATAAAACATCCTTATAACTCTAGAAACATACACACAACCCACACACCCCAATAAAAAGCAAAAATAACATCATTCTTGATAATGTCTATAAGTATAACCAAAAACGCTCGGAGTTACAGTTTCGGAATTTAAACGGTCGGAATTTGAAAAGTTTCTACACACTTTGTATCGATAAAAAAAGACTTCTTCGAACGCAAGAAAAATTAAATGAAACCTTAACCTTGTATGTTGTCTTTAATGAAACATGTATAAATGAAGGATTACTGCCTAAATATACAATGCATGTGTATGTGTGTTTACTTTGTGTTTGTATGAATATATGTATGGATATATGCGTATGTGATTTTTATAGATATGGGTGTGAGTTGTATGTTTATATTTGCAATTTTTTTGTATTTTTTACTTGCTCCTATTTTATTTTTATAACTGCATACGTATGTGTATGTGTGTGTATATATATATATATATATATATATATATATATATATATATATATATATATATATATATGACAATAGGAAAACTGTAGTAGTTGCCGACGCGTTTCGTCCAATGCAACTACTACAGTTTTCCTATTGTCATATATTTTTATAAATATTGTCTTTTCTACAAGTTAAATCTCAGAATTTTCCTTATATATATATATATATATATATATATATATATATATATATATAATGTGTCTGTATATATATTTATGTATATATATATAGTTTTATATATTTTTTATATATTGGAGATATTTTACATAACAGAGATGGTATTTTATAATATATATTCTATCATTTTATTTATTTTATTTTCAGTCACTTTATTGTTATATATATGTATGTTTGTGCATATATATATATATATATATATATATATATATATATATATATATATATGTGTGTGTGTGTGTGTGTGTGTGTGTTTTTGTACGTGTATATATATATATATATATATATTATTTTTATAAAAATATAACATATATATATATATATATATATATATATATATAGATAGATAGTAGTGAGCCAGACAAACCTACCTAGGTTTCACCTAAACGGATCGTCAGGAAAGTTTGACCCGAACTCATACACGCCAAACTTTCCCTGACGATCCGTTTAGGTGAAACCTGGTTAGGTTTGTCTGACTCACTAGGTGTATCTAGGTCTGCTCTACGGTTGTATTGAGCTCTTTTGTTAGTTAGTTGTTACTCGTATCAGGGTTTTTTCTTTGGGCTTCAGATCTGTGCGATTTTTTTTGTCGGCAGAAGTTCATGTTTTTTGTAGCTCTTTCTTTTTTTTTTAAAACCTTTTTTCCCTCGAGATTGATTTGATTAGCAAATCAAAAATTCGAGGGTTTTTCGAAACGAGTCTAGTTATCTATATATATATATATATATATATATGTGTGTGTGTGTGTGTTAATATATTTCTCCCACACTTAAGGTGGTCATTCTTCACCCGGAAATTAATTTTTTTAGGTCAGACCATTCGACTTCCTGTTACATTTCCCAGTTATTCTTTTTTTTTCTTTTCAATTTTTTTTTTTTTTTTTGTCTGAATAACTTGAACTATCATTTGTGAATTTATGATGAGACTTAATGGTCGAAATAAATCATGATCTATTACCGTATTTTCCTGATGTGCTCCTTGATATATATATATATATATATATATATATATATATATATATATATATATATATATATATATATATATATGTAAGCAAATATATGGATATAGATCCGACAGTATGACCAAAAATATACGGAAAAAACAAACAAAAATCCTAATATGCAATTATGCTGTTTTAATGTTAATATAATATCAACGTCGGACGTTTCGGTCTAATAGACCATCTTCAGGACATATTCATAAAACATAATTAACATTAAACCATATTCAATTAAACATGAAAAAGACGATGGATATAAAAGCAAGACCAATCCAAACAGATAACTGAAATCTTTAATAAGATCAGCGTTCCGTTTAAATATGATCACGCCGTCGTCACGTGGGCGATGTTGTGAAAACGTATTCCTAAAATCTGAGTATTTTGAATGAAAAACGAAAAGAATTTTATTTTGATCTAAAACTTATATGTACGTCTGTCGAATGTTGCTAGAAAAGGGGAAATATTTCATATATATATATAGTAGATTAGGATTGTTTATGTGTTCTGTATTATCTTAGGTTACAAACAGACAAAAGTGGTACTCGAATGGAAAGTAAAGGCAATATAGACGTATATGGAAGAAAGAGAGGTTTATTGTAAAAGGAAATACACTACTGAAAACAGGGAGACGACTAACACTTCAGGAATTCAGTCAGACTGATAGACAGAGAGACAGACAGTCAGATTCTGGTATGTACTGTACACAACATATATTTCTGATTTAGTCAGTCCACAATAGGTAATAGGGAGAGTGGAACATTCCATTGCAACATGTTCTTAGAGAATTTAGGTATAGTAGGATTAGAGAAATTCGAAAGAATATATTAATAATAATAAGAAGAACTATCAGACAAATATGATACAATGTTATGACCGCGTTAGGGCCAGAAATAAAGACACAATTGAGTTAAACAAATATATTAACAGAAACAGTAATACAAACATATACAAACGAGACTATTACAGCAAGAATGTTCCGTCCGACTGTCAGAGCTGACTGCTGGAAACTTCCCTCTCCAAAAGGCAGTACCTGCTCCTATTTATATCTGGGAGAGTCCATGCGTGCGTGGGTAAATTACCATATCAAACCATAGACCATCTAATCTCAGGATGTTCTGTACTTGCGCAAAATGAATATGATTCTTGTGGTTTTCCTTTTTTAGAATTGGCACAAGGCCTAAATTACGGGGAACCCATTGAGGATCGAACTCACTACTCAGTCATAACTGTTCTAGCGAGACAAGCTTGCTAGCCATTACCCCGCCTCGAATATTATCACGATAGAGTTACACTGGACAATGTGCAAACACTTTGGAAAAGATGTTAATAAATATTGGTATGAACATCACCCAGCACCGGTTTGAAAAACAAAAGACATTCTAGGATGACAATCACTTTACAGACAGGAACATTGGAACAAATAGGCCTGAGTTAAATGTCAAAAACCGAAAAGAAAAAAACATCCCGACTAATTGATATGGCTTTCCCAACGAACTGTATCATAGCAAACAAGGCACTTGAAAATCTATCGAAGTATAAAGATCTGGAAATCGAAATATAGAAAAATGTGGAAATTGAAAACAAGAATACTACCAATCATGTTAGGAGCGCTTGGAATGATAAAAATAGGAATCCAACGGCATATTTAAAAAAAAACAAATCCCTGGAACTCTCAGCTTAAGCAAAATACAAAACTATGTCTTGAAAAGTACAGCCCAGGCACTAAGAACGTTGACCATGAAACGCTAGTGATGTTATGGGAGTTGGAAAAAATCATGAAATGTAGCCAGAACAACACACCATTACCTGCTTTAGGTCTTATCGTATACTTGGTGGGTAGTGTAATCACAGCTGAATTCAAAATATAATGATGATAATGTAATAATAATAATAATAATAATGGTGGTTATGTAGTGCAGGGCTAAAAGCTAAAACAGAAGGTTTTATTCTTGCTGCACATGGTCAATGCTTGCTAATTAGAAATTACCAAGCACACATACTGAAAAATTTGAACCCAAATGCTGAATCTGAGATGAATATCAATTGATCGTCTTGTATCAGATTGTACAGTGTTAGCACCAACTGAGTATAAAACACGGCATGACAGAATGGTCCAATACACTCACACAATCGGTGTAAGTGTGCTGGCATTTTTCTGATTGTTGATCATGCTAAATAACACGCTCTCTCCCAGAAACTATAACTAACGTCTGCTCAGAATAGTTGCAGTACAAACCACAGGTTGGATCTGTGGGTGCTGAACAAACACAAATGAGCCTGAGCGAGGGTCCGCAATAAGGATTGTTTAGCCGCCGAAATACACGGGTATCCTCGAATACGAGTAACCAACTATTATTATTATTATTATTATTATTATTATATGAATGTGTGTAGGCAATATGCTGTCCAAAAATAATGAATTTAGCATTGGAAATATCGCAATCATTGCTATATATATTCAGAAACAACCTCCTTCGAATCATGCGATAGAAACTAGTTGTAAATCTAATTTCATTTTAAATAATTTTCGTATTTATATTTCATGAAAATTTGCATAACATCTTCTACATGTTTGCAACGTTTAAATATATAAGAAATTTGCAGTGTGAAATCATTTTTTTTCTTTTTCATACCAAAATAAAAAAAAAACTTAAATAACAGTCATGTTAAATGTATTCAAAACTAAATATATGAGAAGGAGACAGATGAATTTATATATTTTGATTAAATGTCTGATTTATGTTAATGTATGAACGGATTTTTTTTTCCTTTTTTTAAATCAAGATCTCATTGATGGAACTGAAAAGTTTATTGGTGCATGAGAAAATAAATTTAATTATTTTTGTATGTCACTAATAAGAACTCTGACTCCGATATTTATATTTCTGTCTGTTTTATCGTCTACATCTGAGCTTAATATTATTTTAATAATCTCAATTTTAATTTCTAGGAGTATTTTTTCTCCTTTTTATTGTACTTTAAATATAAAAACAATTCAAATCAGTCTTTAAATGCTGATGACTATAGGCAAGCAATTTTCATTATTACTTGATCGCCCCAATAATTCACAGATTATTTATTTTATATATATATATATATATATATATATATATATATATTTATATATATATATTGTGGCATTTACCCGTGCGCTCATGTCCCTGCAGAATGTTGGGTCGGAACAAAATTCGTGTCGTATTTTAATAGGTGGTTTAAAAACATGACTTCCTCAGACAAATTACTTAAATTAATGACATTTTTTTTCATTTATTGATATCACAGCATTCAAGTCAGTAAAGACACTAAGGTACAAGAGGTTACACGGTATGGAAGAATTAGGAAAATAAACATTAATAATGAGCAGGAAGAGGAAAGAATAATCAGGAGGACAGTAGATAGCGATTGACATTGCATTTAAATTTTTACAGATTAAAGTTGGCTGGAAAGCATGGATCTGGAAGGGAGTTTCGCATGCGGGAAAACAAACTGTTAGTATATAATTTACGGTTACATCTAGCCAGCTTACACCCTTGTGCAAATGAATTGAACCGACCGCTTTAGTTTCTTTTCTTTTATAATACGCTCAGTTTTACACCCACTGGAGTGACATAGTATAATCGATTTCTATTCTTTCCTCAGATTAGGTCATTTGCAGTGGTGTGCAGAAATATGAATCTATTTACTGGGTGTATGATGAAATTTGTTTGGCCTTGAAAAATATTGCGTCATCCGTGATTGCATCAGATTTTTATCACGCCCCGACGCTATTGTCTCGGCTGTTAATTACTTAACCATTGTCTGCGATAGACGTTACTCCAAGGAAACATACGAAAAATGTAACTATGCATGAACACACTGACAAGCCTTCCAGTGAGCAAATCAAAGTACTATAGACTGGCCCGGAAACTCTCTTGAGTGAAATCCAATCGAGAATCTCTGATCAATCAGCCAGGAACGACATTGTGGAATGGATATATGAAGTACTAATATGTACTCTAGGTTATGTTTCATTCGAAAAATGTGAAAAAATTAAATAATAACGGAATTATTTGTTTTGTTTCAATTAATTTTCATTCGGGTGTAACTGTAAATTGAAGTGATCTCAACGCCAGTCTAGTGCCGCGCTTAAATATTTACATATTCTGAAAGATAACATTTGAATGCGTCTTTTTCATACAATTGGTTGTAGTTCGTGAAATTTAATTTTTTTTTTTTTTTGGCGTTAAAAATGACAGTAAATGAAAACGAGATCCATTTTCCTCATATGATAGTCTTTTATTTCTGGGAAGGAAATAACACTACGAACAGAGCAAAAAGATATATGCCATTTATAGATATGCTGCCATCGCTGACAACACTTTTCGTAAACTGTTGTTGAGTATTTAGATCTGGAAGACCGAGATGTTCTGTCAGGTCTGCAGTCATTGATGATGAACAAATAGAATGGCTTGTTAAAATAATCCCAGTCACATGACAGGCTCGTCACATCCGCCCCTACAAAAACGCATTTGGCCAACATTGTAACGTATTGGCCCATTCCTTCGCATTAATGAAGTCTGAGAAAAGCCTGCACCAAACAAAGAACGTCCACATCCCGAGAAATTATACGGCCATGACTATTTCGCCTTATGATCACCCAAGACTATACGCGTAGAAGTGTCTAATTTCTCATTACGAGCCGTTATACATCACACCATTTGCACATACACCTGATAATCCCAAGTGGTCAAACATCTAGGTATTGTCCAAGCTCGACGTTGCTTAACTTCGGTTATCGGACAATGACGTATAGGAGTAAAGTGTCGCGAACGACACTAGAATTTCAACACAGATCATTAGAGAGCAAACACAGGCGATCCCATTTTGAATAAGTACATCACATTATCGCAAAGGAAATGTATATATGAGAATTAACGCGGCGTCTAATGGATCACCATTTCTATTCTATCCTCTATTACTATACGGATCAATGATTTTACACTATCCTCTATTACTATACGGATCGTTATTCTCTATACTATTAACTGTGATATTTCTTTGTACTGACCACTATACTGATTACTATTCAGATCACTATTTCTACACTATCCTATATTACTATACGGATCGCTATTCTCTATACTATACACTATACTATTTATCTATACTGATTACTATTCGGATCACTATTGCTACACTATCCTCTATTACTATACGGATCGCTATTCTCTATACTCTACACTATACTATTTCTCTATACTGATTACTATTCGGATCACTATTTCTACACCATCCTCTATTACTATACGGATCGCTATTCTCTATACTCTACTATACTATTTCTCTATACTGATTACTATTCGGATCACTATTTCTACACTATCCTCTATTACTATACGGATCCTTTATTCTCTATACTCTACACTATACTATTTCTCTATACTGATTACTATTCGATCACTATTTCTACACCATCCTCTATTACTATACGGATCGCTATTCTCTATACTCTACACTATACTATTTCTCTATACTGATTACTATTCGGATCACTATTTCTACACTATCCTCTATTACTATACGGATCGCTATTCTCTATACTCTACACTATACTATTTCTCTATACTGATTACTATTCGGATCACTATTTCTACACCATCCTCTATTACTATACGGATCGCTATTCTCTATACTCTACACTATACTATTTCTCTATACTGATTACTATTCGGATCACTATTTCTACACTATCCTCTATTACTATACGGATCGCTATTCTCTATACTCTACACTATACTATTTCTCTATACTGATTACTATTCGGATCACTATTTCTACACCATCCTCTATTACTATACGGATCGCTATTCTCTATACTCTACACTATACTATTTCTCTATACTGATTACTATTCGGATCACTATTTCTACACTATCCTCTATTACTATACGGATCGCTATTCTCTATACTCTACACTATACTATTTCTCTATACTGATTACTATTCGGATCACTATTTCTACACTATCCTCTATTACTATACGGATCGCTATTCTCTATACTCTACACTATACTATTTCTCTATACTGATTACTATTCGGATCACTATTTCTACACTATCCTCTATTACTATACGGATCGCTATTCTCTATACTCTACACTATACTATTTCTCTATACTGATTACTATTCGGATCACTATTTCTACACTATTCTCTATTAATATACGGATCACTATTCTCTATACTATTCACTATACTATTCACTATACTATTTCTCTATACTGATCACTATACGGATTACTATTCGGATCACTATTTTTACACCATCCTATATTACTATACGGATCGCTATTCTCTATACTATCCACTATACTATTTCTCTATAGTGATCACTATTCGAATTACTACTCCAGCGAGTATTATCGAGCAAGCACTATTAGTGCGAGTGTTATACGAAGGCGTCTGACACCATTATTGTTCAACGGCGTCACTATAGTTGTATCTGCGATTACAAAGTCTCTACTACAAAGAGCATTACAAAAGTGGCAACGAGTATTCATCGACATCAAAAAAGACGAAAACCGGTGTTTCAACGTCATATGGCCATGACCCCATTTCCATTCCGGGCAGGAGAAATCGTGGTTGTGCAAAGATTCTGTTCCTTTTTATTATCTGTGATTTGCTATGACTTCTTGAGAAAGATAGTAGAGTGGTTTCCCCGTTGCTTTCTCCACGGTTTGGAATTTAGTGTTTGCAATCCCCGAGACTGGTTACTGCCCTAGCCTAAATTCCCCAGTCTAGCTTGTTATTTAGACCCTAGCTTAGCGGGAGGTAATCGAATCCCGAGGTTATTTGTGAAAAGGTTAACGCAACAGACAAGGCCGAAATTTGAACTCGGTTTTTTATTTATTTTCCTCTGAGCGTCGAGGACAGTTACGTTATTCAGAAACAAAATAATTTAATGTATAAATTAATCTTCTGTTGTTGTTTTTTTTATATCAGTTTGAATAACAGAATAATTAGGATCTTCATCTTAAAGCAGAATTAAATTCTGTTAATGAACTGAGAATCGTGCTCCGGTCCTAAAGCAATTATATACTTCAGACATTTTTTTTTTATGTTTATACATTCTTTTTATAGACACAAATATTTAAGTAAATACTCTGGTTATAATAAACAGTATTAAACAACATTTAAAAGAACTTAGAAACATAAAAATGTCTTAAAATAATTGTCGGACTTTGTCCATTTCATAATGTATGACGTCATTTTAGAATATATTAGAGATCATTTATTAACACTTGAACTACTTTTATTGTTACAAAATTGTTACCTACAACTGTGCTTGTCTATTTTCTGTAAATAGAAAACAATTATTTATTAGAAATAAATGAATAGAAAGATGTCACCATTTTCGTTTTGATCAGATACTCAGCAGTACAGAATAAACTAAACAACATCCCCAACAAACAGTAAATAATTCATCACTAATCGTTATATTCTATGCTGTTAAATTTCTGCACTGGTTTGGAAATATCACTAATCAATGTTTAGTTTGTAATACAACAGCTAGTTTCTATAAAGTAACTAAAAAGTCCGTACCGTTTTTTACGTCGCGTGGGAAGTGATCACCGATGCGCAAAAGAGTGCGTCATGTTCCGGGAACTGAGTTGAATGCGGTGAGTTCCTTGGCTACTGAACGTGTGCGGGGCACACAGATCAGTCATAGCTCGAGCAGCGGCGAGGAATTATGGCGGTGTCAGAGCAGCTTGTTCGGGTTTATCTGCTTTATGACTTTAATGTGAATTTGTTCGCAGCCGCGTCAAGTCGCCGAATAGGTCAAGACTTTGGCAATAATGCCGTTAGTGAACGCACTGCCGGGCATTGGTTGCCGTAGGTCAGTTCGGGTGATCTGTCATTTTGTGAGGAACCCAGCTGTGGCCGGTCACAGGTCCTGGATGATGAGGCCCTGAATGCGGCCACAGAATAGAACAACAGCCAAACCAATAGTGTTCTTGCCAAACCCTTCTAAGTTCCGTTGAAACGGTTAGAACTCACTGCGCCTGGACTGCGCGGGGAAGGCGTGCCAGTTGAGAAAATGGGTACCCCATACGCTGTCGGAAGCCAACAAGCAACAACGAGTGGCAACCTATTTCTCGTTCTTTTTTTCGGCACCGCCACGTACCCATATTTGATCGAGAGCTCACGAGTGACGAAAAGTGAGTCATGTATGACACACTCAAGCATGCCAGACATTGGCTGTCACCGCAGAACACTGTCTCAGAGCACAAGTACGCCTCTACACCCACACAAGATCAAGCTCGGAATTTGGTATACATGTTTTGCACTGAGCTGTTACGTACGGTCCAAATCGTCACTGCATACCTCTGATCTCAGCACTTGGAACGTGTGCAAGGGACACTGAAACAGGAGTCAGCATTGGTTAATCGCGAGTGTGTCCTGTTCCTCCATGTCAATGCCAGGCTTTATGTGGCGTGGTTGGGCAGGGATAGCATACGGCGACTTTGCTGGGAAACACTGTGCCATCCGCCTTTTCCTCGGAACTTGCACCAACAGATTACCAACTTTTCCATTCCTTGAACAACTACTATTTTTGAAAATCCTCCGCAAATGAGAAAGACTTGCCGTAGGTATTCATACATGCCTCCAAAACACCTGTTTTTTCTTCTTCTCTTTTTAACGCCATGGCATTGCCTTTCTGGATGGCACGATGTCAAAAAGTCGGGATGTTCGTGGTGATTACTTTGAAGATTATTTGATTTTTTTCTAATAAATATCAAAACAGGAAGGATTACGGTTTCCTTGAAATATCTTAGGCTGTCAAGAGCGCGTATATATACGCCGAGAAAAGGCGATGCAAATTTCTAAAAGACGTTTAAGTATGTTTCCAGCAACTAATTTTTACATATTTAAATCCAACGCGTAATAGAATTTCCACACTTTTTGAGTCAATTATCCAACTACAGACTGATTTCGCATTATCTTTAAAGTATCATAATTTCCTTTTTGAATTTCTACTCAGTCAAAGAAAATAGTTCATCCTGCCAGGTTTACGAGCAAGATGATGAATGTCATAAAAACCATATGACCGGCAGTATCTTATTAACAAGATCAATGGCAGTAATCAATATTATCTATATTTGCAATTTTACCTGCACTTCCAAATAATGACATCTTATATATATATATATATATATATATATATATATATATATATATATATATATGTGTGTGTGTGTGTGTGTGTGTGTGTTTGAATTTTTTTAGGACAATGTTCTTTCTTTCTCACTACAGATATATATATATGTATATATATATATTTGGATATTACATCGAAAACATATCAAAATAGATACAAAATATCAGGCGTGTTTCGATACATATGAAATGCATCTCATTAGTTGATTGTAAATTACAGTAATTACGGTATTTTATAACAGCCTGATGAGATGCATTTAATACGAATCGAAACCCGTCTGCAATTTTGTATCGATTATATATATATATATATATATATATATATATATATATATATATATATATATATATATATATATATAGTAAACAGAAGCGATGTCTCCAACAAATCAATAAAAATTACACTCAGTGGACAGTCCTCCTGTCGGGATTGAAACATCATCGTCCTAATCCCAGAATTTCGGTTGCATTATTCACGATACTTGCAGACTTTCTTTGTTTTCCATGAAAGTGTGAGAATGACAGATCTGTTCAGATGCCGCCTCTTGTCGAACTTGAGATCATTTAAAATATTTCCTCTTTCTCTAATAGTGACAATCCGAGGTCAGTGATTTACGATGAGGTCAAGTTGGCAATAAAACTCCCCTCCCATCTTCCATATCCGATTTCGATAGGAAATATATTGTGCATCCAGCCGTTTCATTGCTTTCACATTTCTTCAAACCTTTTTTTTTCAGGTTACGCTAATGTACCCAATCGATATTTTCCTCAAAAAGATATAGTTAATTCAATCACGTACAGATTTTTTTTTATCAGAATTAGCTGCCCAGATCAAAAGATCAGTACGCTGGACAGATAACACGATCTTAGCTGGGAAGGCGGTTCGAAATACCAAATTGACTGTGATGCTATACTCCTTACAGCCATGAAACATAAATTACATATATATATATATATATATATATATATATATATATATATATATATATATATATATATATATATATATATATGTAGTTTCTTCTTTGAAGAAAATGTACTTTTATTTTCACTATCGATATTTTATTGGCAGTGTTGCAAAGTCGTTTTGTCAGAGATTTCTGGCATATGGTTGTATTTTCACGTGGCGTTTTTTGAGAGTAAAAAAACTTATACTAGCACACAAAAACGCACGCATATATACAAACATAGCGTACACCTTCACATATACAAAAACACATACACACACGCACACGCACTCACACAAACACACACACACACATATATATATATATCTATCTATATATATATATATATATATATATATATATATATATATATATATATATATATATATATATATTTACTTGTGCATTTAGGCAAAAATTACTATTTAATACATTTCTTTGATAGACTGACAGTATTATTTTTTACTTGTATACTCCTTATTTTTTTTATTTAATGGATGTAAAAATTGTTAAACTTATTTGGTTCCGAGCGCTGCTCGGCTAAACTTTCAACCATTTTCAATAATTGTATACTATAATAAATAATGTAAACGTGTTACTTGTAGCAAGTGCTAAAAGTAGTCTTATTAATAATTTCCAAATACGGCCAGTACATTGTAGCCGTGTTCATAATTAATGTTATTTAGCTTTGATTTCTTTTATTTATTTATTTATTTTCACAATAAAGGCTTTCATCCCTTTTAAACGATTTCTGCAGTTGGACATTGGTGTTCCTTACGAGTAATTGCCTTTTGGGGTCGGAATGATTCCAGGCTGATTCGTGTACGACATTTATTGTTAACTAACTTAAAAGACCAAGTTGATTTTTAAACAATATCCTTGATAGGACTAATGGTCCTCTGGCTCCAAACTTAAGTGGTCTCTGGTCCAGCTTAGAAAACCGCAATGATAAGTTTAAAAAAAAAAATCTTCAAGTATCTCTATGAACCTTCAAAAACTCACTTTAACTCTGATTTGGTGTGTATGTCCAATTCCGTCAAAAAACCAGATTTGGGCCGGAAGTCCGATTTCAAATAAAAACTCTGAGGAATTTCAAAACCTCACGTCACGAAAGCTCACGTTTGAACTCTGATTCAATGAGTGTTTGAAGAAATAAAATTGATTTCCCCAATTCACAAAATTTTGAAGATATTTTAAACTGAATTTAAAACAAATAAGTTTAAATTCACAATGTTTTTTGTTACTCTAAACTTAATATAAATTAAAAACTTTTAAAATCACTAATTTTTTTCAGTTACTTTAAACTTTTAATTATTAACTGTTCCCTCCTCCTCAAGGCACAAATCCCAATGCTCTATGGTCAAACAAAAGTTGTAGGGTAGATTTTTAAACCCGGGACCATCAGAATTCCAAAAAGCTATAACATGACGATGTAGATCAAGTGTGGCCCGAGTTAGATGGACTTTAGACACACTGATGGGTAGACAGAATTTGCCGTTTATTTATCTATATCCATAAAAGGCAGGATGTCTGTGTGTGTGTGTGTGTGTGTGTGTGTGTGTGTGTGTGTGTGTGTGTGTGTGTGTGTGTAACGAATGCACGGCCGCTATTTTCGACGGATTTGCACCAAAATTTACGTGCACACGCTCCAAGTTAGCGGAAAGGCCAAGCCCGACTTTGCCTTTCCCAACTCCCATCGATAGTGGAAATAATCGATTTTTTCATGCTTCTACGGCAGTTTTCATGTAGTTTGCGGCCATTTTCTACTGGCCAGAGTCAGAGCCTATAGCTGACTTCCATGAATAGGCAGGAAGATTCTATTGGCCAGCGTGAGAGCCAACAGCTAACTGACACGAATGTTAACTAGCATGTTAGCATGCAAAAAAATTCGATAGCTGCATTCCTCACAAGTGGGAAAAATTTAAATCTCTATGGCACTTTACTCCAATTGGCTCATTCGCTTGCTTAAACTCAACGTTGATTCTGATTCTGCAGAACTGTGTTGGGTGTGAAAAAGTATTTGTTGTTAACATTCTTTTTTCATTCGGTTTTTCCATTTACGAGTCCTTTTTTTAAAGCTGATCGTTTTGTGTTTATTTTGTTTAGTTCTTTTTTTCGTAACAGATTTAATGTTTAGTATAGAGCTTAGAAAAAATTCGCAGTGTGAGATAGGCAAGAAGTCAGGCATGTAGCAACATCAGCACGGCAAAGGGCACTCCTTTAAAGGCAAGGAAGGGCAAAAATAAGTGAAGTGATAGCGATTGCTGTATGAGTCACACGATTTTTGAAACAAGCACGGGCAACGCCGGGCTATGCTGCTAGTTTAGATATTAAAAAAAAGACTGTAACTTGACACTGGCGTTTGTTTCCGTGCTGATTTCTTTTGTTTTTCTAGACTGGAATAAGAAAGAAAATTTATGGACTATATGTAACATCCCTTCGGCGTTCTGTAGACTTATTCTTAAAACTGTTTCTATCTACAGTATCCGCACTCAAATACATACATATATCCACACACCGACAAGATCACATACTCAAATGCAGTTACATATATGTAATTCCCAGTTCAGATAACAAGGATTTGATACATTCAACTCAGAATTTAGGGACCACATTCCAGAGTGGGGATGGTCAAAAGACACAAACTCACTTGTTCACAATGATTGACGAACTTCGAAAGCAAATAAACAGTTATGTTACGGATGCGAAATAAAATTTCGTGTTTAAGTTGTAATGTATGACGATATATATATATATATATATATATATATATATATATATATATATATATATATATATATAAACTTTCCCTGACGATCCGTTTAGGTGAAAACCTAGGTAGGTTTGTCTGGCTCACTAGGTGTATATATATATATATATATATATATATATATATATATATATATATATATATATATATATAGTTTAACTAGGTCTGCTCTACTTACTGTATCGAGCACTTTATTTAGTTATTTGGCCAACTTGTATCAGGTTTTGTTTCTTTGGGCTTTGCACTTGCATGCTAGGCAATTATTTTCGGCTGACGTACATGTTCTTCGTTCTTTCTTTTTTATACCGTTTTTCTTTTTCCCTTTGGTATTGGTTTGATTATTTGCAAATCAAAACACTGAAGGTTTTCGAACGAATATAATTTCTTATACTTATAAGATTACTACTACTACTAATATATATATATATATATATATATATATATATATATATATATATATTGATTGATTGAAAAATTACAGATATTATGTCTGCTAATTTCTAATGAAATCCATTCATACTTACGAATAACCTTCCGTGTATTGATGTTAAAGCATAAGAGAAATGTGCTATAGCTGTTTAAATTTCATTTATTTTCATTTCCAATGTACTTTCGATCTTTTTCCAAGATCATCTTCAGGGGTGCAAGTGGTTCAAAACAATACGTTGTTCATAAGTATAAGTTTTTATATAAAGATATGCGTTGTTTTCTATTACCGTAATTTTTTCCTTAGGCTTTTAAATGCAAAACGGTTGACAATATACGGCGCGTTCATTAGAACGTGAAAAAAATTATCCATTATGGAATTTATTCCTCTATGTTATAATGTTATGGTCACGTGCGCATTAACTTATGAAAAAAAACTGTTCCTTTACAAGCATTTCAGAACATTACTGCAGTATTCATAGTTGATTCTGTTCAGTGTCGGCTTTAATTTTTTAATATAAATTACTTCTAGTATTTGTAATCTAGATTTGTTGTTTGCATGGTGCAGGTTAGATGTGTTGTCGATTAGTAATTTTTATATTGTGAATGCGGACGGGTCTGTTGTTGTAGATGGATCGCAATAGACATGTGGAGTGTAAACCTTCTTGAATATTTTCTAAGAAGATTTCTCTGAGATTTAGGCCGGTAAATGTTGTTTAATAGTGTTTATTATAAACAGAGCATTTACTTAAATATTTGTATCTATAAAAAGAATGTATAAACATAAAATGTCTTCTTGTTACTGTATTTCTCGTATGCCTAACATATTTATTTGTTTTTTTGTTGGAGATACATTCACCCAAGGGAAATTTCAATTGGCATATAATGTTGGTTTTACGTAATTATTTTAGGTGGTGGGGAGGAGTTATTACGGATATTTAAATTTGTTGTATTTTTTTTTGTATAATATATGATTAATTTTATTTTTTTTTTTATTAGCATTATTGGAAGATATGTTAGTATAAATAAGATTCTTTATGATTTTTTCATCCTGTTTGTAGTTAGCATGCATCTGGTTACAATATAGTAGTTTGATATATTTAGTGCCCTTTGGGGAAGTACTATATTCTATTTGACGTGTGTTGAGGTTTTTTTTCATATATCGACTTATTTGTTCATCTACAATGTGGTTTGAGAAGTCATTATTTGTGACAGTCTGCTTAATATTTTTTAGTTCATTGTAAAAAATCTTTTTGTGGAGGAATTAATTTGTTCTCGGTTAATTAAATTCTGTATAAGTGCTAATTTGTAGTAATCTAGACATTCACTTTTATAGTTCAAACTGCAAGAAATTTTGCTGGTTGGTATTTTATACGGTAGTAAATATGTTGTTATTTGTGTCTATCAAAATTTCAAGGAAAGGGATTTTGTTATCTTTGTTAAGTTCATATGTGAACTTGTGCACTGAGTTTTTTTTTGCGGGGTGGGGGTTGTTTCGTTTTTTTTTTAAAGATTTTTTTTTTTTGAATTCCATTATTTCTTCTATGTTTGTAAGTCTAATTAATAATGACTTAGAGAGAGGTTGTCATCCTCAGACAAACTGTTTCGCTTTACCACAGCTCATCAGTGTGTCTAGACATCCCATTGCCTCAACCCAGGTTCGAGATGTTTTCCCAAAGCTATCAGCTCCCGGCAGAGGGAAACGCGAATTTTTACGTATTTATTTTTGAATAAACACGCCAGACACCCAGAGTGGTCGATTCATAGAAAAGCTTTGCATTATCAGCAGTAGCGGGTTACAAATTCGTGCTTTCACTCTAAAGTGCTCGACCGAATTTTATTTCTTCGAGGGCGTATATATAGTCATCCACAGACCAGACAGACTGTTTCGTTGTATCACAACTCATCAGTGTGACTATATATATATATATATATATATATATATATATATATATATATATATATATATATATATATATATATATTTTTTTTTTCATATGAATATGTTGCTGGGTATGTTGGCATGTAACTAGATACAAGAATACTTTTTGTATTTTTGAAAATGTTATAGTATTTATTCACACACACACACACACATATATATATATATATATATATATATATATATATATATATATATATATTAAAGAAAAAGAGACACTTTAAGTTTCCAATATAATAATTTATTTCACCAGAGCCCTTTTAAGAGACGCTGGATCATCAGGTAGCACTTCCAAAACGAAAGATGAAATCATTGTTTGGAAATGTTATCTGATGATCCCGCGTCCCTATAAAGTGGTCAGTTTTTCTTTAAAATACATGCATACATATATATATATATATATGGAAAGCATATATATATATATATATATATGGAAAATGCCTGAAAAGCCTTGTGCGTGAAAATGTGAAGACGGAATAATTTTATCTGCACTTCGAACGTAACTATATGAATATTTATTAATATATATATATATATATATATATATATATATATATATATATATATATATATATATATTTTTTTTGGTTTTTATCATATGAATATGTTACATATGCTATATATATATATATATATATATATATACATATATATATATGTATGTATGTATATATATATATATATAGAGAGAGAGAGAGAGAGAGAGAGAGAGAGATGCTACCATACTTTTTTGCATCAGACTGATTAATGATCTAGATCTGTTCATTCCCAACTACTCTACGCAAATATTTTCCCACACTGCTTTAATCACATGATGTGAAAAGATACTTTGTATTTTTTTATTCGTGATTTGGATGCTGTTTTCTGTGCATATGAATGCAACCGTGTTTATTTAGAAAGCTGTCATATAATGTAAATGCGTTTTACTGTGGCGAGGAACCAAGTAAATTATGCTTGCCAAACAGGCAAGAACAAAATACGCCATCTATTTTATAGTAATTTAGTCTTTGTTACATTCTACATCTAAAGTACATCAAAGAAATTATCCCTCAAAAGCTGACGCGGAAGATATACTGATATAAAATTACTACTACTATTACAATATCAATAACCATTTCAATATTTTCATCATTGTTCTTTGTAGAAATATTATTACTAATACTATGAATGATAATACCACTAATAATAATATTACTAACAATAATAAATAGTCCTAAATAAATAATGAATAATAAATAAATAAATATTAAAAAAATAAATGCATAAATATAAAAAATAAATAGATTATTCTGGTCCAGTAACTGTTGGCGATCTTACCAGTACTGAAGTAGTGTATAACGTCAATATCTTCATTATACCTTCAGGATGTGATATTTTAGGCGTTGTTGTCTTAAAAGACAACAACATATAAAATATTTATCGCATCATGTCTTAAATACCTTAAATAAATATTTATCACATCATATCTTAATATTTAGCGCTACTCTGTATTGAGCACTCTTTTAAATACATATATATATATATATCTAGGGTTGAGTTCGACATTCCAACCACCTGACTCTGAAAGTGTTATTTTGGGGGTTCATAAAGACTATAATGTTTGATATAAATTTGAATGTCTCTAGACTGTCTACAAATAATTTAATTTGATGTTTGTTAGTGATTTAAATTTTATTAAAATTTTGGGGATTTTCTATGAAATAGTCGATTAGAAAAATATTCATAGAAAGTAGAAAAATTTATTTTAAAATATAAGTTTACTTCTAGTAATCTTTTTATTAATCACTTTAAAAAAATTTATTATTGGTTATTAAGTTGACATCTCTATCCGTTTGAATTTTGATCATGAATTAAAGTACAGAAAAAAATTTACTTGATTTGTCCTCATTTTACCTCTCTCTCTCTCTGTCGCTCTCTCTGTCTCTGTCTCTGTCTCTCTCTCTCTCTCTCTCTCTCTCTATATATATATATATATATATATATATATATATATATAATGGAGATTAAAGTCAACTGCCAGAGACGACAGTCTATATAATACTTAACCAAAATTGTCAGGTCATGAACATTGAGGTTAAACCTGAAACAGACAGTCTTGTCTGGGTGTTGACTGCAATAACACTTTTATCTTTACAGCCAGTCTATTCCTGATATTGAGTTCTTTATCCCAGAAATATAGCATATATTAAAAAAGAATATTTTGTCATATATATATATATATATATATATATATATATATATATATATATATATGTCTAATTGAATAAATTATAGACATTATGTTTGGTAATTTTTAACAAAATCCGTTCATATCTGTCTATATTTATGAGATGAGATATTATGCACACTATTTACATTGATTGAACTATCATCCTCATCATTGTTGCCATATTTATCACAACGTTTCGCACTTCTTCAGGTGGTTGGAATGTCGAACTCAACCCTTTATTTCGCACGCTGGGGTAGACTTTTCTAGTTCCACGTCTAAAGGCTGTCAGTTATAAATTATTTCCTGTTAATTAACTTTTCCAAGTTCTCCGCCGACTTAACCAGGTATTGAACTCACACTCTTTGGGTCCTGTCACTGGATCTAACTAACTTCTTTATCCACTGTGCCATGTGCCCTTGAGGACCCAACGTTGTGATAAATATGGGAACAAAGATGATAGGATGTAAATCCGTTCATAATTACGATTTTAAAGGATGAAAGAAATGTGTTTTTGCTGTTTTAATTTCTTTTATTTTCATTTCCCAAGTATTTTCGATCTTTTTCCAAGATCATCTTCAGGGGTGCAATACAAAACTATATGTTGTTTATTAATACAAGTATTTATAATATGTTGTGGGTTGTTATCCAATACCGAATGAACAATATTTAACATCAATACACGGAAGGTTATTCGTAAGTATGACTGTATTTTGTTAAAAATTAGCAGACATAATGTCTGTAATTTGTTCAATCAGACATGCTTAAAAAAGAATTTGCTGTTAAATACACAAATATATATATATATATATATATATATATATATATATATATAGAGAGAGAGAGAGAGAGAGAGAGAGAGAGAGAGATCCAACAGGTAAATTAAGAATAACATCTATCTAGAAAACATAATAATGCATAATCCTTGAAAGCAACTATTATGGCAGCATTCACCAATTTAAACAAGGAGAGTGTCCAGAAGATTTGCAGGAGATTCCAATGTCGTCTGGAAGCCGTGGTTAAATTCAATGGCGATGTTATTGAATAAATTTACTTTTTCCCATTTCAAGATATTTTTGTGTAATTATGGTAAATATATCTGTTAAAATGAGATGTCGCTGTTTTCACATTAGACATCACTTGAAATAAAAAGAACGAAAGCCTCCATCAACAATGGCAAGAGAGATAACAGCTTTTACCCGAAGATTGTTTTAAGAGGTTTGGTTTGGTTTGGTTTGGTTTGGTTAGGTTAGGTTAGGTTAGGTTTGGTTTGGTTTGGTTTGGTTTCGGTATATCAACCTCAATGTGTTATTTAATGCCGACAAAATATTTACTGCTGGTAATTTAAAAAAATATATATTGCTGGTAATTTTGTTTTAAATGTATTTCTGGTAGTAAACCTATTTTTACACTTTCTTAGTGTTTTGACTCCAGTTTGGGGGTTAACTATTTGCACATAACTGGGACCATAACAGGTGGGCCTGGAAACACCAGCAATTTAGACGGGGTTCTACGCTTCTTAAAACCTCCTGATCAGAGGCCGTGCTGTTAGACGTAGTTTATCGTTTTACCCAGGACGCGGATGTAGTTTATCCTCATACCCAGGACGGTGTTTTAAGGGGAATATTGTATAAATTACACCCAACTGTATTTGCTCAACAAATGACAAATATTTACTCAAAAGGAAATGATTGTTATTAACCTTACCATTGATACATATGCTTCATTAAACATGACTAACGTATTTCTTCTTTTTTGCTTCTTCTGTACATACAAGAGTCTTCTTTTCTGGAGTGAATTAATTTAGAATTGCCCAAAGGTTTTTTTTGTTTTTGTTTTTTTGTTCCTAGTTCTTTCGGTTAAAATGTTAACCAATTTCAAGGATTACTTTTCTGTGGTACTACTACAATACATGGTGGAATGTGCTGTTACAGATAGTATATAGAAGGTATATATGTTACAGACTGCAACACCCTTGCTTATTATGTGTGGGGCACAGCTGAACGAGAGATTAATTAGACTCCTTTTTGCACCAAAGATGAACTGAAAGCAACTATTATGGCAGCATTCACCATTTTAAACAATGAGACTATCCAGAAGAATTGCAGGAGATTCCGAAGTCGCCTGGAAGCCTTCGTTAAAACCAATGGCGATTTTACTGAATAAATTTATTCTTTAGTATTTCAAGATTTTTTTTTGTCTAATTTTGGTAATATATATCTGTTAAAATGAGATCTCAGTGTTTTTTTTTTCTTGCGTAATTTAGGCGACAATTTATCCATCACACCTATACATACATATATATATATATATATATATATATATATATATATATATATATATATATATATATGTATATATATATATGCATGAAAAGTTAACGGTCAGAGTTGAATCAAACCAGAAACAGTAATATTAACACGTGCTCAATACACGTGTGAAAAAATAAAATAAAAATAAAACAACATGTAGAGCTTTTAACTTTAAAAATCAGGAGGTCACTTGAATTCGCTACATTGGTTTCAAACTTACCGTATCCTCAGGCAAAAGAAAAGGAAGTGGATTTTAAATGTATCGGTGAAAAGAGGGGGGGTGAATGTATATTACTTTTTTTTTTATCCGGCCTCATATTTGTTTAAGTAGAATTTTGTAAGCAATGACTTAAGACTTCGGATTTCTGGGGGTTTTTTTTTCTCAAGATTTTGCTTATATTGGAGGCTGGATAAAATTTTTTTTTACAATTTCAGTTAACCGCCTCACCGATATATTTACACTATCCTTGCTCTTCTTCTTCTTCTTCTTCTTCTTCTTCTTCTTCTTCTTCTTCTTCTTCTTCTTCACATCCTCCTCCTCACTTTCTATTACACCCAACGTCGCACGTTTCTTTAATTATTTTTGGAAATAATAATAGTAATAAAGGATTCATTATTTCTTTAAAAAATAAACTTTCAAGAGCTCATTCGATAAAAATCGCCTGAGTATACTGTAAGCTTGAAACCAATGTAGCGAATTCATCTGACCTCCTGTTCTGTTTCTGATTATATGGAAGATTTCCAAGCAACGACAAATAAGACGATGGAAGCGAAAATCGCACCGCAGCACATGACGTCACACATGACCACGCGAGAGCAAATTCGAGAAGTATTAAGTATATGCACGAGTTTGTCGTTGCTTGGAAATCTTCCATGTAAACAGAAACAGAACAGATTATCATCATTCTTGTGCGTGTATTGCTTAATATATTGTAATGTAATTGTCATCTTAGATAATGGCATATGTAAGCCGAAAGCTTAGATAGGATTAAAAAATATGTATCAATATTGTGATTTTCTTTCTTCGTTTAATTATAATGTTATTAAGCTTATCAGACGTTATGAAAAGAATTTACATAACATAAATAAACACTTGTCTATATTATTTAATGAAACATGTATCAATGAAAAATGCTAACTATATATATATATATATATATATATATATACACACTTTTATTGCAATGTCTAACAATGCAGTAGTACATTATCTGTTTGCTGGACCGAGATGAGAAATACCAAAACAGCCTCTGATTATTGCAGCTTGTCACGCCATTTTCCATTTTTACTTATTACCAACTAGACTGCTAAGCCGCATTAAATGCACGTCACACAACCGCCAATATTGAAACTTCCTTGCTGTCAAAATTTGACTTATTAATATAGCGCTTTCTTAGATGACTGTCAATAACTCAGAATGCATACGTCAGTAATATTGTGATTGATATTAAATGTGTCAGAAAGGAAGCAATGGTAGATTGATTATGAAAGGAAAAAAACGGATGTTTGTATTATCTATCCATCTATATATTTATCTAGTGAATTTCCAAGCGTAGCTTAGATGTGTCACAAGGCCGAAAGTATGGGGCACCCAGTGAGGATCGAACTCACTACTCAGTCGTAACTGTTCTAGCCAGAAATATAGACAGACTCTGACGGATACAGGAGCTGGCCTTGAAGTACCCTCTATGCTGTACTATGAGAGCTAAGAAATGCTAGGAACATTGGACGTATGCTGATACTTGTACCGTCTCCGGCTGCCTGCAAGATGTGTCTTTCGTGGTGAGACGTACGAGCTGATCTCGATTTTCTTCAATCCATAGTTTGTGGTGCCATGGATCATGTCCCAGAAATGCGTCGATAAACAGCAGCAAACGTTCGATGATTCGGTTATCCTCGGTCTAGGAACACAGTCTGGTAAACCGTGTAGCCTCGCGTTTATTACCATTCGCGCGGCCGTATGTATAAATCATATCTGCCTGCTTACGATATTAATATCATGCCATTGTTAAACGGAACACATCTCAGTTAACACACTACTGCACACGTTAAACGTTGAAGACCGACTAGCTAGACATGTACAGATTCTATACGTTTTTGTTGTCGTAATATGTCATAACATCTCTATTTTATTCTCAACCTTCGAAATGTTCTATTGCGTCTTCTACTAACAAACAAGTGGCACGTGTTTATAAAAAATGAATTATTAGGTTGGCCAGGAAACAGAACAAAACTTGATCTTTGTCTGGTGGAATTTCCAAAGTGTAGTGCATTTTGAGCTTGTTCCATATGGTAGCATCATCAACACTAAACTGTATTGCCAGCAGCTACACCACATGCATTACAAACTGGTGTATACTGCTTTGGTCAATTGAGGTCAGGCTTTGTTTCAGCAAGACAATGTGAGGCCACACACCAAGCCAGGTTGACTAAGGAGAAGTTCAAACAGATGGATGGTGTTGAGGCTCTTCCACATCCACCATTCAGTCCCGATGCTGCTCCAAGTGACGATGGCCTATTCCACTCAATGGCAAATCCCTTCACTACCAGTAATTTAAAATTTTTGATGGCGTGAAAGAAGCTTGTTTACAGTCTTTTGAATCAATTCTAGCAGGATGGAATCTGGGACAGATTCAGATGCTGGTTGATCGCCGACAAAAGATAATCAAGAATGATGAACTTTATTTTGAAGAATAAATGTTGGTGTTGATCCATAAAATTGTGTTATTTTCTTTCTGCTTTCTAAATGAGTCAGGACTTTTTGGCCAACCTAATGTTTTAAGTGATATTTAATTTTAAAATATATTATTTTTTGGTTAAATCTTAAATGTTACAACCTGATACATCATTGTTGTAATAACTTTTAGCACTCTGTAGGCAACTATTTTTGCCAAGCAAAATATTAGTCCTGCTAATGTAAATTGTATTTGAATTTCTTGGCTGTGTAGTTATATCCTTCTAGAGCAACCTTTAAAAGAATCTTGACTGAAACTGAGAGCCAGGCTACTGCAATTTAAAATATATAGAACTAATATATAAAACACTATAATTTGAGGAGATTCCATATGCAATAAAAGAGGAAATAATATTTATAAATGATTCTGAGTGTTAAGTGTTTTCATAAACCAACATTAAGCTGTTGTTTTTTTTTTTCATAAAATAAAAATTATTATATTTAGTTATCTAATATAAACTGTTATTTAGGACTTGTGTGTTCAGATTACATAAATATAAATGTTTTTTGGCAAAAGGTCTATGTGATCTTTTATTTAAACCAAATAAATAATGAATCAGTGGCTTTGTTAAAAGAAGGATCACAATTTTCTTCACTTTAATCTGTTATTACTTAATTCCACTTGAAAATGTATTAACTATGGGAAAAAAGGTTTTTGTTATTTTCCTCATTATAATAAAGGTTTTAAACCTTAAGTACTGTCTAGACATTACTCAGATTAAAATAAATCTCATATATATATTTTTTTTAACATTAAAATACATTTGTGGGTAGAAATAAAAAAGAAGTAGCCCTAAAAATATCATTGTAAAACAAAGAGACAATATAATTAAGCATATTCAGGAGAATCTAACCTTCAACTGTCATCGTCAAAATTACTCCTAGTGATAAAGGTTAGCATGAATATTGTAACAGAAATATGTCCATTTCTTGCTTATAATACAAGATTTAGTAATAATAATAATAAAATATTTACAACTATGTACAATCACCTACAAAAGTATAAGTGTAAGCATATTCTTTTTTTACATTAAAATACATTTGTGGGTAGAAATAGAAAAGAAATAGCCCTAAAAATATCATTGTTAAATTGTTTATCTGCTTACAAGAGACAATATAATTAAGCAAGTGACACATGTTTGTAGACAATGGATGAGTTGTAAGTCATGTAGCATTGCCACAGACATGTAGATATTCATGGTCATAGGCATAAATGCACGTAAACATAGTTATATTCGAAAGAAACAAAACGATGTCTACCTTCAATACACAGGAGGAACGAGGAAAATGCTTGACTTTAAAAAGGAAACAAGGATATTTCTCTAGTCAGAAGAATTCACTGAAACCATATATAATTAGTCTCGAAATACACAGCGTTAGAGATCCGTTCCCGAAGATAACGAAGCTGGCGCCAAAGATAAGAAACAAAGAATAGGGAAAACAAACACAAAAAAGAAAAGTCGTTTTATCGGATCGAGCTCACCCCACGAGTCGCCCTGGTTAGTCGACGTTTTCTTTTCATGACTAATATATTTCACTTGGGAGATCAGTAAACACGGGAAACATTAGCGGAAGATGGCAAATGACACTTCGTTAGTCGAAAGAAAGAAAAAAAACGCGAGTCATTCAGACCATGTCTCTTTTTTTTCAAATTCTTTTTACCTTCCATAATGTATAGCCAATCACGTGTCGGGCAATTTTAACTCTGCCTCCTATTTTATGCACATACCGCAAAACACATGATATAATGGAATATGCGTACACCTGTGTTCCCCCTTCACTGGAATATGATTAGCTGGTGTCCGTCATAAATACCGACGGACGTGTAGGTACGACAGAGTCAAAGAGCCTTAGTCTGGGAGCTAAGTCTATAACGACGCCCATTGGACTACGCCATTGATCTACACTTCTTACCTGCGACTACGACGTGTACCAGTCGATTACTGCTACCATATTCTACTAGGTTATAGTAGCCAAACCGACTTAGCTACTTCGATAAAATATATCCCTTTCCGAGACATATCAACAAATTAAAGGGTCTTCATCGTACTTAACAACTCTCACTATATATGTTAGAGGAGATGAGAGAATCGAAACGGTTATCTTCGCATAGAATGGAATCGAAGAATTGACATTATTTACATTATTCGGACTATTGTCCTCATCTTTCTCGCCATATTTATTACAACGTTTCAGCCCTTAAGTATCTGTCTATATTTCTGAGATGAGGTATTATGTACATTATTTAAATTATTCGGACTATTGTCCTCATCTATGTCGCCATATTTATTACAACGTTTCGGCCCTTCATTATCTGTCTATATTTCTGAGATGACGTATTATGTACATTATTTACATTATTCGGACTATTGTCCTCATCTTTGTCGCCATATTTATTCCAACGTTTCGGCCTTTCAGTATCTGTCTATATTTCTGAGATGAGGTATTATGTACATTATTTACATTATTCGGACTATTGTCCTCATCTTTGTCGCCATATTTATTCCAACGTTTCGGCCTTTCAGTATCTGTCTATATTTCTGAGATGAGGTATTATGTACATTATTTACATTATTCGGACTATTGTCCTCATCTTTGTCGCCATATTTATTCCAACGTTTCGGCCCCTCAGTATCTGTCTATATTTCTGAGATGAGGTATTATGTACACTTTTTACATTATTCGGACAATTACCTCATCTTTGTCGCCATATTTATTCCAACGTTTCGGCCTTTCAGCATCTGTCTATATTTCTGAGATGAGGTATTATCTACATTATTTACATTATTCGGACTATTGTACTCATCTTTGTCGCCATATTTGTTACAACGTTTCGGCCCTTCAGTATCTGTCTATATTTTTGAGATGTGGTATTATGTACACTATCTACATTATTCGGACTATTATCCTCATCTTTGTCTCCATATTTTATTAAAACGTTTCGGCCGTTGTGTGCTCCGGCCTTCTTCAGGTGGTTGGAATATCGAACTGAACCCTGGGGCAGCCATTTTAACAAGCTATATGAACACTGAAGAATATCAAAGGTAACCTATAAGCCATGACTCCATTCCACGATCTCTCTCAACGTCATATTTGTCTTTCTTCAAAAATAGATGAAATTTAATAGTAGTTAAGAGATAAACATGGAAATAGTACTTTACAATGAAACTAAATTTAGTAGATATTCATAGTAGTTACTCTGTAGGTCCATTTATCAATTCTCTTAAATTTAGTTGTTGGTACCACCGGGTCCAGTGAACATACTTTTACAATCAGAAATATGTTTCGGCTTTAAATACTTCTAAAGCGTTGATAAGTCCACTATTTACATTATTCGGACTATTGTCCTCATCTTTGCCGCCATATTTATTACAACGTTTCGGCCATTGTACGCTCCGGCCTTCTTCAGGTGTTTGGAATATCGAACTGAACATTTTTCGCTCACTGGGGTAGATTGTTCTAGTTCCACTTGCCATGTTTAATGGATGTCAGTTATCAATTATCTCCTGTTAATTTCCTTTGAAAGCTCTCCACTGCCTTAACCGGGTATTGAACTCACACTCTGTGGGTCCTGTCACTGTATCCTCAAGGACACATGGCGCAGTGGATAAAGGCATTGGTTAGATAAACTAAATATAAATACTTTCATGGTAAGTGTTTGGATAAGTTCTTCGCTATGTTACCTAGATTATGAATTTATTCACAGTTTACAGTTGTGCAGGCCATACCTCGCTTGTAAAACTCACTTCCGTCTCCATACTTTCCAGCCAACTTTAATCTAAAAAAAATAAATGCAATGTCCTTGGCTATTTACTCCCCTCCTGTTTACTCTATTCTCTTTCCGTTCATCATTGATGTTTATATTCCTAATTCCTGGATGTTCCTTCTGCGCCGTCGGATCATTGACTGGAGGACCCTTTCACATACTCCCACACGGTGTCTAATGGAACAGGCCCCCATGATATATCTTCATTATTAACGCCTGCTGCATAAATCAATTGTTTTACGTGGCCACAAAGAAGAAAATCCACAGGATTGTGTTAGCCGGTGCATCGCGAACAATGTGGATAAAATGTGCTCGATCCCAATCATGCCTGAACTACATGTGTATTCAGCTGTACGTCCTCTAGAGGATCTACATCTTTTACATGGTCTGAAAGTGTGTTCGAAATAAAGTATCTGTAGACAGCTCCTGTAAGACGTGCTGGAGGAACATGTGGACCTACCAGGCAGTCACCTACAATTCCAGCTCAATCATTAATCGTAAACAGATGCTTGTATCTAGCTCACAAAACCGATCCGCTCACAAAAACTGTAAATTTGTTATTCCATCTCTTCCAAATGTTACCTCATCCGTAAACATGACTGAAAAGACAAACAACGGATCGGCAGTTTGTGCAATAGACCATCGGTGTGTGATCAGAGGGCGAATGTCCTTGCACACGTTGCAAATGATACGGATACAGGAGCAGGCCTGAGTCTTAGTGGCTTTATTGCCTTGTATGGGGTGATACCGATTAAAAAACAATTCGTTCATCATTACAATTTTAACTGTAATTCATTGAGCAGCTCGCCGGCTTCCTGTTCGATGAAGTATAGTAAAAAATAGACGTGATTTCTCAAGCAGCCATGTCGATTCACAATTGCCCTTAAGGTATGTAGAACAAAATATGTCTCCACAATATATTGACGGTAAGTCATTTTAATATACAACGTGCTAGTTTTTGATTTGTAAATTGTAAATGTTCTAAGGCGCGTATTACCACCGACACAAGCTTGATTGGCAGCCCCGGGCAGTGTTTCAGATTATCGTTATCTTAACATTTGCTTTTTTTCTGCTTACATTTAAATACATCACAAATGAAACAAAGCAAAACTGACTATTAAAGAATGATTAATTTTTGCCGATTTTTACTTTATTCTGGTGCTTTTTTTTTCGTCTAAATCCTTGAATTTGTTTTACTCATGCTAAGTTTAGAAAAAATACCTTTATAAAATTCTTTATTTTTCATCCATAATGTTGAATGTGTAAATTATTCAACTTTGTAACAAAAAAATTATCAAATTGGTGTTTAAAATTGTCACAAAACAATGTTGATTTAAAGATGAACAGAAGGCATTCACCAACTTAAGCAAGAATACCACCTAGAAGAGATGCAGGAGAATCCGAAGTCGTCTGTAGGCCGTAGATGAAGCCAATGGCGATTTTATTGAGTAAATTTACTCTTAGTATTTCAAGTTATTATTGTGTCATTTTGGTTAAAATAAGATGTCAGTGTTATTTTCACTTTTGCTTCATTTAGACAAGAATTTATCCATCACACCATGTACATATAGCTAGCTAGATAGATAGACAGATGCAAAGTAACATACGAAAATGGGATAGATAGATAGATAGATAGATAGATAGATAGATAGATTCAAATTAACAAATTCAAAATTAACAAACGATAATGGGATAGATAGATAGATAGATGAGATAGATAGATGAATAGATAGATAGATGCAAATTAACAAACGAAAATGGGATAGATAGATAGATAGATAGATAGATAGATAGATAGATAGATAGATAGATAGATTCAAATTAACAAACGAAAATGGGATAGATAGATAGATAGATAGATAGATAGATAGATAGATAGATGCCAATTAACAAACGAAAATGGGATAGATAGATAGATAGATAGATAGATAGATAGATAGATAGATAGATAGATGCAAAGCATCCAAACCAAAATGGGACAGAGAGAGAGAGAGATGCGAAGTATATCAGACAGATAGATAGATGTGAAAATATGAGTTAGATAGATACATACATACGTAGTCCTTTTCCAAGCGTAGCTTAGATGCGGCACAAGGCCGGAAGTATGGGGCATCCAGTGAGGATCGAAATACATAGATGCATACATACGAAAAGCATTAATGTACAGATATATAATTAAAACATTGTCTCTTTTCTATATTTATCAATGTGTTGGCGCCTTAAATGTCGTTCTATATTTACAAATACATTTGTTTAGAGACTCGTCATTAATAACCAAGAACATTGCATATTTCCATATTACTCTGCGTGACCTGCCCTTTATCCGGATTTTTTAAGGCACATCTAGCATAATTTTTCAGCGACTGAGAACAAAACGCAGACCAAAGAAATGTTTAAGCAAAACATTTTAAAATTGTTTTGTTTTCTGTTTGTAATATTTTTTTCGCATGAGTGTTGCTTCCAGTGATGGCATGATGACAAGGAAAAATTGACGAAAAATATGGATACCAGACTACGAAAAAATGTCTTCCAACAGATTCACAAAGACATATCTTCCTACAGAATCACAGGGAAGCTTTTGCATATCTATCGACATATGTGAGTAGAGTTGGGTGTGAATCGGAACGAATAGTCGTTATATAAGAAAATTTTGCCAATTTTATTCAGACATGTTTCGCCAATGAACTGGCTACTTCATAAAAAGAAATTTCTATGACCGGTATTTTATAAAAATGTTTTACGATACAATATATGTACATTGTAGCTATATAGGCACAAAAAACCGGGACAGATTTCAAAGGCATAATTTAGTTACGTAACGATTTGGACGGCTGACCATTTCTCATTGCTTGTTGCGATCTCCCGAAGGGATTTCTCAGTTTTTCTGTCCTTGATGCATTAAATTAAGCTATTGACATTTAGAATATAAATAAATATACTTATTTCGAATCAATCCGGTTTAGTTTAGCCTCACCCAAATTCAGAGGTTTTAAAGATGACGATGAATAGCAAGAAAAGATGCTCGAAGCCTATTTTATTTTCATTTTGAATTCAACGACTGAAAAACAAAATGAAGCAAAGGTTAACTAACATTCCATTTTGAATTGTCCTAAACCTCTTGTGACAAAGAACAATATCCTCTTCTTCGATGACCCGTGTCAATTCAGATTGTGGATGGACATGACTCTCCATGACCTCCTATCTTTGTAGACTTTAACAACGTTTGAACGTCTGCTAAGTATCTCACCCCTAGTCCACCATCTATACATAGATGTTCGTCATGTAGATGATCTGGTGACTTACAATGTACTTCTTACCACCAATATGTTCCCTTGAGTGCAACGTACTTCGAGCTGTCCTTCCACATTATATGTCCAAGAAATGTCTGCTGTTTTTCCAATTATAAGTATAATTGTCTTCATTGTATTCGTTTTTTTCTTAAGAAGTCTTCATTGTTTACGGGATCCGTCCGTGAAATTCTCATCATCCTCTAGTAGACAGACTTTTCTGCTGCCTCCAAGTTTCTTGTCACCTGTGAATAGATCGTCCAGCATTCACTGCAATACAAGATGATTGATATTAAATAACATTTCAGTTGTCTTTTCATCGTTTCTAATGGGATTTTCCTGTTTTTTAGTCTTTTGGCTTTTGGAATGCACTTTTCGCTATTATAATACTTGGTTGAATTAGGGTGTTGCACTTTCCATCCTCTGTTAAAACATTTCCCAGATATTGAAATTTCTATTCTTGTTTGATGTTCACACCCCCAATTCGTATTTGGCATCTTGGGCTTTTTTCTCTTCGTAACAAGCATTTTGTTTTATTGTTGTTTATTGTTAGTCCCGTCTTATCGCTTTTTTCCACAGCCCTGTTAAGGAGGTCGTGCTTGATTTTTTTTGCCGTGTCAACGATCGACAGACTGTCATCTGCGTATCTCATACTGCTAAGAGAACACCCACCGATTATATATATCCTGGTAGGGACTCCAAATCTCAAATTCAATGCCGATGTTGAATAAATCCCGTAAATACGAGGGTCATTCAATAAATAAGGTGAATTTTTCGGTATAAGGATTTCTAATACAGATAGAAGCTTAGTTTTTTTTTGTTTCACTTCTTTTTCACATGGATTTAATTTCTTTTGTAGATTAAAAAAAAAAAAAAAAAACTTTAAGAGTTTTGGCGATTAACAAAGATGGCCGACTAAGAAGCATGCCCAGGATTGAACAGCGGTCAGTTATCAAGTTTTTGGTTGCTGAAGGTTGCAAACCAGTTGAAATTCATAGGAGAATGTCAACTGTGTATGGTGCCACATGTTTCAGCCAAAACAAAATGTCTACAAGTGGGCTAAATGGTTTAAAGAAGGACGGAGCAGTGTTGAGGATGAAGACAGGCCTGGGAGGCCTACAGAAGTGAGGTCTCCAGAGGTGATCGAATCAGTCAATGACCTCGTTCAGTCTGACAGAAGAACTACTGTGAACTGCTGAGGCAGGTCAAGAAAGATATAAAGAACAAACGCAGGGGTCATCAGTCAGAAGGAGTCATCTTGCATCATGACAACGCAAGGCCTCACACAGCAACCCATCAACGAGCTGGGCTGGGAACTGCTCCCTCATCCTCCTTACAGCCCAGACCTTGCCCCTTCAGACTTTCACCTGTTTGGTCCCTTGGAAGCGTTCACGAGAGGTACGAAGTTTAAAAGTGACGATGAAATCAAAAGTGTTGTGAGCGACTGACTGAGACATCAGTCCAAATATTTTTTCGCTGAGGGAATACGGAAGCTTGTGCACAGATGGGAAAAGCGTGTGACAGTGCTGGGAGACTACGTTGAAAAAAAAAACTAAGCTTATTAGAAGTCCTTATACCGAAAAATTCAACTTATTTATTGAATGACCCTCGTAGTTATAAGTATATGACATAGGTCGGTCTCAAGAGACCATGGATCTGTGCCCAAAGTGTTATGCTTCAGCTGCTGATAAGCAGCGCGGCATCTGTTAGGTTTTTGTACAGGCCCACACGTGATTGACAGTCTTGATTGTAACGAAAGCACTGTAACTGGGCAGGGGTGACAACTACGGCATTGGTGATCCGATCAGACTATTTGATACCTAGAATCCTCCTCAGACAACGAAGATGAAATGCGCTGAGGCGTCGCTTCTGTCTGGAACAGATATTCCAAGTCTCGATTCCGTTGGCAATATGTCCTCTCTAGGACGGAGACGTGGGCAGTGTGTGATGAGAGATTGGTATTGTTCATGCAACATGCCTCCCCCTCTCCAGGCCACCCATATTGCCCAAGGGAAAGTTAAAGGCCAATGCAGCTCGGCACCACAAAAGTTCTCAGAACGAAGATGAACATAACATTAGACTTTTTTTTTATATTTAAGAAAAGGAGTATTTGGAGGCATTTATAAACTCTAAAGAATTAAGATCACACGAACAATCAGGCCAATCGACATGAGCTAGGAATGCATCATCCTTCAATGTGGAAATTTATTGATGCTTAACAGAAAATTCAGAAAGGACGTGATGCATTTCTTGAAAAGTTGATCCATGGATATACACCCCCTACCCCCACAAAAAAAGCTAAAAAAATAAATAAATAGAGAGATTCTGACGAATGAACCAAAAACGTCATAATGAAAGTTCAATCATTCGATCCAATTGAATTCCAAAAGCGGGGGGGTGTTCATAATTACGAAATGAAGATGTAATTTCTAAGATTAAATCGCTTTACTAAGTGTTTTGTTTTTTTTTTTTACTTTTTTTGAAACACAATATTTTTAATTTAAGTTTTTAATTCACATTATCCCATCAGTGTTTAAAGAGAATCCTTAATTACATAAATTAATAAAAAGTCATATTGAAAGTTAGGTGATTTCAATGGCTTTTATCCTTTTTTTTTTTTTTTTTTTTTTTTTTTTAGGTATGTGCTCCGGTCAAAGACAGTGAGTTCTAAAGAGCCTGACGCTTAAACAGCTATGGCGAATAGTCCAATTATTTTTCTGACGGCGAATCAGCTACTCCAAATGGGCTACGCCGAAATGTACTAAACCCGACCACAAAGCAGCGAAGTTTTCCTTCTTTTAGATGGACTACTGTTTATTTCTTTTGAATGAGTAATATAAACGATAGAATATATTTTAAAATACGAATCATAAAAAAATAATTTAAAGTATAATATAAATCGAACGTAATTTCTTTTCGAAGATCTTAAAAAAATAAATATGATTTACTTCTTGATTTAAATCGTGAAAAAAGGACATCAATTATAAAAATGACAAAATATCAGAAAAAAACAAGAATTAAGACGACAGAAGATAATGGCTGATATTGCATCTAACAGATCACAGTTGACTGGCAAATAAAAAGCCAAAAGAGAACTAAGAATCCGAGACTCCAAAATGAAGTGCAAAAATTTAAATATCTCATGAAGTATTGTAAAAGTGGACAGAAAATGCGATACCAAAATCCGAACACATATCAGAATACTAAAAATACCTTCTAAATAGACAGCAAAGTATTAAGAAACAGGAATTTTAGTTAGATACAAAGAACTTAACTGCTATTCAAAACTGATGCAACAGAAATTTGGATCTACAGACTGATGCCGAAAATTCCACAGACTGAATATGTGAACAACGACGTATTTTTCACCAAAATACAACAACCTGGATACTAATACTTAGAATCCGAAAGATACAGCTAATATCTTTAGAGTACATAAAAGAGAATTTAAGGAATTTGATATCCTGATCGCAAGCCTATAACAAGTTTGGTTTGGTTTGTTTTACGGCATATTAACACGTCAATGGGTCATTTAATGCCTACAAGATATTTTAGGATAGATTCGTATGAATAGAATATGTATTCTTTGGTTTAGATTGGTTTGGTTTATTTTGTTTTACGGCATATCAACCTCAATGGGTTATTTAATGCCGACAACATTTTTAGGATCGATTCGTATGTATAGAATATGGATTCTTTGGTTTAGATTGGTTTGGTTTATTTTGATTTACGGCATATCAACCTCAATGGGTTATTTAATGCCGACAACATTTTTAGGATCGATTCGTATGTATAGAATATGGATTCTTTGGTTTAGATTGGTTTGGTTTATTTTGTTTTACGGCATATCAACCTCAGTGGGTTATTTAATGTCGACAAGATTTTTAATGCTAGTAATATTTCTGGTGATATTTTTTTCAAAAATGTATTGCTGGAAATATTTTTTTTTACAAAAATGTATTGCTGTTAATATTTTTCCAAAAATATATTGCTGATAATATTTGTTCGAAAATGTATTTCTGGTAATATTTTTTTCTAAAATGTACTACTGGAAATATTTTTTCCAAATGTGCATTGCTGGTAATGTTTTTCCAAAAATGTATTGCTGGTAATAATGTATTGTTGATAATTTTCTCTTAAAAATTAATTGCTGGTAATATTTTTTTCCAAAAAAGTATTACTGGTACTAAAACCTATTTTTAAACTTTCATAGTGTTTTGGTCAGAGTTTGGAGGTTAACTAGTTGCCCATATTTAGGACCTTAACAGGTGCTACCACCCCGTGTCAGGGTGGACCTGGCACACAAGCAACTAAGAGGTGGTTCCACTCTCCGCAAAGCCTCCTGATCAGATACCTTGCTGTTGGACTTAGTTTATCGCCTTACCCAGGACGCAGATTTAGTTTATCGTCTTACCCAGGACGCGGATTTAGTTTATCGTCTTACCCAGGATTGTCTAACAAGTTTGGTTCTCGTGATTGCTAAAGGCTCTGTCATAATGTATTCTATCCCTCCTCTCTTAATTCAATTTCAAATGTTTACATCTACTGACAAAGCAGAATGTTTTGCTCGAACATTTTCATCAAATTCTACTCAGTGTCTTTCCGACATTCTACTTCGAACTGACTATTAAGTGGCATACATATAACTCTGTCCATGGCTTCTGCTATCATCTCTAACCTGGATCCCCGCAAAGCATGACGGTATCGTTGCAATCGTCCTTAAGAAATGTACTCCTGAACTGGATCCTGTTCTCTCTGGAGTCTACAATAAATCCCTAGCTTTACTACTTGTTGGAAATCTTCTTTTCTAGTTCCAATCATTAAAAACTCTAGAGAACTGTCTGATCTTTCTATCAGTCTATCAGCCTTCTACCTATTTTTAAGAAAATACTAGAGGATCTAACTAACTCTGAATTGGTTAAGCATCTCACCTCGTAGGGTCGTCTTTAATATAAGCAACATGGCTTTCTCTTCTCTTGATCAACCGCTGACATATTACAGATTATTGATGAAAGAGTCTATCAAAATTTAAATAAGACTGATGAAGCTTTTGCTGTTAATCGCGAAAGCATTTGACAAGTTTTGTCCTCCGCACAAGTTGAAAGTTTATGTCATTTCTGGGCAAAGTTTTTAACTAATTCAATCTTACTTATCAATTCGCGAAATGTGGTCTTGAATTGGGCGTTTGAAAATGACTTGAAATGTTATCAGCATAGGTATATAGTCAAGAACTGATACCAACAGGAGGGCTGTACATTAAGAAGAAAATAGATCTAAGGATTAAGCCTGGGAGACACCAACATTAATTCAAAAGATCTAGAACAGTGGCTAAAATGGTTAGATGTGACCGTAAGTTTTATGCTAACCAATCCTTCTTTTGCACTTCTCATTTCTGGAAATCTCTTCTGGCTTTTTGCTTCCCAGTAAACTTTGATCTTTTAAATGCAATAGAAATCATCTTTTGTCGTCTTAATTCCTGTTCTTTTATTATTCTCTCTCCTTAATAGTATTTTTATTTTCATATTCACTCAAAATCAGTAACCCCTGACGATTTAGCGTATTTATTGCTTTGCTTGGGGTGAAATAAATCTAAATTGATTAAGCGAAATTTTCGGACAGTGGAAGACGACTCATAACCTAAACTAAATGAACTCATGTAATTATTTAGCAGAACAGAGCCTAGAAGTGATATGAAAAAAAACATAGAAAAAGAAGACGCTGGTTTTTAATAAGAAAAAATTATTTAAAATTGCTCTCTGTATTTCAAGTTATTTTTGTGATAAGCTGGATTGATTTTTTGTTTTTCGTTTAGTCTGCACACACACACACACACACACGCACACACACACACACATACAGATAGAGAAGACTCACAAATGCACACACGCACAAACACATAAACGCAAACATACACGGCGTTGTTTACTGATAAATATCTTCTGTTTTGGAGAATTTGTGAAAGACGAAATGTCTACCAGACAATGAAAGAAACAAATCGAGAAAAGAGACAATGTATGCAGAGTTTGATGAAGTGGACAAGCGCTTTATATAATATAATACTCAAATCACAAACAGATAGCTAGATATGAACAAACCGAGATAGATAGATAGATAGATAGATAGATAGATAGATAGATAGATAGATAGATATGAACAAACCGATGTAGATAGGTATATAGATAGCTATGAACAAACCGAGATAGATAGATAGATAGATAGATATGAACAAACTGATGTAGATGGGTAGATAGATAGCTATGAACACACCGAGATAGATAGATAGATAGATAGATAGATATGAACAAACTGAGATAGATAGATAGATAGATAGATAGATAGATAGATAGATAGATAGATAGATATGAACAAACCCATGTAGATAGGTAGCTAGATAGATATGAAGAAACCGCTGTAGATCGCTAGGCATGAATAAACCGACATAGATATGATAGATAAATAGACAGATAGATAGATGCATACATACAAACCGATATATATATATATATATATATATATATATATATATATATATATATATATATATATATATATATATATATATATATATATATAGATGTAGATATGTAGATAGATAGATAGATATGTGAATTCACCAAGATGCAAGTCCATTGAAAAATTCGTTATATTCGGATATCTTTGAAAGATACAAATCCCCATATCCAAATTCGAATGGTTATTTTTTCTACTGAAAAATTTGTTAATTTTTTATGTCGATATACGTGTATTCAAAAGCAGCAGTTTTTTTTTTGTTTTTTTTTATGCAACATTATTTTCTATCTCCGTGTAAAATCGGATGTTTCAACGACCAACTATCAGCATTATGTACAGATGAGGCAAAATGTGCGCTGAACAAAACAAAACCAAAAAACAAAAAAAATATATAACTTATTACGTAAAAAATGGTTGCCTGCGTAGTTTGGGATTTGCTTTTAACAAAGCTCGAATCACTTCGTCATTGCCAACCAATCATTCCCAAGTAAATTACTCGATGGCCACTTCTGATAAAATCCGTTTTCTGGCTCCAACAGGTGCAGTTAGAAAGATTAAGTCCCGACGTTAATTTTTTTTTTTTTTTTAGTTCTTCGGCGCGTGTTTTCTCTCCCACACTTCCCCCTCTCTTTTTCTCTCTTCATCGTTCCCTTTCACTCCCTCGTTTCTCGTTCTCGCTGCTCTTCTTTCAAGTTATTTTTTAATATTCCCGATAAGCCTTTTCTCCGTTCTCTTCCCATATGAATATGACTAATGCCAATAACAGTCTTATAATTGGATGGCGTTTTAATATTTAGTTAAGTCTCTTGGTGTTTGAATTTTCTGCTTTCAATATCACAAAAGCTCGCTCTGTTGCTTTCGATATCCCAAAAGCTCCGTCTGTTGCTTTCGATATCACAAAAGCTCGGTATGTTGCTTTCTATATTACAAAAGCTCAGACTGTTGCTTTCGTTATCACAAAAGCTCGAGCTGCTGCTTTCTATAACACAAAAGCTCGGGTAGTTGCTTTCGATATCACAAAAGCTCGGGCTGTTGCTTTCGGTATCACAAAAGCTCGGGCTGCAGCTTTCTATATAAAAAAAAATTCGAGTAGTTGCTTTCGATATCACAATAGCTCGGGCTGTTGCTTTCAATATAACAAAAGCTCGCTCTGTTGCTTTCGATATCACAAAAGCTCGGTCTGTTGCTTTCGATATCACAAAAGCTCGGGCGGTTGCTTTCGATATCACAAAAGGTCGGGCTGTTGCTTTCGGTATCACAAAAGCTCAGGCTGTTGCTTTCGATATCACAAAAGCTCGCTCTGTTGCTTTCGATATCACAAAAGCTCCGGCTGTTGATTTCGGTATCACAAAAGCTCGGGCTGTTGCTTTCGATATGACAAAAGCTCGGTCTGTTGCTTTCGATATCACAAAAGCTCGGGATGCTGCTTTCTATATCACAAAAGGTCGGGCTGTTGCTTTCGGTATCACAAAAGCTCGGGCTGTTGCTTTCAATATCATAAAAGTTCGCTCTGTTGCTTTCGATATCACAAAAGCTCGGGCTGTTGCTTTCGATATCACAAAAACTCAGTCTGTTGCTTTCTATAATACAAAAGCTCAGACTGTTGCTTTCGGTATCACAAAAGATCGGGCTGCTGATTTCTCTATCACAAAAGCTCGAGTAGTTGCTTTCGATATCACAAAAGCTCGGGCTGTTGCTTTCAATATCACAAAAGCTTGCTCTGTTGCTTTCGATATCACAAAAGCTCCGTCTGTTGATTTCGATATCGCAAAAGCTCGGGCTGTTGCTTTCGATATCACAGTGTTTCGCATAACGGTCTTCACAAGATGAAAAGTTATATCGTCTCCGGGCAAAGTTTTGAACTAATTCTTTTTTTCTTATCAAAGAGCCAAAAGAAAGTCGTTCAGAAGCGTCAATCTTCCACATACTTTCGTATTAATGAAAGTGTCCCTCTGTACTTTATCGTTGGTCATACATTTTTCATAATTTTCATTAATTTTCCTGATGTCATCAGCTCTCCACTTAGTGGCTATGGTGATGATACAATCATTTACTCATGTCTCCATCGTAAGTCTGATTAAATTAATAAGCTCCAATAAGCGTCTGATCTTAATAATGACCTACAGTCTTAACGTCTCCAAGACAAAACTGTTCTCTGTTAATCGTCTTTCTGCATTCCATCAGCATGGCTTATGCTAACCCCCAGAAGAATGACTTGTTGCCCCTTCTCAGGTTAACATTATCGGCTGGCATAAAATGGAAAGTCTTTATTGAACGCACTGCTAAGCCTGGTGCTAAGCAAGTTGGTTCACTGTGTAATGTTAGACATTTTTTTTTTCTTGAATCTATCTTACATATAGATAAATCTTCGAGTCGTCCATATCCTGAATATTGCTGTCAAATATGGTCTGGTGCTCCTGCTATATATTTAGAGATCCTCGATAAAATCCAAAGACGAATCAGAAATATTATTGAGCCTAAGATCCATCCACTATCCCGCCGCCGTAAAATTGCTTTCTTGTGGCCAGTTCTATAAATTCTTTTATAGTAATGGTTCGGATGAGTTCTTTGGTATGGCGTCTTGGCTCTATGAATTTAAGCGCGGTACTAGATTAACAACAAGCTCTCATCAATTTACATTTGAACTGGCTAGATGTAACCCTTAAGTTCTATGCTAACAGTTTTTTTTCTTTTACTTTCTTTCTAGTTTCTTGCGTTTCAGTCAAGTCTTATCTCCAAAAATTTAAATGTAATGTCAGTCGTTATCTACTGTCTTCCTGATTGCTCTTCCATTGTATTCGTTCCTTAATAATGCTTCTGTTTTTTAATTCTTTCATGCCCAATAGTCCTTTGTATCTTAATGGCTTGGATGCGATGAATTAGATTTTAAAAAATGATCAGTCTAACCGTAAGCACTCCAGCATATACGCGTATACTATAAAATCATTTGTACCTGCATTTGATTTGGTCGAAGGTTCTGTATTTTGAGTTATCAAAAGCATATCCTACTAAGACCGCCAATTCGTTGGTAAGCCCAAATTTAAACCCCGTGACATAAAAAGTGCATAACGTGTTACTAATGGTATGTAGAAAGCCAGTCTGGGAATTATGTTTGCTACCTACATATACAACTTCTTTTCCCTGTGGACAACTTATATTCAGCCACTTCGCAATCATTCTTATTTCCAAGATTCTTTGGAGGCGTTTCTAAACACGCCATTAATTACTGAAACATGCATTACCTGGCAAAATCTGATCGTCATTCTTAAAATGAATCTCTTAAAATTTAAAACTCGCATATTTTTTTCTTCTTCAGGGTCGCGCCTGTTCCGTGTATAGACGATGAAATTCTATTCCCAATGGATTACCGCGCCTGTGTCAATTTGTGTACGACTTTCAGACTATTGCATCCAATTATCAACTTAACGATTTCATTTCTCAAATGTATGGTTGTGCTGTGTATCTCCCGATAGACAGGGCAAAGATTCAATTCGTTTTTTGCGGCCAGTTCCAATTACCTAATGGCCTAATGCTAATTAGTTAATTAATAAATCATCAATAAAATAAACTAACAAACACATTTCACTTCTTCCTTCTTTATTATGCACTCACTGCAATTAAAGCGTTGATAATTACAATTATTGAGAACGTCTAGGCTCATATAAGAGCATATTATGGGCACTTCGATTAGAACAATTACGACTGAATAGTGATATCGATCCTCACCAGGTGCCCCTTACTTCTGCCGTTGTAGTACATTTAAGTTACGCTAAGATAACTAACGTATAGTCAAATATGGTTATTAACATAATACGAATCAAATATATGTCATCAAACTTTGGTCCAAACTTGCAAAACATTATTACGTATTTACGTAATATCAAACCCTGTCATTCATATATATATATATATATATATATATATATATATATATATATATATATTGTTATGGTCCGGTTCCTTGTACCCCGAGTGTTAGTCCAAGGTAGTACCAATAAAGAAGAACTCGAAGGCGGATATGGAATAACACAGATATATTACAAACAGGAATATATACAAAGAAGTAGAAAGGGTTAGTGCGAACAATCAGGTTTAGTAGTAATTGTCTGAACGCGACTCTGCTTCAGACTGCCTCTGACTCAACTGACTGACTCGCTCTGACTGACTGACTCCAGACTTCAGACTGAACTCCAGACTTCAGATTGAACTCCAGACTTCAGATTGAACTCCAGACTTCAGACGGAACTCACCGCTTCCTCTTGAGACGCAGTATTTATTACGTATGGAATAGTCCATCATGTTATTATGGATAAGGTCCCATAACATATATATATATATATATATATATATATATATATATATATATATATATATATATATATATATTGTCTTTTCATGGCGGTCATATATATATATATATATATATATATATATATATATGAAAAGAGAAAATTTATATTTATTACCACTCATGATGATAATAGGTAAACGGTAAAACTGAAAAAATTAATCTAGCTAACCGGTTTGGAACCTCGTTCAACAGAGCTAAATCGAGGTTAATAAATATAGAATTATCACTAACAGGAGACGGGCAATATGTATTGAAAAAAAATTCTTACATGATAATTATTTGGATTCCCAGGACGAAAACCCTTCGGTTGCACAGAGAAAGACAAAATATAAATGGCCTCCTACACTTTTAAGTGGTAATTCGAGTGGGACTTGCTACTAAATGAGTCCACGGTAAAATTAGCGGCACAATTATGGCTGTTTATTAAATGATCTGCGATTGAAGACCCGTATGTATTGGTAGAATATCTGAAGACGTATATTTAAGATTGTGGATATTTGTTGGGACGTGTTGCTTTATTCTGACATCCAGCTTTTGTAGTGTGAACCAGAACTTCATTTAAATGAATAAATCAAGGAACTATTATGGGGTGGAGGAAGAACGTCTTTCCGCAGAAATTGTCATAGAAAATATGCGCCCTCCGACAGGATTCGAACCTGTATCCTATACGGAACCGTCATTTAGCCTGACGTGCCTTTAACGGATTGGGCCACAGAGGGTCGGTCGGTTAGCAAAGTCGATTTTACTGTCCTTAAACTACAAGCTTCCAAAATTCTCTCACATACATTCATATCTGCTCATGGCGTATCCAAATGTAAACAAAAGAAGTCACACATTGAAATGGACAAAGTCCGACAATTATTTTATGACATTTTTATGTTTTTACATTCTTTTTTTATAGATACAAATATTTAAGTAAATGCTCTGTTTATATAAATATATGACGGTCCTATATAGGATACAGGTTCGATTCCTGTCGGAGGATGCATATTTTCTATGACAATTTCTCGGACACTCAGGCCGGTAAATGTTGTTAATACTGTTTATTATAAACAGAGCATTTACTTAAATATTTGTATCTATAAAAAAAAGAATGTATAAACATAAAGATGTCTTTATATATGGCATTCGTTTTCAGGTGTGTTGAGGACAGTTATGTCTGCTTTTTAGTGTTCCATAACACGATTTGTTCAAAAATCGTAGTCCCAGATATTGGACTGCCTTTTCCTTCTGTTACTCTCATTGGTACGGGATTGTACAATTTCTTGGACACTTTCTAACAATATTTCTATCATCATGTCGTCTTTTGTACACACTCTGTACCAGCATTCTACAGCCACTGATTTCATGTGTGATATTTTGATCCGTATTCGTTCTTTTCATGTGCCATGCCTTTTCAGGACGTAGGCGATCATGGCTCTCCACCTCTTTCTATCCCTCTGCTATCTTCCCCCAGATTACGTTCTGTTTATCCACCTGCTCAAATCCGCTAAGAATGTCACGCGTTGTTTTCCCTTTTCTCTCTTGCCCTCTATTCGACCAACGAGTAACAGACACTCCAGGACCTCTTTATGTGTCCCAGAAACGTCACCTGCTTCTTCCTGATGTTAAGCATAAGCCTCCTCCCTTGTCTGCATACTCTCCAAGACCTCATTCCTGCTCACACGGTCAGTCCATGAAATCCTCAGCATCCTTTTGTAGAACCACATCTCCGTCGCCTCGAGTCTCTTCTTCATCCTTGGGAAAATCGTCCAGCATTGGCTGCCGTAAAGAAGGACAAATGTCACGTAACAGTTCAGTATCCTTTCCTTTGTTACCAAAGAAACGTCCCAGAAATACATTCCACACAATGAGAAGACATGTCGTAGAATTATGTGGGAGGTATTTTTAGAGGGTATATGTGGGAGATATTTCTGTTGCATCCTTCATTAACAGATCACATGTCAAATACTACTTTTACATAGAATGTGTTAACGTAATCCGTGAAAAAAAATTCCATCGTTATTATAATACTAGCAGCCATACTCAGCTGGTCGATCCTTATTTAGAACCACATCTCCGTCGCCTCGAGTCTCTTTTTCATCCTTGCGAAAATCGTCTAGCATACGCTGCCGGAAAGAAGGCCGTCTGTTTTATCGTTAAACTTTCCATGGTTGACGTTGCTAAAGATTTAAGTTGTTAAATTTGAAAGCAAAAGAAAAAATATATCATTAGACGCTTAATTCACATTTAAAATCTCTCTATATATTATTATTATCATAGTCAATTTCGTTTTCTTGTGATTTATTTTTTATAATCACATGCTGTGTCATGATCAATGACCGAAGGCCATTGATAAATGTCATTTCTTGTTGTTTTCTCTTAATTTAATTAAAAGACAGCTATTAACAAAAACTTTAAATGAGCGGTTGCCAAACGATGCGTCGCATTTCATAGGTGAGACGAAAGAGGATAGCAGGTGAGGCGGAATGTTTAAAAGGTAATCAAAGATTTAGAAAAAAATTTAAAAAATCATATATCAAAAGTAAACATGATTTCCAAAACTGGAAAGATTATTATGGATTAATTGTAATTGAATGCACGAGTCCCAGTATAAATAGTTATAAATAATTGACCGATTTTATCATTGTGATATTTTTGCTTTATACAAGCTATTAAGAATATATTAACTATGGTGCGCAAATTTGAGGAGAGAGTTATCAATGATAATGTTCTGACTTCGAATCCGTGGTTATCTCCCTTTAAAATTATCTATTTTGAAATTTTGTACTTTTTATCACATAAAATATCGTAAGGCGGGAGCAAATTCTCATTCCGAGAAATCGGTCCAGAGAAAAAAAAAATGTTTAGGAACCATTGCCTTAAATGGACATAGCTCTACGAAAGACATGTGTTGTTCTTGCTAGAATTATTTTTCGGATTTCTTGAAGAGGTGATGGATTAGGAAAGTTGCTGATTTGTTGTTGAGTTCCTTTCTTTATGAGGCCCAAAGTTCCAGCTATAACATAGTCGGTTTTATCTTTTAAGTGCATCATTTATTTTCTATTTCCATCTCTAGGTTGTTATATGAGCTTCGTTTTTTCACAAAGCACGCAGAAATATTTTTCTCACTCGGTATCCTCATGTTTTTATTTTTTATTTTTTTCTAAATTTTAAATTAATGCCAGGTCGATTTGCTTATAATGTTTGTCTGTGTTTAAAAAAGAAAATCATAGAAGATGGTAATATCTAGTTTCGAGTGCAGATTCAGGTTGTTGTTCATACCAATTTGAAGCTGTTTTTTTTTTCGTCGTGATGGTCTTATATTGCAGATATTGACCTATTCTGTCCTTAGTGTTGTTATACTCATTGGATGTTATTATTTAGCCTCCTGGCATAAAGTGACCAATATTTTCCATAGTCACAGAACCTACGTTTTAGGTTCTTACTATTCTGAACTCCTTCGCCACAGGTGGGTTGCGAATTGATTTGCATCTGCATTTTTTTTACTTCCATTGATTTGATTGATTCGTTTTCTGTGGCTTAGCAATTCTTATTTTTGCTTCAGAGAAGTAACAAGCTCTTTAGAGGCTTTCGACACCAGCTTTCTTCTCTTTAAATTTGCCTTAGCCTTTTGACGGCCCATTTTACTTTTCTTGCTGGCGTCATGACGGCTAAATCAATTCAGCGCTATTTTCAAGATTTATTCCGAATTCTCTTGCATATTTATAGACTTCTTCTGGTTCCCGAATGAATCGTTTTACTTTTTGTTCATACTCTATTACGGGTTATAACATCCAATCTTGTATAGCTGCAACATGTAATGTTAAACTGCTTAAATTTATTATTTTTTTATTGTTTTTATTTCATTTGATTTCTGGCGTGTACACATTTTTTTCCGGGTCGCGACCAGAGATCTAAGGTTAGAAATGGAATCATGACACTTTCCACTGACAAAAAAATATTTCACATCGATAAAACTCTTTGTAAAGCTCTCAGAACAATTTTTTGTATTTCTTTGAGGCATGGGATTCCAAGAGTCCATTCAATTAGTCTACTGGAATCTTTTCCAACCAATCATAGGGCTCTAAATCTAATAGGGATTGTTGATGTTCCGATATGCCACATTTCAGAGATTTGCATTTCAGTTATTATTATTATTATTATTATTATTATTATTATTATTATTATTTTCTCCAATTTCTGTAGAATACTCATTTCTTTCCGGATTCCAACAAGAGACCAAAGGTTAGAAATGTCATCAGGACATTTTTGTAAGGAAAAACAAAACAAAAAACATACTCTTAAGATCACACATATTTTACATAGAGTACTTCGTAAGGCTGTATATGTGAGTACAATTTTTGTATTTCTTTAAGACATGGACTACCAGGGATCCATTCGATGAGTCTATTGGAATCTTTTCCAATCAGTCCAAGGATTCCATCTACAAAAGGAGTTGCTGATGTCTTCATACGCCACATTTTCAAGGTTTCGATTCCGAGATCCTTGTATTTCAATAGTTTTTGAGGATCTTCAAAGATGCAATTACACTCTGTAAGGACTGCCATGGAAATCGCCCAGCATTCGCTGCCCTAAAGAAGGACAAATTTCACGTAACAGCTGAGAATTCTTTTCTTTGCTACTAAAGAAATCCTCCAGTCTCGTAACACTCGGTCTAGCTTTTGGAATGAGTCTTTCGCCATAACTATTCTTTCATTAACGCTGCTCATAGGAATCAATGTGATTTTAATAGAACAAAACCTTGATATACTATCAAACAATAAAAATAATAAATTCAAGCAGTTTAACATAACATGCTGTAGCTATACAAGATTGGATGTTATAACCCGTAATAGAGTATGAAAAAAAAGTAAAACGATTTATTCGAGAACCAGAAGAAGTCCATAAATATGCAAGAGAATTCGGAATAAATCTTGAAAATAGCGCTGAACTGATTTAGCTGCCATGACGCCAGCAAGAAAAGTAAAATGGCCGTCAAAAAGCTAAGGCAAATTCAAAGAGAAGAAAGCTGGTGTCGAAAGCCTCTAAAGAGTTTGTTGCTTCTCTGAAGCAAAAATAAGAATTGCTAAACCACAGAAAACGAATCAATCAAATCAATGGAAGTAAAAAAAAAATGCAGATGCAAATCAATTCGCCACCCACCGGTAGCGATGGAGTTCAGAACAGTAAGAACCTAAAACGTAGGTTCTGTGACTATGGAAAATATTGGTCACTTTATGCCAGGATGCTAAATACTAACATCCAATGTGTATAACAACCCTAATGACAGAATAGGTCAATATCTGCATTGTAAGATGATCACGACGGAATAAAAACAGCCTCAAACTGGTATGAACAACAACCTGGATCTGCACTCGAAAAAGTAGGTCACTTGAACGTTTTGACTACAGATGATTTCATACAAACTTCTTTTTTATGAACGTTCTTGCAATTTTTGAGGTAAATCTATTTTTGACTTGCACTTACGAACATGAGATATTTCTACTAGCATACTCTCCAAGACGTCAACTTTGCTCACATAGTCGTTATTATAATACTATCAGCCATACACAGCTGGTCGATTCTTCTGTAGAACCACATCTCCGTCGACTGTAAGGCACATTTTATTTTGCGGTTTCTGATCACAATGTCTGGGCGATTAGATTTGATTGTTCTGTATGTGTGTCTACTAAAGTCCCATAAAATTAATACAGATCCTTTCAGTATCTGTCTATATTTCCGAGATAAGGTATTATGTACACTACATTATTCGGACTATTGTCCTCTGCTTTGTCGCCATATTTATTACAACGTTTCGGCCTTTCTGTATCTGTCTATATTTCCGAGATAAGGTATTATGTACACTACATTATTCGGACTATTGTCCTCTGCTTTGTCGCCATATTTATTACAACGTTTCGGCCTTTCTGTATCTGTCTATATTTCCGAGATAAGGTATTATGTACACTACATTATTCGGACTATTGTCCTCTTCTTTGTCGCCATATTTATTACAACGTTTCGGCCTTTCAGTATCTGTCTATATTTCCGAGATAAGGTATTATGTACACTACATTATTCGGACTATTGTCCTCTTCTTTGTCGCCATATTTATTACAACGTTTCGGCCTTTCTGTATCTGTCTATATTTCCGAGATAAGGTATTATGTACACTACATTATTCGGACTATTGTCCTCTTCTTTGTCGCCATATTTATTACAACGTTTCGGCCTTTCTGTATCTGTCTATATTTCCGAGATAAGGTATTATGTACACTACATTATTCGGACTATTGTCCTCTTCTTTGTCGCCATATTTATTACAACGTTTCGGCCTTTCAGTATCTGTCTATATTTCCGAGATAAGGTATTATGTACACTACATTATTCGGACTATTGTCCTCTTCTTTGTCGCCATATTTATTACAACGTTTCGGCCTTTCAGTATCTGTCTATATTTCCGAGATAAGGTATTATGTACACTACATTATTCGGACTATTGTCCTCTTCTTTGTCGCCATATTTATTACAACGTTTCGGCCTTTCTGTATCTGTCTATATTTCTGAGATGAGGTATTATGTACACTATTTACATTATTCGGATTATTGTCCTCATCTTTGTCACCATATTTATTACAACGTTTCGGCCTTTCTGTATCTGTCTATATTTCTGTGATAAGGTATTATGTACACTTTTTACATTATTCGGACTATTGTCCTCATCTTTGTTGCCCAAAGGACAAATGGCACAGTGGATAAAGGTAACAGGACCCAAAGAATGTGAGTTCAATACCTTAACTTGGCGGTGGAGAATTTGGAGAGGGAAATTAACATGAGGTAGCTGAAATCTAACATCCATTAGACATGGCACGTGGAACTAGAACAGTCTACAACAGTGAGCGATATAAAGGGTTCAGTTCGACATTCCAACCACCTGAAGAAGGCCGGAGCGTACAACGTCCGAAACTTTGTAATAATTATGGTGACAAAGATGAGGGCAATAGTCCGAATAATGTAAATAGTTTACAGGTCATTTTTCTTTAACCAACGCTTGGTAATATTCATAACAATTTGTTGCCGTTTTCGTTCCATAAAAGTTGCAGTTTTTCTAATGCAGATATTGGTCGACTCTGTCATGCCAGGTTTTCTATTCAATGGGTGCCAATGCCGTGCAACCTGATACAAGATGAGCAGCTGTTTCTGGATATTTGGCGCAGAATCTGCATTTTGGGCTAACATAATTTTTCAGTATTGATTCGTCATGTGAAGCAAGTATTTTCACAAGCCTTGGCTTTTTACTACGTAATTACTGATATGTACTGAGTTTGACAAGATCAACTTGTTTAGAACGGGCTAAATATAGAAAGCAAAGAAGGTGATCCTACTAACTTTTATGTATCTGGTCGATTACATTTGCCTTTTTTATGGATTTTGCAGTAGGTATAAAATATTTACTTGCTTTTCTTAACCCACTTGAAAATCCATTTTGAACTTGCTGTCTTCCTTTATTACGGAATGAAGTTTCTTAATTCTTTCATGTTCTTTGACATATATCAACATCCAGTATTTTGTAGCTTCCCGGAATCTTCAAAAACCGATTGTTGTTGTTTTGTAAGACAGTTCTTGTTGAACTAATCCTCTGCCTCTTTTGGATCTGGACACATACAGACGATTAATATCAGCCTTGAGATGATGCATGCAGTGACAAGTGAAAATCTTTCACGTTTTGGCATCCATTCGCTTAATGACAACTATGGTCCAATTAAGGATGGTGAAACTGTATTGCATCACGGTGACAGCCAAGATGTTTATGGCTGATATTCTGTTTTTTTTTTAATTGAGCTCGATATTCAATAACAGATGCACACACATGTAGTATTCTTTTCTTACTCTCTCCTTCATTTTGGTTTGCTGTATTCCATCTCCTTCGCTAATACCTACGAACTTATAGGCTTCTTTTTGTTCTAGTCCCTAATCTTTGTGAGAAAATCTAGATCTATTGAAGGTGTTTCTGTAATTCTCCTTTTCTTGAATATAACATTTGTAAATTTATCTAATCCGAAATACATACCTATTTCGTTACTGAGACATTTTCCAGTATTAGGAGACCGTTCAATTCATTGTCGTCTTCGGTAAAGATTTTGAGATCATCCTTATAGAAGAGGTGATTGAATGCTTACTTGTTTACTTTGTATCGATAGCCATTATTGTTTACTTCATGCGAAAGGAAGATCAATGAGAGACAAACTGAAGAGATGACGGAGAGTCTTCTGAAAAGATTCCTCGTCGGATATTCAGACGGTTGGAAATGGTAGGTATTTTGGTGAGATTTAGGTATAATGTGGTTTTCCACATTCCCATGTTGTGTTTAAGGAAATTTACTATCACCAAGGAGACTTTGTATGTTTCCAAAGTTTTAAGGATCTAACAGCGTGGCACACTATGAAAGGCTTTACGGTAACCTATCCATACTCTGCTGAGATTTCTATCTCTTTTCCAGCAGTTTTACAGGATATATTAGTTTATCAATAGTTGATCTTTGCAAACATATGAACCTCTCCTGTATGCCTTCTGTTCCAGAGGCAGAATGTTGTTTTATTCGAGAAAAGAGTAAGTACAGTTCGCCAGGGCAGATGTAATGAATTTATACGTAGTGGACAGATATGGTAGTGACCTGTAATTTTTCGGATCATATGTTTCACCCGTTTTTGGCAGGAGATATCTAATACCATTCCGGGACTTCACTGGAATTAATAATAAGCATTGATGAAGTTTGTGAAGGGATTTATAGATAGATAGATAGATAGATAGATAGATAGATAGATTCAAATAAATAAAGAAACAAAAAAGAGAAGGGAGGGTAGATAGATAGATAGATAGATAGATAGATAGATAAAGAAACAAAAAAGAGAAGGGAGGATAGATAGATAGATAGATAGATAGATAGATAGATAGATAGATAGATAATAAATAAAAATAAATAAAAAAACAAAAAAGAAAAGGGATAGATAGATAGATAGATAGATAGATAGATAGATAGATAGATAGATAGATGCAAATAACTAAAGTAATAAAAAAGAAAAGGGTGGATATGTATGTATGTGTATTTATTGCTTCTCTTCAGTGTTTTCTCCTGAAATGAAAATTTATTGAATGTTATTATGCATAACTCTAATCTTCTCAGATTTCCATTGCGGATAATTAAACATGATTTTCACATACATTCCTGAACTCTCTGGCGTTTCACTGATCAAAGTAACCAAATATTAAATTTAGTGAAGACACTGACATATATTTCTATCGATTTAAACGCAGTTTACACGTTCTACTTTCAAAGTTATTGTTAACGATGTAGCTTGAAGTATATTCTCGTAAAAATTACAATTCAGCACTTCTTTGGTATCCTAGTCTTGTCAACATCTCTTATAGGCACATTCTCTTCCAATTTGATTTCCAAAAGCGAAAGTTCGATGTGCTATGAGAAAATCTGATTCCAGAAGGTAGCATATAAAGATTATGAAATACGCATGCGTCGCAAAAATTTGTGAACACCATGTTAAATTAATTACATTCAAAATTGTTGGGCTTAAATGTAGCAGTAAGTGCTTACCAAGATATTTTATGATCTTTCAGCGCTTGAAAAGAAGTTACTACATTTTCGTTAATGCTGCACGTTGGATGATAGACCATCGTAAGCATAGTAATGTTAAAAAATGGCATGTAAAATGCTGAAGCGGCAATGAAGATTTTGACTTGATAGCTACAATACATTAGATACATGAGTTTTCTAAATAAGTTAAATCTTAACACCCCTAAAATAAAAAAGATGGAATTCACTTTAACCCCAATATCTCAAAATATCAAATTTGTTTGAATTTATAAACTAATTAAATCAAGTTATTCTTAGCATCGCTTCATAATGGAACGGCATTTTGTATTTTAAGTTTATTTGTATGATTGAATTTAAATTGAAGTTTCAGTTTTTAAACATGACAATTTCGGTGTTGCAATGATTATATATTAAAAAAACAATTATATTATGCTCTATGCTTGTATTGAGCAGTGTTTCTTAAAAAGAAAATAAATGCTAAGAACTCTGAATTATAAATCTCATTGTTCTTTCCTTTTATTTTAATATATCATACTGATTATAAAACCCAGGTTGTGTGCGTGTGTCTGTACGTTTATATATTGGATCGGATTTCCTACATTTTTCAACCGATTTCAACAAAACTACACAGGACTACGTAAAATTACCATGTGGTGGTTCTGACAGCGCCAAAAATTGGAAAAGCACAATTGTTTTTGCACGAAATCAATTTGAAAACACGATTAAGACGCATCGCGAGAATGAAAGGGGAGACAACTCATATCGAGTTATACTTATTATAAAACCCAGGTTGTTTGTGTTTCTCTCTCTCTCTCTCTCTCTCTGTGTGTGTGTGTGTGTGTGTGTGTGTGTGTGTGTGTGTGTGTGTGTTCTTTTATATATGGGATCGGATTTCCTACATTTTTCAACCGATTTCAACAAAACTTCACATTTTGGGGGGCAGGTAGTGTTTCTTATTGTCTTGCACACTTTTTTCTTTATTTTTACATTCAGAATGCTTTAAAAATTCCATTTACAAGACAATTGTTTATAATAAAATTCTATTCATCAATCGATGGACTCATAACGATTGAAAACAATGTTTTTGTTTGAGTTTGGATTTGACCAATTCGTAAAAAAAAAAAAAAAAAAAACTAATTAAGACATTCGTGTCCGTCAACCTTAAACAATAATGTTTGTCAATTTTATTTTTCAGTCTTTATGATGGTCGATACTTCATCTATCTCTTACTGTTACATCCCCGGGCAACGCCGGGCTCTACTACTAGTATATTTATATATATATATGTGTGTGTGTGTGTGTGTTTGTGTGTGTTTGCGTATGTATGGGTGTATTGATGTTATAGGAAAGAACAGTTAGATTGATGATCCAAAGTTCCTTAGTATTTTTATTTTATTTTTAAATAACAGTGATCGATACTTATTTTTTTAAAAAATACGATTCAGTTGCAACACAGAAATGACTATGTTTCCAAACTGGTCCACAAGTGTTAAAGTTTAATTTAGTGGTTTCGTGCAGACACCATCAAAAGTGGACCAGTTTTTGAAACATAGTCATTTCTGTGTCTGGATGAAATCATATTTTTTAAAATAATATAAATATATATATATATATATATATATATATATATATATATATATATATATATATATATATGTATGTATGTATGTATATATATGAAGTACAGTGGGGTAATGGATAGCGGCTTGAATTGAGGAATAGGAGAGCAGAACAGACTGGTTCTATAGCCTTGGATGGCAACTCGTCTAGGAGAAGGACAACTCTGAATTCAAAACCTTTCAACGTTTGGGGACCCTGTGGCACGTAGTGCGCCAAATCTCTGTTTTCGGCCCTTCAAAATCTCATGTCCTGGTGTCGGGCTGTCAATTTCCAAGGAACTGATCGGCTTGACCCTCATACGTCAAATTCGACGGGAGAGTCGAATATATATATATATATATATATATATATATATATATATATATATATATATATATATTGCAAAAAGTGATCTCTATCATTATAGTAAGTACAAGACATCAAGGTATAGTGTTTATAATAAGTGTTGCTGGGTTAGGATTGAATGTCTAGATTCGATGTTCCATTGAATGGAACAACGTCCAGATATTCTCTTCGAGATTTTCCCATTCTTGGCAGTAACCCAAAGCACTTTTCGTTGGAACATTTCTTTCTTGGTTTCTCCGCCACAAGGCTTAAGCTATATTGAGATGAGAACTCCTTTCTGGTTAGTCGTGTAAATGTTGAACATCTTCATCCACAAGAAAAGCATTTGCTGCACGTCATGTGTGGCAAGGAGCCAGTTCGTACTGAGAATTTCATCGTCGTCTGGCAGAAGATCTTACTTCAAGGAAGTAAGTTTTTGCTGTTAACACTTCTATCGATATTTACAAATCTTCTTATACCATCGCTTTTCATACAAAATTCCAGACCATTACACATGCACTACAAAATCCGACGATCTTTGCATTGTTTCTTTCTTCCTTTGGTCTTCTGACATATTCTCCTCCATTAGAATATAGAATGGAAATATATTTTAAATTTATCACAAAAAGAAAACTACATTTTATCACTTTCCACCATGACATGTTAGTTGTTCGTTTGAGCAATTTAATCTTTTATTCCGATTTTTCTTTGGTTAATAATTTCTTTTTCGTCTTCTTTCTTACTTACTTTCCTTCCTTCCTTCCTTCCTTCCTTCCTTCCTTCCTTCCTTCTTTACTTCCTTCCTTCCTTCCTTCCTTCCTTCATTCTTTCCTTCCTTCCTTCCTTCTTTCCTTCCTTACTTCTTTCTTTCCTTCCTTCCTTATTTCCTACCATCTTTTTTCCTCCGTTCCTTCCAACTTTCTTCCCTTCCTACATTCTTTTTTTCATTATTTCCTTCTTTCCTAGTTTCCTTCCTTTTTTCCTTAGTCCTTCCTTCCTTCCTTCCTTCCTTACTTACTTCTTTCCTTCTTCCCTTCCTACCTCCTTTTCTTCATTATTTCCTTCTTACTTATTTCCCTCCTTCCATCCTTTGTTCTTTCCTTCATTCCTTCCTTCCTTCTTTCCTACCATCCTTACTTCCGACTTTCCTTCTTTCCTTATTGCTTTCCTTCCATCTTTCTTCCCCATCCTACTTTCTTTCCTTCCTTATTTCCTTCTTTCCTAGTTTCCTTCCTTCTTTCCTTAGTTCTTTCCTTCCTTCCTTTTTTCCTTTCTTCCTTCTTTCCTTCCTTGCCTATTTTCTGCCTTCTATTCTTCGTTCTTTCCTTCTTTCCTTTTTTTCCTTCATTCTATCTTTTCTTTCTTTCTTTCTTTCTTATTTCCGTTATTTCCAGCCTACTTAGTTTCCTTCCTTCTTCATTCTTTCTTTCCAGCCTTCTTACCTTCCTTTCTTCCTTCTTTCTTTCTTACCTCCTTTCCGTCCTTCCTTCCGTCTTTCTTTCCTTTCTTCTTTTCTTTCTTCCCTCTTTTCTTCCTTCCTTCCCTATTTCCCTCTTTCTATCCTTCGTTCTTTCCTTCCTTCCTTCCTTCCTTCCTTCTTTCCTACCATACTAACTTCCCCCTCCCTTCTTTCCTTATTGCTTTCCTTCTATCCTTCTTCCATTCCTTCTTTCTTTTCTTCCTTATTTCCTTCTTTACTAGATTCCTTCCTTCTTTCCTTAGTTCCTTTCTTCCTTCCCTCCTTCCTTCCGACCTTTTTTCGTACTTTCCCTCCTTCCCTATTTCCCTTCTTTCCTTCCTTCCTTCTTTCCTTTCTTTCTTCCTTCCTTCTTTCTTTCCTTTTTCTTCATTCTTTTCTTTTTTTTCTTCCTTTTTTCTTTTTTTTCTTATTTCCTGTCTACTTAGTTTCTTTCTTTCTTATTCTTCTTCGTTCTTTCCTTCCAGCATTCTTTCCTTCCTTTCTTCTTTCTTTCCTCCTTTCTTTTCTCCCTTCCTTCTTTCCTTTCTACTTTCTTTCCTTCCTTGCTGCCTTCCTTTCTTCTTTCCCTCCTTCCTTTCGTGTTTCCTTTCTTCCTTTCAACCTTCCTTCCTTCTTTCCTTCTTTCCTTTCTACTTTCTTTCCTTCCTTGCTGCCTTCCTTTCTTCTTTCCCTCCTTCCTTCCGTCTTTCCTTTCTTACTTTCAACCTTCCTTCTTTCCTTCCTCCCTTTCTTCCTTCTTTCCTTCCTCCCTTTCTTCCTTCTTTACTACCTTCCTTCTTTCTTTCCTTCCTCCCTTCCTTATTTCCTCCCATCCTTTTATCATCCCTTCCTTCCAACTTTCTCCCCTTTCTACCTTCTTTTCTTCATTATTTCCTTCTTTCCTAGTTTCCTTCCTTTTTCCTTAGTCCTTTCTTCCATCCTTCCTTCCTTCCTTACTTACTTCCTTCCTACCTTCCTTCCAACCTTCTTCGCTTCCTACCTTCTTTTCTTCATTATTTACTTCTTCCTTATTTCCCTCCTTCCATCCTTTGTTCTTTCCTTCATTCCTTCCTCCCTTCTTTCCTACCATCCTTACTTCCTCCCTTCCTACTTTCCTTCCTTCCTTTTGCCTTTCCTGCCTTCTTTCCTTCCTTATTTCCTTCTTTCCTAGTTTCCTTCCTTCCTTCCTTCCTTCCTTCCTTCCTTCCTTGCCTATTTTCTGCCTTATTTCTTCGTTCATTCCTTCTTTCTTTCCGTTTTCTTTCATTCTATACTTTCTTTCTTTTTTCCTTCCCTCCTTCCTTATTTCCGTCCTTATTTCCTGCCTACTTAGTTTCTTTCCTTCTTTGTTCTTTCTTTCCGGCCTTCTTACCTTCCTTTCTTCCTTCTTTCCTTCCTTCCTTTCTTCTTTCCTTACTTCCTTCCTTCCCTATTTCCCTCTTTCTATCCTTCGTTCATTTTTTCCTTCCTACCGTCTTTCTTTCCTACCATACTAACTTCCCGCTACCTTCTTTCCTTATTGCTTTCCTTCCATCCTTCTTCCATTCCTACTTTCTTTTCTTCCTCATTTCCTTCTTTACTAGTTTCTTTCCTTCTTTCCTCAGTTCTTTTCTTCCTTCCTTCCTTCCGTCTTTTCTTCCTACTTTCCTTCCTTCCCTATTTCCCTTTTTTCCTTCCTTCGTTCCTTCCTTCTTTCTTTCCTTTTTCCTTCCTTCTTTTCTTTCTTTCTTCCTTCTTTCTTTCCTTGCATATTTCCTGTCTACTTAGTTTCCTTCCTTCCTTTTCCTTCTTCGTTCTTTCCTTCCTTTCTTCCTTCTTTCTTTCTTTCTTTCTTTCTTTCCTTCCTTCCTTTTTTCTTTCCTTCCTTCCTTTCTACTTCCTTTCTTCTTTCCCTCCTTCTTTCCTTTTTTCCTTTCTTCCTTTTCTTCTTTTTTCTTTCCTTTTTTCTTCCCTCCTCCCTTTCTTATTTCCCCTCCTTGCATATTTCCAACGTTCCTGGTTTCTTTCTTTCTTTCCTTCCTTCTTTCTTTCCTTCCTTCCCTCCTCCTTTACTTTTTTCCTTCTTTTTTTTCTTTCTTTACTTCATTTTTCCATTCTTTCTTCCTTCGTTCTCTCTCTCTGAAACCAAAGATCTAGCTTTTCATAATAATGAAGGGAAAACTATCAGATTCATCTGCATTTTTCTTTACTCTCATGCAAACAAAATACATTTCCTGACAATAATTGTTTTATTTTACTGCTTGCTAGATCGGCTGATAGTTTGACATAAAGACAACACAACCAAAAAAGTTTAGTCTGTCAGAAAAGTAAACTGGTTTTCCTTTTTATCGCTTCTCTCACCCTCTAAATGCAAAGTAGAGGAAACGAAATCATAAAACCAGAAAAAAGGAACACAATAAATAAAAAAATATCTGAAAACTGAAATGGAAGCGTGCTCAGAAAGCAAGAATATTTAGCTGAGATCCAACTCGAAATTCCAATAAAATGATTACCGACATTGCTGCCTTACAGCATGCTGTCTCCATTCATTAACACATTCTACTGAACACTTTCATATTCGCTTAGCGTAGTTGTCATGTTGAGGAATATAATGTCAGATCTTTTTTAACTTCAGTATATAATACGCAGATGACACTGTGATGATGGCAGACTCAAAAAATAAGCCGCAAGATGTTCTGAACAAGGTCGTAAATCAAAGAAAAATTACTAATTTTCAATTGTTAAAAGACACAATGTACAGTTGTCAGAAAGAGGGAACATTCAAGAACTACGAAAATGGTGACATTAGAATCAAGACCTGAGCATCCGCGTCTACAGGACACACGTCATGTAAAAGATAAAGCGAGTTACCTACCTAGCAAGCTTTTGTAAATAGATTGCGGAACAGGGAATGATAGGTACTATAAGTGGATGCATTTTGGTTAGATCTACAAAAAAAAAGCAATCTGTGATGACCCAGGGGGTGCAGAGGCAGGGCACATGTCATAGATAAGAAGACATATATGAATTTTAGAACTTTTCTGATGCTATGTTTTAACGTCTATACGTTATGATGTTATTTAACCCTGAAGATGAAGGAACTGTTACACAGCAAAATCAATTAATTTTAATAAGTCTACATGTTATTGTGATTTTCGAAGCGTAGTTTAGATGTTGCACAATGCCGAATGCTTGAGGCACCTAGTGAGGATCGAATTGACTATTCAGTTAGAACTGATCGCGCAAGACAAGCTTGGCTGCAATTAGACCAAGTCGAAGTGCCCTAAACGGATTTCTAAGCCTGGCTTAGATGTGGCACAAGGTTGAACGTATGGAGCACCTAGTGAGGATCGAACTCACTTTTTCAGCTAGACATACTTGTTAAGCACTACACCACGTCTAAGTGCCCTAAATGATTTTCTAAGCGTAGCTTAGATGCGGCAGAGTGTCAAATGTGTGGATCGAACTCACTTTTTACTCGTAATTGATCTAGCGAGACAAGCTTGTTAACCATTACACTATTTGAAGTGTCCCATGGGGATTTTCTAACGGTAGCTTATATTTGACCCATCGCTGAAAGATCAGCGAGAGATGTCTTCCGAAAACTGATCAAAAACGTATGAATAAACAGGTTGAAATAGTTAGAAACACGTAAAAAGTACTAAACTGTTATTCAATATCGGCGAAATATTCCTACCAAACCTGAGAAAAGTATTATGTAGCAGGAAGCTTTCATTAGAAACAAAGAAAAATTACAGAAGTGTTATGTAGTATCAGTGCTTCTATATGGTATATAGATATTTACATTTTGTACATGCTTAATTTGGGAGGTTTGCATATATATTGTCTTCTTACAATTAATGTGAAGTACTTTCTTATGCTTTCTTTTACTCGCTTTACTGGTTCCAGGTGTTTACTATCTCTGCCTGTTATCAACATCTCCCTAAGTTTTCGGCTAATGTTATTCTGAGATTGTGGTCGCCAATAATAAATCCTGGTAGAACTTCTAATTTTCTCAAGATCGCCTCGTTTTAATCCGGTAAGAAGACACCTCCTTGTCTTACCTCCCTATTGTTCAAAGTTATATTTTTGTAACTGTTATCTGACCTTAGCCATAATAACATAATGGACTATTCCATACGTAATAAATACTGCGCCTCAAGAGGAAGCAGAGAGATCAGTCCGAAGTCGGGCGACTGGCTGATCGGCTGATCGGTTGAACTCTCTGCCTTCGGGCGGGGAGGAACCCGAACGAGGCTACACCGATGGGTGGAGTTTCTTTCGGGGAGGTAAACAGACCCAGAACCCGTTTATACGGGTTCAAAGGGCATACTTTTGGCCGAGCACACAGGCTCGGAGATCCCACGTTAAACCGGCCTTGTGTTACATGATGCCCTTGTGGGTGGGGTGACTAAATACTGTTCTGTCTGAAGTCTGGAGTGAATTCTGTCAGGAGTCTGTCAGTAGTCCGTCAGTCAGTCAGAACGAGCGAGTTAGTCAGTCGAGTCAGAGGCAGTCCGAAACAGAGTCGCGTTCAGTGAATTACTACAAGACATTGGAATAGTGATACTGGTCGAGACTACATTGCTCTCCCTACTAAACCTGATTGTTCGTACTAACACTTTCTACTTCTCTGTATATATTCCTGTTTGTAATATATCTGTGTTATTCCATATCCGTGTTCGAGTTCTTCTTTATTGGTTCTACCTTGGACTATCACCGTGGTACAAGGAACCTGACCATAACAGTAACTAAATTCAAATGTAATATTGTAAGTTTTTGTTTATCTGTAACTTTTATCTCTGGTAGGTAACAATCTGGTATTCATTATAGCATCAAGAGAAAATACCTGCTCACCAAATATGAACATGTTATTTGTTACTATAACAATGGGATATCTCAATAATTTATAGACAAGGACTGATATTTCATAGTAGGTTAATTCACTTTTCTTGGCTTCTAATGAAATTTTGATGTTGTCTAAAGTAGCAATACACATCGAATATCCTTTATCCGAGATACCTTAAACTGAATAACCTCCCAAATCCGAAAGTTTTTCAAGTGCTGACATGACTTGCTACAAATGGAAAATTTCAGAAAGCCCAGTTTGTGCCAGATATTTTTATTAGCTATCATCATCTCAACACCTTCGTTCGAGGATTACTTACCAGGTGTTTCGTGCTCAGTAAATATATTATACAAGTTCTGCATTTATATATATATATATATATATTTGTAAGTATTGCTCGTGTTTTTTGTACACGTACAGAAATTAAATTATTTTGACGTGAAATATTAATTTCATCACTTGAAAATCTGTGCGAGCATTACGTGACAAGCTTCATTATTTGTATCTGTATGTGGACACAATTTATTAGATTTTATATAAAAAATATTTTCAGGGTATATTTTATTTATATAAAGCTACATTCAGGGTATAAGTATAAGCTGTTTAAAAAACTTAAAGAGATATCCTGTTTATGCTTGTGTTTATTTCCCAATCAGCGCCATTTCATAGATGCTATATACAAACAAAATAACCTGTATTCCAAGATCCGAAAAAATCGGTAAACCGAAGCACTTGCAGTCCAAATAATTTGGGATAAAGGCTTCTCAATCTGAACTATATGCGTTCGGATTTTGGTGGCACATTTTCAGTTCTCTGTTAAAAAAAAAAAAAAAAGATCCCCCAGATGAACTTCTGTAATTGTTTCATTTCGACAAATCCAATTCATTGCTCGAATCTTTGGCAGTTTCCCTCTAATACATTGTCTTCACACAAGAAATGGTTAGTATCTGTCTATATTTCTGAGATGAGGTATTATGTACATTATTTACATTATTCGGACTATTGCAGTATTTAAATTTTTATGTTAAACACTTCCTAAATCTTCGCTTTCCTTCTCTTCTTCCGTCCTGGGTAAGACGATAAACTACATCCGCGTACAGGGTTAGACAATAAACTACGTCCAACAGCAAGACCTCTGATCAGAAGGCTTTGAGGAGCGTGGAACCACCTCTTAATTGCTGGTGTGCCCAGGTCACCTCTGACCCGGGGTGGTAGCACTTGTTAGGGTCCCAGCTATGGGCAAATAGTTAACGCTGAAACTGAGGTAAAAAGCATTATGAATATGTAAAAATAGGTTTTAATATCAGAAAAACTTTGTAAAAAAATTATTACCAGGAATAAATTTTTGAAGAAAAAAACAGTTACCAGCAATACGTTTTTTTTAAAAAAAAATTACCAGCAATACATTTTTTAAAATAATATTACCAGCTATACATTTTTGAGGAAAAAAATATTACCAGAAATAGACTTTTGACAAAACAAAATATTACCAGGAAAAAAAAAAGTTGTTGGCATTAAATGACCCATTGAGGTGTTGATAGGCTCTAAACTAAACCAAACCAAAGCCAAAAACCTTCTCTTTTTTTGCTCCCTTTTTCTTTTTCTTTTTCCAATTCATGTTTTTTTTAAGCTTTCTTGTTTCCTTCTCTGTCCTTATTTCCAGACGTTTTGTCTTCCAGGCTTTAAGATTTTTTTACTTAATTTTTTTATTTCTTTTCTATTATTTATTAAATTTTGTGCACTGTATTCTTCCTCTCTCCTTTCTTCTTTAACATAACGTTTGATTCTAATCAATATTTCACGTCGTCTTTGCCAACATCTCATCTTCAAATATTAAACGGACGTCAGACGAGTTACGTCTCCTCAGAGAAACAGCGCTACTCAAAACGAATCATACATTAAATTTATTGAACCCAACAAGCATGAAAGCGTTCAGTGAATAATGAAAAGTGGCACAAGAATTTCAGACCTGATTTTGGTTTGGTTTGGTTTGGTTTGGTTTGGTTTGTTTTACGGCATATCAAGCTAAATGAGTTATTTAATGCTGACAATTTTTATTGCTGGTAATATTTTTTCTTTCAAAAATCTATTTCTGCTAATATTTTTTTTTCAAAAAATCTATAACTGGCAATATATATATATATATATATATATATATATATATATATATATTCAAAAATGTATAGTTGATAAGATTTTTTTAAAAGTATTGCTGGTAATGATTTTTTCCTTCAAAAAAGTATTGCTGGTAATGACTTTTTCCTTCAAAAATTATTGCCGGTAATAATATTTTTTTACAAAGTATTTCTGGTATTAAAACTTATTTTACACTTTCAAAGTATTTTGACCCAAGTTAAGGGGTTTTAACTATTTACCCTTAGTTGGAACCCTAACAGCTGCTAACACCACGGGTTAGGGTGGACCTGGGTACACCAGCAATTAAGAGGTCGTTCCACGCTCCTCAAAACCTCCTGACCAGAAGTGTTGCTGTTGAATGCAGTTTACCGTCTCACCCGGGACGTAGTTTATCGTCATACCCAGGATAGTTCAGACCTGAATTGTAACCTTTCAAATAAATGCCATCATTTGTAAGAACGGATATATAAAAATGGAAGTAAAATAAAATTTCGTTGCGTAATTAAATTTTTGCCAATATATAAATTGTTTTGTTGATCAAGTTATCTGACTAGCAAAAGTAATTGCATACATCAAGAGAAATACAAGCAGCAAAGACAATAATGGATTCATAGAGAAATTCTAAAAAATTCATAGAGAAATTCATAGAGAATATATAAAAATTCCTATAGAAATTCCTATAGAAATTCCAAGAGAAATTCTAGGAAAAACAGGAAAATATTTAAACAAAAGCTACAATTGACTTTTTTGAATATAGTTTGCATAAGCACTGAGTATCGGAAAGAGAGAATTGAAATTTCTGGGGCACATCTTAAGGGAAGAGAGCTTAGAAAATATAGTCTATATATTGATAAAAACGATAACTACATGAAGAAATATAAGTATATAGCGAAAAAAAAACTACGTTACTTAAAAATCGAAAACCGAAAAGAGTAAATAAAAATATACAGTATAATAAATAAATAAATAATAAAAAACAAGTAAAATAAATTAATCTAAATTAATCCAAATAAATAAATAAACTAACAAACCGATCCCGATAAATTAACCGTTAGAAAAAGCAAATGAAGATAATCAATCCAAATAAATACATGAAGTAATAAACAAATTAAAAACTGCTCCCGCCAAAATAATAGTTAGAATAAACTACAACAATCAACCCCAAAAATGAATAAATAGCTTTATATATATATATATATATATATATATATATATATAACAGCGCAATTACATAAATAAATAAACGAAGTCATAAGTAAGAATACAGAAGCTTTGTAGCTTTGTGTAAATGGAGTCGGGCGAAAAGTCAATTACACAAATTATCGTGAAGTGCCAATTTCCTTCTGAAAACGAGATTTTATTCGTTACAATTAAATTGTATATATTCACAAATGTCTTTAAACTGGTCCACGATTGCTTCGTGTTCCAGACAACAATGTGCAATGTTTCCGCCTGCCTACATAATCGTGCCCCACATACAGACTCAAAAAGAAACCCGTTTCTAATTATTTGACAATCTCCATTGTTTCCCGCTCGTAAAACTGCCAAATATCGTGGTTCTTTGCCACAGAAGATCACGACCATCAACGACTTGATACCGATACTGAATAGTTTTAAACAGTATGATACAATAACATCGCCGCTTAGATGGACAGTTTCGAATTTACTGCAAGCTGGAATTGTTGAATCGGTATTAACCCTATTGTGCAACTCGTGTTCAGCCTGTGCTTGCTGCTGCGATGTAGGGGAATGCGTAGATGTCATAGTCTGCAAAAAGCATTTTATTTCGTGACGCTGTTAGTGACACAATTGAACTACATCCAAATAACACAGTATTGATAGCAGATACCGAAAAAATAACTCCTACAGAAGGTGCTGAAAAATAAAAAAAGAATAAAAGATGACATAGACGGAATGTATGCTTGTCACCGTCCAACATGCAAATTACAAATTGGAGATCAAACAAGTACAATACCTGAGAAATGTTTTCAATAGAGGACGAAACTGTGACACCCAAATTCGAAATCTCATTCAGATAGCTTATGAAGCATTTCAAAAGTTATGCTATGAAGAAACAGAAGAAAAAAGAAGGTCCGTCAAAGAGAAAGAAAAGACTTCTGCATTGTTACGTAACATCGATCCTCCTATATGGCAGTGAATCCTGGACAAGCTCTTCACAGATTAAGAATGATTTAAAGTAACAGAAATGTGGTTCTATAGACGAATGCTTGAATATAGCATGGACCAAGCATGTGAGCAACGACAAAGTTTTAGACAAAACAAAATAAAAGGTAGACTTATACTTAAAATCAGGAAGAAACCGTTGAAATTTCTGAAGTAGATAATGATGAAAAACGGCTTCGAAAATCTGATACTAATAGGAAAGATCGAAGAGGAACACAACGCATGAGTTACTTAGTGAAATTGAGTAAATGAAAGTGGGGAAGAAGGTTTAAGAGAGATAACAAAAAATTTAGTAAGCAATACAAAGGACATAAAATTCTAGGGAACTATGATTGCCTACGACCTGAAGAAACATTGCATCATACTTATTATAAAATCCAGGTTGTGTGTGTGTGTGTCTGTACGTTTATATATTTGATCGGATTTCTTACATTTTTCAACTGATTTTCAACAAAACTTCACAGGACTACGTAAAATTACCTTGTGGTGGTTCTGACAGCGCCAAAAATTGGAAAAACATAATTGTTTTTGCATGAAATCAATTTGAAAACACGATTAAGAGGCATCGGTGAGAATGAAAGGGGGACAACTCATATCAAGTTATACTCATTATAAAATCCAGGTTGTGTGTGTGTGTGTGTGTGTGTGTGTGTGTGTGTGTGTGTGTGTGTGTTCGTTTATATATGGGATTGAATTTCCTACATATTTCAACTGATTTCAACAAAACTTCACATTTTTTTTGGCAGGTAGTGTTTCTTATTGTCTTGCACACTTTTTTCTTTATTTTTACATTCAGAATGCTTTAAAAATTCCATTTACAAGACAATTGTTTATAATAAAATTCTATTTAATCGATAGACTCATAACGATTGAAAACAATGTTTTTGTTTGAGTTTGGGTTTGACCAATTCGTTCAAAAAAAAATCTAATTAAGACATGCATGTCCGTCAACCTTAAACAATAATCTTTGTCACTTTTATTTTTCAGTCTTTATGATGGTCAATACTTGATCTATCTCTTACTGTTACATCCCCGCGCAACGCCGGGCTCTACTGCTAGTTTATAATAAGATTAGTAGCAGTATTTGAGTTTTTATTCGTATATTAAATAAAGAATCATTGTCAACTATAATCATTAATTTTCATCCATTAGTTTCATTTTAACTCGGTATTAATGACTTTGAAAATAATATGGTTTTAATTAATTGCAAAAATCTGGTATTACTTATTAAAACAAATCCAGTATTAATTATTTTCCAAAAAATCCAGCCTTAACTATTAAAAAAATTAGGTATTAATTATTAACAAAATCAGGTATCATTTATTAAAAATATCCAGTATAAATTATTTTTAAAAATTCAGAATTAAACATTTTTAAAAATTCAGTATTAAATATTTTTAAAAATTCAGTATAAATTAATTTTCAAATTTCAGTATCAATTATTTTTAAAAATTCAGTATTAATCATGTTTTTAAAAATTCAGTATTAAATATTTTTAAAAATTCAGTATAAATTAATTTTCAAAATTCAGTATCAATTATTTTTAAAAATTCAGTATTAATCATGTTTTTAAAAATTCAGTATTGAATATTTTTTAAAATTCAGTATAAATTATTTTTCAAAATTCAGTATCAATTATTTCTAAAAAATCAGTATTAATTATTTTTAAAAATTCAGTATTATTTATTTTTTTAAATTCAGTAATAATTATTTTTGAAAATTCAGTATTAGTCATTTTTAAAAATTCAGTGTTAATCATTTCTTAAAAATTCAGTATTAAATATTTTTCAAAATTCAGTATAAATTATTTTTCAAAAATCAGTATTAATTATTTTAAAAAATTCAGTATTATTTATTTTTAAAAATTCAGTAATAATTATTTTTAAAAAAATCAGTACTAATCATTTTTAAAAATACAGTATCAATTATTTTTAAAAATTCAGTATTAATCATTTTTAAAAATTCAGTATTAAATATTTTTCAGAATTCAGTATAAGTTATTTTTCAAAATTCGATATAAATTATTTTTAAAAAATCAGTATTAATTATTTTTAAAAATTCAGTATTAAATATTTTTCAGAATTCAGTATAAGTTATTTTACAAAATTCGATATAAATTATTTTTAAATATTCAGTATTAATTATTTTTAAAAATTCAGTATTAAATATTTTTCAGAATTCAGTATAAGTTATTTTTCAAAATTCGATATAAATTATTTTTAAAAAATCAGTATTAATTATTTTTAAAAATTCAGTATTAATTATTTTTTTAAATTCAGTATAAATTATTTTAAAAAATCCTGGTTTTATTTCTTTTAAAAAATCCACTGTTAATTCTTAAAAGAAAAAAGATAATAATTATTAAAATAATGATAGGATAAAGAACAAACAGGAAACGTTTATCAATCAAATATGTTTCACTTTTATTAAAGATCTATCATAAAGCTCTATCCTTGGACCTACTCTCCTCTTAATTTTAATCACCTCGCTTCCTGAACTAGATATCTATACTGATGACAAAAACATTTATTTTTGTCTCGATAATAATTCTGATCAGTTCGATAAGGTAAAATTAGCAGGAGATCTACAAAATGATCTACAGTTTTTTGTTAAATGTGGAAAGGATTAGCTTATTAATTTTAATGCCTCCAAAAGGAAACTTGACTCTACAAATCATCCATGATAGCCTTTTCTATCTCCCATCAGGATGGCTGACACTGACCTCCATAAAAGAGACTCGTTGCATCTTCTTGATCAAAAAGCCTCATCTGGTATGAAGGGAAATGACTATATTGAATCCATTGCTAAATTTTCTGCTAAGAAAGTCGTGTCATTGTGTAGTGCTAGATAATTTTGATCTCCAGAATCTATCTTTCATATTTATAAGTCTACGATTCGTTCATGCTTTGAATATTTCTGCCATATCTTGTCCAGTGCTCCCGCTCTTTTATTAGATATTCTTGATAAAATCCAAATGAAAATCAGCAATATTATTAGTCCTGACCTGGCGTCTCAGCTTCAGTCAAATTCCTATCGCTCTAATGTAGCTTCTCTGTATTTTCTATGAATACTTTCATGGTAATTGATCGGATGAAATCTTCGCTTGAAATTCTTGGATACGAGATAATGCCGACGACGATATTGGAAACATGGTCTCACCAATTTACAATGGAATTGATTAGATGTAACTATACAGCCTTTTGCAAATTAATTGACACAAAACGACTGATTGTGTTTATTATCTACTACGCATTTTTCCAACGAAACATAGCCCAGGCCATATGTTAGTTCTTCGTATGTCCATTCCCCGAAGGTGTTCCTTGCAGATTGACCACAGATTCTCGATTGGATTTAAATCATGAGATTTTGAGGCCCAGTCTAAAGTACTATGATTTGCTCACTAGAAAGCCTTTCAATTGTATTCGTGCAATCTTGCAATTTTCATACACCTCCTTGGAGTGACGTCTATCGCAGACAATGGCCGTAGGACAACTAATCGACAGTTGAGACAATAGTGTCTGGGCGTGATAAAAATCATTATTTTTCAAGGCCAAATAAATTTCATCATATATGTCGAATATAGATTCATATTACTGCAGGCCGCTGTAAATAAGCTAATCAGGGGAAAAGATAGAAATCGATTACACCCTGCCACTCCAGTGGTTCTAAAATTATGTTTAAAGAAAGGAAACTGAAGCTGTTGTTTCAATTAATTTACACAAGGCTGTAATAGTATTTTCAATCATTCTTATAGAAAAAAATGTTGTTAATGAAGTATTCATTGACAAAAATATTATCCTTACAATGCAAAGTATTATTATCCTCATCGTTGTTTTTATTGCTACTGCTGCTGCTGTTATAAAAACGCTTCGTTCGTTGTGCGTCTTCGAGTGTATATCGGCCTGGCTAATCTAAAGGGAATTCTGAATAGAACCCTTTATTCAATCTACCGGGGTAGAATATTCTCATCCAAATGCCCTGAAAATTGGTACTGAATATAAGAACCAGAGAATATCCACATACATCTAGGGATATTCTCTGATTCTTATTGTATACCACTGCAAATGACCTAATCTGAGGTAAAAATAGAATTCGATTTAACCCTTTATGGTGAAAGGATGTAAACTAACACGCGGCTGTTTTAATTAATTTGCACAAGGGTGTATGTCTCTCAAACCTATCGTATTGCTTTTTATAATTCGTTGAAGATATTTCGAGATAAAGAAGACATTTTAAAGGTACATCTTTCTTTCGTGTGCTGTTAGCATGTTGTTTTCAGCTCTGAGACACCAAAATGGATGAATTTTATGCCACCAGATGAAGTAGATATTAAATTAATATTAAGTTAAAACAAATAATTCCCGTTCTTGGTTATCAATTCTATTCTTCAGAAAATACAGTTTCCCCCATCAAAGCATTTTGCAGCAATCGAAAAATATGATAATCGGTTGGTGCAAAGTCAGGTGAAAATGGCGGATTGTGTAGAATAGAGCAATTCTAAAATGCTCTTCCTGTATCTTTCTTCCTCTATTATTATTAATGGATGTGGCTTTAGGTTATCCGGGAGAACAGTTTTCCTTTCTAAAAATGGACAATACATATAACAGGAGGCACGGTGGAGTAATGGATAGCGGTTAGGATTAAGGAATCGGAGAGCCGAGTTCAAATTCTAGTCGAATCAATTCACTTACGTGCTAAAACCCTTGGGAAATGTATGAATCCTCTTCTCCCCCACCCACCAGGTATGGGTAAATTAAATCGCAGGACAGACCGGGTTCTATAGCCTTGGATGGCAACTCAGAAATAAATGGCAGGAAAAAATCTGCCTCGTCAGTCATGTTTCGAAAGATACATGATTGCCTAAGCGTGTATCACGCATGGCACATAACTGACTGACAAATAACTAAAAGAGAAAATAACATAATTAAGATGCTAACTAATTTAAACAAAGGTTAAAGACCTTACCATTTGTACTAGAAGGAGCGATAACAGTTGAGTGAGAAAATAAACACTTTTTAAGAGAAATATTTTATAGATTTTAATCGATATCAACAGTGACTTCTCGGGCAACAAATGTCGAATGTTTCCTTGTATGCAAGCGGTTACACCGACCCTAACCCTGACCATGGATCTCCCATGTCCAAAGTGGGATACAGCATATAAAAGATGGCTTGTCGGAAATGTCTTAAACGCTATAATATTTATAAATAAACGCTTCAAATTTATGTAGCACATTTGGTCCAGTCTTCTGGCAAGTTCCATAATTATCAATCCATATCGATTTCACCATGTGATCACCTTGAACATCAAACTGCACCTTTTCTAGTTTCCGGTTGTTGGTTCCAGTCTGTTGGGCTTGTTTTGAGGATCCGCTTGATTTTCAGTGTCCTGAAGAAATTTAATTCTCAAGTTCTCTAGGATAACTTCGATTTCGTCCATAATCGCCATTCCTTTTCCCAGTGGCGTTTCTATATTTGTAATCATTCTGAGTTCATCTCGCTTATTTTATTTTGACGTATTCATCTCTTCCTCCTCAAGATGATATTCAATATTCCGCTTTCATGTTTATTTAAATGTAGTTTGTTTTCAAACAGTTATTCTGGACGATAGTTATTACAGGTCCTGATTATTTCTTTTATGCTTCGTTTACGTTGGAATGTCCATGAATGTCGACATTACATTTTACTTTCTAAAATCTAAGTTACTCTTCAAAATACTACTTTATCTCCTCTGGACATTTCTAACGTAAGAGATTGAATCATATTTTTAATTTATTTATTTATTTATTTATTTTGGTTTCGTTTCTTTGGTGGTAATTCTTTATTCTTGCACGCAGAATCATCAAATATTTTTTTACAGCTGTAGCAAAAGATTATTCACTATTAATTAAGTCAAACCAAAAGTCTGCCAACGTCATCTTCATATATCCTTAATATGACTTCAAAAATGTCAATGCATGACTCTGCGATTCCATTTCTCTAAAGCTCGAAATATCCTTGCAAGTTCTTATTTCAAGCTTACCATTCTGCAGCTTTCTTATGCTGACTCAGTTAAATTACTAGTTCTTCATTGTTATCACCAATGTCTCACCAGTCTTATTTTAATTTTTAAATACCACCCCTTCAGGACATAGTCGATCATAATTCGCCACAGATTCTTTTTATTTATACTATTTACATTATTCGGACTATTGTCCTCATCTTTGTCGCCATATTTATTACATTTCGTCCCTTCAGTATCTGTCTATATTTCTGAGATGAGGAATTATGTACATTATTTACATTATTCGGACTATTGTCCTCATCTTTGTTGCCATATTTATTACAACGTTTCGGCCCTTCAGTATCTATCTATATTTCTGAGATGAGGTATTATGTATACTATTGAGATTATCCGGACTATTGTCCTCATCTTTGTCGCCATATTTATTACAACGTTTCGGCCTTTCAGTATCTGTCTATATTTCTGAGATGAGGTATTATGTATACTATTGAGATTATCCGGACTATTGTCCTCATCTTTGTCGCCATATTTATTACAACGTTTCGGCCTTTCAGTATCTGTCTATATTTCTGAGATGAGGTATTATGTATACTATTTACATTATTCGGACTATTGTCCTCATCTTTGTCGCCATATTTATTACAACGTTTCGGCCGTTGTATGCTCTAGCCTTCTTCAGGCGGTTGGAATGTCGAACTGAACCCTTTATTTCGCTCACTGATTAAACTGTTCTAGTTCCATGTGCCATGTTTAATGGATGTCAGTTATCAGTTATCTCCTATTAATCCCCCTCTCCACGTTCTTCACTGCCTTAACCGTGTATTGAACTCACAGTATTTTGGGTTCTGTCACTGGATCTAACTAACGCCTTTATCCACTGTACCATGTGTCTTTGACGTTGTAATAAATATGGCAATAAAGATGAGGACAATAGTCCGAATAATGTAAATAGTATACATAATAACTCATCTCAGAATTATAGAGAGATTTTTTTTATTTATTAATATTTCTGAATCTCCAAGATTTCTATGAAAATTGCAATGGTGTGCTTCTTACTTCCTACAAGCTTTTGTAAACAGAGTTGTCATTTTTCTACACCCTTTTGTAAATTAATTGAAACAGCCTCTTAAGTTTCCTTTCTTTCAACATACGGTCACTTTTAAACCCACTGGAGTGACAGGGTGTAATTGATTTCTATTTTTACCTCAGATTAGGTCATTTGAAGTGGTCTGCAGTAATATGAATCTGTTTTCGGTTTGTATGATGAAATTTGTTTGGCCTTGCAAAATATTGCGTCATCCGTGATTTTCATCTAGCCCAGACACTAATGTCTCGAATATCGATTAGTTGTCCTACGGCAATTGTCTGCGTTGGACGTTACTCCAAAGAAGCATACGAAAAATTGTAACGATGTAGAAACACATTGGCAAGCCTTACCACTGAGCAAATCTTCAAGTACTATAGGTCGAAACGGGAACTCTCCTGATTTAAATCCAAATGAGAATCGGTGATCAATCTGAAAGGAATGACTTCGTGGAGTGAACATACAAAGTACTAACATGGTCATAGGATAATCTTCCATTCGATAAATACGAAATAAATTTAAATAATAACGGAATTATTCGATTTGTTTCATTTAATTTGCACAAAGGCCCGAGAGTTCATTCAGTCCAATTTAAACCATAGCTATATGGAAGAAGAGACGAATTAAAGTTTTTCTCACGGGGCATTCAGTAAGAAGTTGTTAGTTAAACAATCGATCAGAATTTGAACTTGACTCACCGATTCAACTCTGTATGACTCCTACAATTTTAGAAATATATCTATTCCACACGGCAATCATTATCATGTCACATTCGAATTCTGATAACACGCTTTCCCTTGCCGTCAGCAGCTTAGCAGGAACTTACACTGCCCCATCAAATATCAGAACACATCTGATATAAATTTGCATAGCAAAGGTCGGTAACCTACGGCCCGCAAAGGCATTTTGACCGGCCCACGAGCCTGATTAACAATGACTCTATTTTTAACATGAGAGACGAGTATTTCGAATTAGACTATCTGCCGTTTATCTTTCATGAGACTTATTTTACCAAGTTGCGTTGCCTACGTTTAATGTCAAATAATGGATACATATTTGTTATGACCCTTGGCTCCATTAAAAGATAACAGAAGCGAAAGGAACGATAAAGTGAAAGAGGCCAGGGAGGGATTGACATGCGAGGTAGCAGAAATCTAAAGACAGTTAAACATACGCACATTATACATACATGCCTCATGAATGTGTGGATGATACCGCATTGTGTACGTAGGTAAGTGTATATGTTTGCAAATATTTGTACTCATATGTATTGGTATATGTGCTTCATTTTTTTCATGTGTGTGTGTGTGTGGTTCGTTTGTGGAACAATTTTCAATAACAGTTTCAAACCTACACGTCATAACTTAATCCACTTCACTTCGGTTGATTTTTTTTCCCTTTGAAGTATTTTGACGTTCCTTGAGGAAAAGTAATTTTTGTTTTGTTGTTAGGTGTTTTTTAATTTTATATTTTCTTTTGTTTTTCTGATTTCTCAATGTTTATTTTCATTATGGTTTTAAATATTTAGGTTGACAGGGGTCTGCATATGTAATTTTCCTTTATTTTTTCATTAATGGCCTTCGTACGGTCCTCAACCCGTCATTACAACACGATCCGGCCCGCGGGGTCGAATGAGTTGCCGACCCCTAACGTTTAGGTAAGATGCGAACGTGCGGGTGGTGTAATAGATAGCGGCTAGGAATGAAAAACCTGAGAGACAAAATCGAATTTAAGTCGAATTCGTTACATTCAATTACACGCAAAGACACTTGTGAAAGGTATGAATTTATTTCTTCTCTCCCCAGCTATAGGTTAAATACCAAGACGGACTGGTTTCTATAGCCTTGGTTGGTAAACATTCTAGAGAGCGCGATTGTATAAGAAAGACTGTCTCCCAGAGAACTGGATTACTTGCGTGGATGCATCGGGACCTAAATACATATGCTGACTGAAATTCTCCAGACGCGTGAGTTGAAAAATCATTTTTCGTTATTAGGTATCCTGCGCTACCGATCGCCACTTTTACATACGTATATATATTGACATCTGGGTATACATTATTCTGTTATATGTAATTCCAATATAGATGACTCGATACAGACAGAAATACTTTATACATATCTTTTTCTTTTTATGTGGTATGTCCTTTCAGGACGTAGACGATCATGGCTCTCCACGCCACTCTATCCCTTGCAGCTCTCAACAATTTCCTTCCCTCTCTCTGCTATCACTCCCAGATTGCTCAAGCCCACCAGGAATGTCATGCGTTGTTTTCCCTTGTCTCTCTTTCCCTCTATTCGACCCGTGAGTATCAGATTTTCCAGGCCCTCCTTCCTCATTATGTGTTCCAGAAACTTCAGCTGGCTCTTCCTGATGTTAAGCATGGTCCTCCTCCTTGTCTGCATTCTATCAAAGACCTCATAGTTGCTCACACACTCGGTCCATGAAATCCTCAGCATCCTTCTGTAGAACATCTCCGTCGGCTTGAATCTCTTCTTCATCGTTAAGGAAATCGTCCAGCATTTGCTGCCGTAAAGAAGGACAGATGTCACGTAAGAGCTCAGTATTCTTTTCTTTGTTACCAAACAAACGTCTCAGAAATACATTGCACACAATGAGAAGACATGTCGTAGAAGTATGTGTCAGGTATTTTTAGCGGTGGGAGATATTTCTGTTGTACCCTTCATTAACACATCACATGTCAAATACTGCTTTTACATAGAGTCGGTTAACGTAATCTGTGAATTATTATTATTATAATACTAGCAGCCATACCCAGCGGGTCGATCAGAAAAAGCGTTCAATTAGAATGGAGCAAAAACAGCATCATGTTTAGATGTAACAGAGTCTATCTTCATCAATTACTTTAAAGTACTTTTATTAAAAAAAAACATTTTGAATTAATGCAGTTACTGATATAACAGAAGTAGTCTGTATTTATTTAATCGGAGTTAGCCGAGGACATGAAAGGGTAAAACAGTCAACAGGAAGACCTACTTCAGACCACAATTATTTGGGAGTTTTTGAAATTCAATTTGTCAGTGTGCTACTAGGGATATAAATGAGGATACATTTAAAAAGCAATTGTTAACTTTGATGAAAATTTGTTGAAAGATAAACGAAAAATAAGAAAGAAACCAATAAAAATCGTAATTTTGCGCGGGTTTTTACTATATGGGTGGACTCAATTATCAAGTTAAATTAAATAATAATGACTGAATAGTGAGTTCGATCCTCACTGGATATCCCATACTTTCGGCCTTGTGTCACTTCTAAGCTATGCTTTGAAAATCATTTGAGCACTTCCATGTTGTGTAATGGTTAGCAAGATTGCCTCGCTAGTTCAATAACGACTGAATAGTGTGTTCGATGCTGACGAGGTGTTTATGATTTCAACTTGTTCCACACCTCAGCTACGATGTTTTCTTAGTCCTTAAAGATGACAGTTTTTTCTACATTTTCTACATTTTCGATTTCTTTTGTCTTCACCCTATGGTCGGCTGGTATGACCATACAGACACCCTGCCCGTTCTTCTTTTCCTTATAATTGATTATCAGAACTGGATTTATTCACTTCACGTTTTTCTTTGGAGGGGATCTTTTCCATGTAGAACAGTCTTTTGGGTAAATTTAAATATAAAGTCTTAAATGACATTTTCCTGGAGAATAATAACATATGATAAAAAGATGATCAAGACTAGTTTTTATATTACTCTTCAGTCAATAATAGACCCAAGAGTCTCTCAAGCTAGACGGTTACTGAATGAAAGTGCTGTAGTATCGTACATTGAAGGAGCAAGAAGTGCATATTAGGAGGATAGATAACGGCTGACTTCAAGAGATTACGTGTATATTTATCGAAGATGTATTTTCACATGTGTATGTTCCACAGCGTAACAGTTTTAGAGAAGAGGCTGTATAAGTCGGACATCTTCCTTACCAATGCAATACGAAGGGAATGAAGATGAGCTGACTAAGTAGTATGGCGGGTCATAACGGTAAAGTCTTGAACTGGTGGAACTGAGGATTTTTGCTGGTCTGAATATTTGCCCGGAAAAGAGCGATAGAGTAGCAAGAGGCTAGCAATGTTTCGACTGTGAGGAAAGGGGTTGTAAGATGGAAAATACTTCATCACTCATAAGGCCGCTTAATCGCTTTTAAGTACCGTTGGGACTTGGCATTGGAGGACTGGGTATCACCTGCCCAGATATGTCAACAATACTCCATTTTCGTTATGATATGACTATTGCAAAGATAGATCATACCAGTTGAGCATTCGAGTAGGAGTGGTTCTCTGGAGAGGTCGCAACGGCCGGCCACTCGTCCAGGGTACAAATATGTTCCCCTTGAAGTCTGTAGTCTGCCTGAGTCTCAATACACTCAAGAGTATCCTTAAAAATTCAACTGATCGTCAGGACTGGAGAAAATTTAGGGTCCGATCGGTGGTGTGTATTGTGTTGTGATGAAAGGTTATTGGCTTTGTTTTGGCAGTAAAATCTAGATTTAGAAGGTAGGGTTTGTCTTTAGTTAAAATATTATTTGCCCTCGTTGTTGGAATTTTTGGGTACTAGTAAGCTAGCCAAAATGAGCTGACTCATTTTATAGTCCACCAAGAGAAGGGTTAACCAATCAGAAAGCTCAAAATATTCAATCCGACGTGTATAAAGGTAGCCATTTTGTTTTTTCCCCAAAAATATCTTCATTGCCAACCTCTGATATGGAAGACTTAAAGAATTACTTAACAGCTGCTACTTTCTCCGCATCTTCACTGCCAACCTCTGATATTGAACACATTACGTACTTCACTGGATTCTATATTCAGAGACTACGGCAAACATGGTTAACACTCGTCGCGTCATGGTGGATGGGTTCACGTGCAGCTGATTAGACCAATACGGAAACGGCACACTTTTTTCCGCAAATAGAACATCTGAAACGTTATTGGATTTTAACAGATGAAGAATCTTATTTATGACAACTTCGACGGAGCCCCTCTGCCTGATGAACCGGCCTTGGTTATGTGGTTTGAACTGTCGCTAACCAGCTGATGCAACAAGTACATTTTCTAACTCACTAGAGGAGATATTATGGATGTTCAGATTGAATTTGTTTTGATCCTTGCATCACCTGTATTGTGCACGCAGGGCGTGACTCTAATTTACAAAAGAGAGCATGTTGCGAGTGTCGGTTCTAAAGCACGCCGATGACTTGGCAAGCTCTGCATAAAATTCTGCAATGGCTTTGATGGTCGTTGACTGTGTATACTTCCGAGATGCAGTATGCTTAAGAGGTTGCAAATGCCGACTGGTATGAGATTCAGTATTCGAAGCCATGGAACAGTGTTTAAAATCATCAGGAAGCCACCTTAAGAAAATCGTTCAAATGCAGTATCTCTTTTATCATATAATAACTGTCAGGTGCACAGAGTCAAGATATGTGAATACAGTAACACCCCAAAGATCTTCATTACCCACATGATAATAATGTGAGGTTGTGGTTATGTTGTAACCAAGGGAAAGGTTGCTGAATAGAATAATCAAACGAAGGTTGGTAATGAACGATAATACTTAGGACAAGAACAACACATATAAGATAAGCCAGCGGCGCGTAGAAGTAGTCAACTGCTAGAAGTGAGCTAAGTGAATTCCACAAAGAATCTCTAACTGCAGGATATCTACCAATGGCCCCACGCGGTCAGATGTGGCATAATGCCGAATTTAATGTGGGGTATCCAAGCCCGTAGGCTCGGCCAGAAATTCTCCGTGTAGTTGTTTCCCGAGACCAGAATCTGCTCTCGTCTGGGGATCCTCTCTGCCCAGAGGCAGAGAGTTTGTCTAGCACAGCTGGAGACGAATCTCCAACCGCCCCACACGGGTTATTTGTTATTCTCAGCATCGTTCTGTGGAACCATATTTCTTTTGCCTATTTGTAAAGAGATTGTCCAGCATTCACTGACATAGAGGAGGACTGATATTACATGACAGTTTAGCACCGTTGTTTATTATTTTGTTGTTTTTATTTTTTTTATGAAACGTTTCTCTTTCTTAATTGTTCGCTGATTTTTCCGACGCCATCTTTTGTTATTCTAATGAACCTACGGATCTAGCTAAAATATATGGAATCCTTTACAGATTTTAAATTTTTGAAAATTGAATTTATATCGCATTCTTCAGTGCAGATCGTAAATGGAATCATTAGCCTACGAAATCAACACAGAGAAAAGATTAAAGGAACCGGGTACGCACGCAATGAACTGAAAAAAAAAATAAGACAAATATTTTTAAAACTGCTGCTCTCTTTTGACGTTGTTAATGTCCTTTTTATATTAATGTTTCGACATTTATTTGAAAAATGATGCCAGCTTTTTTTTTCCACGAGCGAAAACGAAAGAAGTCAAAACGAAGAAATATTAACGCTGAACTTTGAACATTGGGTATCTCGATTCCATTAGCAAGAACATAATAACGTCAATTAGCCGCCTGTTTTCTTTGCAAAGGGACACAAAATGTGTGAGTAAAATCGACATGAGCTGATGCTGACAAGAAGAAATTTTGAAAGGAAGACAACGGAAACATTAACAGTGGCTGACTGATGTTTGTCATCGTAACATTCAGTTGTTTTTCCTTTTCATTTTCCTTATTACTTACAAGGCAGGTTCATAAAATAAACTCTTTACGAAACATAGGGAAAAAAGATTTTATATTGTGTATATTAAATATGCAGATGGCTGTCGGTACGAAATGTCAAAGTTCACATTTGGCGTACTGTCGTCTGGGGGGAAAACAATGGGATATTATAGGAAAGCATAACTGGGAATATCGATTGAAAGACAGAAATTGTGGCAAAGTTGGAAGGAAAAAAGAAATAAAGAAAAATAAAACAACATGAATATTATTTCTTAAAGCAAGGTATATTTTGAGCAGGTGTAAACTTTCAAACACCCCCACTTATCGTTATCTCTAACTCAATTTCTGTATATATATATATATATATATATATATATATATATATATATATATATATATGTGTGTGTGTGTGTGTGTGTGTGTGTGTGTGTGTGTGTGTGTGTCTGCGTGTAAACTTTCAAACACCCCATATATATATATATATATATATATATATATATATATATATATTTTATTTTTGAACAATAAGAAAATTAAAAATTAAAAAATTAAAATCATTAGACACACTGGGTTGTAGATTAATATTCTTTCGTTTTATTATTATTATTATTATTCCATTTAGATTCCTCGACTAGTTTCGACCGAAATGGCCATCATCGGGAGGCGAAATATTTCTGCTTGCTGTTGACAAGGAACTACAGATATGAATGTCTTTTGTTGGAGAAAATGAACTTTTGTCTGTAGTTTTCATTTGTTTTTTTATTTTTTTATCTTTTTCACATGAATCTTTTAACATTCCTTGTGTTGGTGAAACAGTCTCTTTTAAGTTGTTATTTGAGATAAGAACTGGATAGATACATTTTATCCTGAATTCTCTGGTCAGTTTGACAGTTTTATTGGACCTGGTGAGGGGATGTGTCTCTGTTTAGTGTTTGTGTGTGTGTTATTTGGTTCTTAGGGAGTGAGTGAGTATGTAAGCGTGTGTATTGCTGTAGGTGTGTGTTATCATTTGGCTCATTAGGGAGTGAGTGAGTATGGTGTGCGTACGTGTGTATAATCGTGTGGGTGAGTGTATATAAGTGAGGCCTCCATTCCTCCTTAAGCATGTCTGTCTTGTGTGGGTGAGAAATGTGGGTAGGCTTTTGATTTGTTGATTATTACTATTATATGTTGTTAAATTTATGATTTAGCCCGGCTGGTATTGTGTTTTTAGAGGTTGTATCCACTTATTTTCATGGGGCTCTAAAATCTTTCTAATGTTATCTGCTCTGAACTTTTTTTTTCTCTCAATTATAGTGAATCTGGCATGGGTTTTGAAATCGTGTTTTCTAGGCGGAAATGTTGTTCTACAGGTAATAACTGTTCATAGGGAGTCGATTTAATTCGCTTACGATAATTATTAATTCTGTAGTTAAAGGGCCATTCAGATTTTCCTACATATTGTTTCTGGCATAGTGTGCATTCTAGGAGGTAAATTATGTTTTGACTTCTACAGTTAGAATCGTGGTAGATTTTGAAAGTAGATTTAGTGATTGAGCTAGTGAATGAATTCGTGTTTTAATATGGTTGCAACATAAACTTCTTTTGTTGTTACACGGTTGGGAAAATCCTGTTGTTTTTTGTTCTCAGTTCCTTACGGATTACCTTGTCCCCTGAAATGTGGTTACTACCTATGATTTCTTTTAGGTTCTTAGGTCTACGATATGCAAGAAGGCCGGGTTCCTTAAGCAGTTTTTTAGGTCTGGTTTGAGATGTAGTATTTCCCAGCGACGTTTGATTATTTGGGATAGTGGAGGCAGAGTGGATTGAAAGTGGTTACTAGAGGGATGCGGCTAGATTTATTTTTAATCTTGTATATTAGGGTGTCTTCTCTAGGTGTGGAAATTGCTTTATTTATTTGTTCCCTGATTAGGTGTTGTTTATAGCCACGTGTTGTGAATTGATGCTCCAGATTTTCAATGTGTTTATTTAATTCTTCATTGATGGAACATATCCTTCTGAGTCTAAGTGCTTGTGAATAGGGAAGGTTCGCTTTGAGGTGTTTAGGGTGGGAAGACTTAAAGTGTAGATAGTTGTGGGTGTCGGTGATTTTAGTGTGTTACTGATGTTGTGGATTTTTCATATTCAAACTTAATTGAGTCGTGCACTGTGTTTAGGGTCATAAGGAATTGGGTAAGTTTGTCATCACTACCCGTGTATACAAAGAATATATCATCGATATATCTTGCATAGAATACGCAGTCGCTACCAATGATTGGATAGATATGGGTCTCCTCAAATTTTCCCATGAATATTGTAGCATATGATGGAGCTGCAATG
>CAHIKZ030000979.1:212500-247500 GCA_903632075.3 Acanthosepion pharaonis | reverse complement strand
CTTTGAAAAAAATATTACCAGCAATACATTTTTAAAGCAAATGAAAAAATACTATGAGCAATACAGTTAGTAAAGAAAAAATTACCAGAAATAGTTTCTGAAGGAAAAAATATTACCAAAATAAATTTTTAAAGAAGAAAAACACATATTACCAGGAATACATTTTTGGGGGAAGAAAAAGAAAAAAAAAATATTACCAGCAATGGAATTTCGAAGAAGAAAAAGAAAAAAAGTATTACCAGCAATAGAATTTTAAAGTAGAAAAAGAAAAAAATATTACCAGCAATAGTATTTTGAAGAAGAAAAAATATTACCAGCAATAGTATTTTGAAGAAGAAAAATAAAAAAAATATTACCAGCAATAGAATTTTAAAGAAAAAGAAAAAAATATTACCAGCAATAGAATTTTGAAGAAAAAAAATATTACCAGCAATAGAATTTTGAAGAAAAAAATATTACCAGCAATAGTATTTGAAGAAGAAGAAGAAAAAAATATTACCAGCAATCTATTTTTGAAGAATAAAAATTAAAAATATTACCAGCAGTGTATTTTTGAAGAAAAGAAAAACAAAATATATTACCAGCAATATATAAGTTCTCGACCAGAACACTCTTTATAAAAATGTCAATGAAATCTGATATCTTAAAAAGAATACATAATCTATTCATACGTAACTATCCTAAAAATCTTGTCGGCATTAAAAAAATCCCATTGAGGTTGATATGCCGTAAAATAAACCAGACCAACTAAAAAAGCAACACATTTTAATTTAAATAAAAACGTCCTTCAATCCTTTTGTTCGAACCCAAAGAAAGAAAAAAGAAAGAAAGACGTTATGCTACATAAACTAGTTTGTCGTCCAGCTATCCCTACATAAATTGTGAACAAAATGAAAATAAATAAATTAAAAATGCAAAAGAAATGGACAGTGAGAAGATAAATGGAAAAAACAAAGATTTTTTTAAATTTCCGATAAATAGATAGATACATCATCAATCAGGCGTAAAAATCTATATGAATGAATAAATGGAAAACAATATTCAATATATGAATGAATACAATATTCCAATATATGCCCATATTCCTTAAATATGAATTTGTATGAAGCTATCACTGACATCATCACAGAAACAAAAACAAGTTTTAAATACGGAGACTTGCAAAATGAGAAATCTCATTTATAATTTTATCTCCGTTAAGAATTTTGATTTTTGTTTGATTTGTTTTCTACGATTTATCAACACTTTTTCGTGTTATTTACAGAAATATATTTAGATTCTAATAATTTTTTACGGTTATAATGGTTTAGTGATACAAGTCTTACTAATTAACCCATAGCTGAGGCAGAAAAGTTGGATTCATACCTTTGCAGTTTCATTGATATGTTTTCTGCGGTTTAACAACGCATTTGCTGGTTATTTAAAGCCAGCAAATATTTTTAGACTGTAAGAATTTGGGTTGGTTATAATAATGACTTAGTGATAGAAGTCTTAGTAATTAACCCATAGCTGTGGGAAGAAGATGTGAATTCGTAGCTTCCCTAAAATAAATATAACGAAACCAAATGGAATTGGAACTCGGCTATCCGATTAGCAATAGGTAATTTTATCTATTGCACCACCCGCACATCTAACCTTGCGGCATCTGGCATTCTTAAGTAGTAAACTATCTAGGTACTGGCCAGGCTCAACGTTGCTTAACTTCGATGATATTACATGAATAGTTTTTCGACATGATGTGTCCGTAAGTGTAAGTATATTGATGTTTTTTTTTCTGTAAAATAACTCCGTGTATTTCCAGTATATTTCCATATATATATATATATATATATATGGAAAATAATAAATATACAAATGAACAATATTATTTGTATCTTCTCTTTGTACGCTATAACTTTTATATTTTAGTATTGAGCAGTTGTCAATTTCAGAGTAGACTGTTACCAGTTATTAATTTAAGAGATTGAAAATTATATATATATATATATATATATATATATATATATATATATATATATATATATATATATATATATACCTGGGTGGGTGCGTGTGTCGCGGAGTAGGTTTGTGTGCTGTGGAAAAAAAATTCCGTTAGATTATTTCTGTAAAAGGACAATATGAATACAAAAGGAAAATCTTTTGTATTGAACAGTTGTCAAATTCGGAGAAGACTCTTACCAGTTATTCATTTAAGAGATTGAAAATTATATATATATATATATATATATATATATATATATATATATATATATATATATATATATATGTGTGCGTGTGTTGTGGAAATATATCAGAAAGATTATATCTGTAAAAGTACAATATTAATATGAAGAAAAACTTAGCAGGCACGTTTTGTCTTCCTTGGGACTTTATCAAGGATATATGCAAGGTTTTTGTTTTGTAACATGTAATTTATATACAAGAACAAAAATGTTGTTTGTTTTTTCAATATGTTTGTGTTTAGGGAAGCTCATGAATATTTATTTGGTTATCTGAAACGTCAGGCAAATCCTGGGGGCGCGAAGTGATACACTTCAGTATCAAATAACCGAAAGGCAGTAACACTATTTACATTATTCGGACTATTGTCCCCACTTTTGTCGCCACGTTTATCACAACGTTTCCAGTGAGCGAAATAAAGGATTCAGTTCGACATTCCAACCCCCTAAAGAAGGCCGGAGCGTACAACAGCCGAAACGTTTTGATAAACATGGCGACAAGAGTCCGAATAATATACATAGTGTACATAATACCTCATCTCAGAAATGTAGGCAGATACTGAAAGGCCGACACGTTGAAATAAATATGGCAATATAGATGAGGATAATAGTCCGAATCATGTAAATAGTGTACATAATACATCATCTCCGAAATATAGACAGATACTGAAAGGCCGACACGTTGTAATAAATATGGCGACAAAGATGAGGACAATAGTCCGAATCATGTAAATAGTGTACATAATACATCATCTCCGAAATATAGACAGATACTGAAAGGCCGACACGTTGTAATAAATATGGCGACAAAGATGAGGACAATAGTCCGAATAATGTAAATAGTGTACATAATACATCATCTCCGAAATATAGACAGATTCTGAAGGGCCGAAACGTTGTAATTAATATGGCGACAAAGATGAGGACAATAGTCCGAATCATGTAAATAGTGTACATAATACCTCATCTCCGAAATATAGACAGATACTGAAAGGCCAACACGTTGTAATAAATATGGCGACAAAGATGAGGACAATAGTCCGAATCATGTAAATAGTGTACATAATACATCATCTCCGAAATATAGACAGATACTGAAAGTGAGTAGTGATTTTCCAAGCTAGCTCAGATGTGACACAAGGCCGAAAGTATGAGGCACCCAGTGAGGATCGAATTCACTACTCAGTCCTAATATTTCTAGCGATACAAGCTTGCTAACCATTCACCACCTCGAGGTGGCCATACTGAAAATGAGTAAGTATGGTTTTAGAATTTCTTTTGTGCAACTAATTTAAGTTAATTTAATTTGGCATTAATTTATGTCATATCTATTTTGAATAACATGAGGTCATCGGTTTAATCTTTTTCTTTAACATTTTCGTAGTCATATATCTTGGCTTAGGAAAGTAGTATTTTTTTTCAGTAATGTAGATAAAGGAAACAATGCGGGGCGTAGATTTATATTTTGATAAAATTCGATAGCGGCACTCTCAAGAATTTTTCTTCTAAGTAAGTTACTTTATCTATTGATAAGTTTGGCATCCTTTAGATCAAAGGTATGGTTTGACAAATCAATAACATTTTTGCTCTTCTATGCAAATACATGTTAAAAAATAAAATACTTACATTTGCTTTGATAAAGCCCTACAGATGACGAAACACGTCTGCTAAATTTTCCTTTCGTTTTTACAAATACACACACACGCGCACCCATACACACACACACACACACACACATACATATATATATATATATATATATATATATATATATATATATATAGCTTTGTGCAAATTAATTGAAACAGAATGAATAATTCCGTTATTATTTACTTCTTTTCGTATGAAACCCAGTGCACATGTTAGTACTTCGTATATCCATTCCATGAAGTTGTTTCTAGCAGAGCGTTCAAAGATACTCGATCGGATTTAAATCAGGAGAGTTTCTGGGCAAGACTATAATGCTTAGATTTGCTCACTGGCAAGCCTTGCCAATGTGTTCGTACAGCGGTATAATTTTCGTACGCTTCCTTGGAGTAACGTCCATCGCAGACAATGACCATAGGACAAGTAATTGACAATTGAGACAATATTGCCTGGGCGTGATAAAAATCTAATGCAATCACGGATGACGCAAAATTTTTCAAGGCCAAACAAATGATATCATACACAAGGAAAATAGATTCATATTAATGCACACTACTGCAAATGATCTAATCTGAGGAAAAAATAGAAATTGATAATAGCCTGTCATTCTAGTGGGTCTAAAACTGATCGTATGATAAAAGAAAATAAAATAAATCGGTTGTTTCAAGTAATTTGCACCAGGGTGTGTGTGTATATATATATATATATATATATATATATATATATATATATACAGATATAAATATATATATATATATATATATATATATATATATATATATATATATATATGTGTGTGTGTGTGTGTGTGTGTGTGTGTGTGTGTATCACACAAGACAGACATTTTACGCAGGTGTTGAAGCCTCACACTTGTACATACACCCACACGAATATACACACCTACACATGATACTCACCCACTCCCATGAGCAAAATGATAACACCCACCCACAGTAATATACATGTTGGCCGAAACTAGTCGAGGAATCTAAATGAAATAATAATAATAATAATAAAAACGAAAGAATATTAATCTACAACCCAGTGTGTCTGAAGATTTTATTTTTTAATATTTTTTATTGTTCAATATATATATATATATATTTCTCGGACATTCAGGCCATTAAATGTTATTTAATATTGTTTATCATAAACAGAGCATTTACTTACATATTTGTATCTATAAAAAGAATGTTAAGCATAAAAATGTCTTTATATATATATATATATATATATATATATATGTGTGTGTGTGTGTGTGTGTGTGTGTATGCATGTATGTATGTATGTATGTATGTATATATTAAATTGTTGAATATCAGAGATAATGCGTATGTAAATATAAAATTAGACGTTGAGGTTAATACCAAACGGTAAGAGCCTGTTTCATGCTAAAATGCACTTTTCAAGCTATGAAGATTGCGTTTAAGCATGAAACAGACAGCCTCTGCTGGGTGTTGATCCCAATGTCAACTTTTGAAATTTGCTATATTTTAGCGGAAGAGGGTTCAATATCGAGGATAATGTGTTTATAAATATAAACAGTGGGATTAAGGATTCACACTGTATGGTTATTGTCAGGTTCACGCGTCAATTCGAACACCAGACTACTGAGGCATGATTGACCCCATTCAGTTTTGATACCTATATCCCCACAGTTTATATAGCTATTTACCTATATATATATCTATAAGCACTATCTGTCTATATTTCTGAGATGAGGTATTGTAATTATTTACATTACTGTATTTACATTGTTAGGACTGTTGCCGCGTTTATTGTCATATTCACGACGTTTCCGTCGTTGTACGCCCTGGCCTTCATCAGGTGATTGGAATTTGGAACTGAACCCTTAATCCGTCCACCGGGGTAGATTGTTCTAGTTCCACGTACCATGCCTCACTGGATGCAACCAACACTTTTAAAAAGTTGGTTAAATCTAGTGATTTAACCTAAAGAATTCTGAATTCAATACCTGGCCACTACAGTAGTGATCGAGTTCATTTAAAGGGAGATAACTGAGACATACAAAAGAGGCACGTTGTAAAATAAGCAAAGAGTCTGATGGGGGATGCATAACCGATTGCTCTCGCAACAACTACAGGCATAACAGGGGTGGGGGAGATGTAAAGAGACGGGGGGTAACACAAACCACAGCAACTTGAGGAACAAAATATCCACGGGACCGACTTCACAAGACACCGTGTCTTGCCAACTTCCGACTACTGTTTTTTCTTCCAGTTTTTATTAGCAGGAAGCTTCCTACAAAGACCTGTCTCTTGACCAGTTGCCGAGAGCCCCGTATCTAGCTAGATATGCCAAACTGTCCTGCTGCTAACGGCAAAAACCCGGATGCAACTGGTGTTAACAAACATGACGACAGACGATGCGAGACATTTTTATTTTTTTGCCTCTATACTGGCGCGCATTCGCCACAAGAAAGTTTCTTCATGTCAACAGAAATGCGGTCAGTTAGGACAAATAAGAAAATTTGGCGAAATCTCTTGCATAGAGGTGAGAAGATCTAATTAAACAATTCTACAAGCTGCTTGTTTTAATTCCACTTTGTGCTGCAGGCTTTTAACTTCTGTACAATCAGTCCAACTTCAATAGATTCCGTCCCAGACATACAGATCGAATTATTTCAGAAGATAGTTATTGGAATCTTTAAATCAAGGAACTTCAAAGAATTCACGTAACGCTTACTTTTCCTTTGAAATCAAAAGCACGCTATCACACAATCCTTTATATTTCCTTAGGTTTAGTTCCAGCGGCTTCTTCAGACTTTATCGAATTCATGTCTTATTGTATTGATTAACGGTAGATCAATAGCTTTTAACATTGATTAGGTATACTGTTTAATATAAATTTAATGGCAATGCTAATATTAGCCGTTTCCTTATAAGGAAACATTTAGTAAACATTCACCAAGCAACCGGTGCTGCTTTCGATTGAAATTTATTAAATCTTTCTACTAAAACAATTTTTCAGGAAAATCAGTTTCTCATGTCCAGTAGATGTTGTCGACCTTTCTAGTATTTGACGGGGACTTCATTCCCAATCACTCGAAATGTGGAAAGTCAACAGCTTGATTATATCATCGTTTTCTCTTCGTATTACATGTGATATCCATTATATCATATGCTGAAAGTCCTCAAGTGATATGATTTCTGCTACTTCGTACTGTTCTACGTTTGTGATTATGCAGCGCCAGTACACAAGGTTCAAAGATGATGGGCTTCGCCAACACCTACAGACCCGATTCGCACAAATCCGATTTAATCCTTTGAGCCTAGCGTTCCTGAACAATTTTATTCCTTCTGCTTGAGCTCCTGGGTCAAATGTATGTAATGTTTCAGGACAGATATAAAAATAGTTTTTTCAACCGGTGGCTGCGCATCAAGTCATTTTTCTATACCACCGTTAAACCGGTGGCTGCGCATCAAGTCATTTTTATCTACCACCGTTAAACCGGTGGCTGAGCATCAAGTCATTTTTCTCTTCCACCGTTCAACCGGTGGCTGGGCATCAAGTCATTTTCTCTACCACCGTTCAACCGGTGACTGAGCATCAAGTCATTTTTTCTACCACCTTTAAACCGGTGGCTGCGCATCAAGTCATTTTTATCTACCACCGGTCAACCGGTGGCTGAGCATCAAGTCATTTTTATCTACCACCGTTCAACCGGTGGCTGGGCATCAAGTCATTTTCTCTACCACCGTTCAACCGGTGGCTGAGCATAAAGTCATTTTTCTCTACCACCGTTCAACCGGTGGCTGGGCATCAAGTCATTTTCTCTACCACCGTTCAACCGGTGGCTGAGCATCAAGTCATTTTTCTCTACCACCGTTCAACCGGTGGTTGAGCATCAAGTCATTTTTCTATACCACCGTTCAACCGGTGGCTATGCATCGTCATTTTCTCTACCACCGTTCAACCGGTGGCTGGGCATCAAGTCATTTTTCTCTACCACTGTTAAACCGGTGGCTGAGCATCGTCATTTTCTCTACCACCGTTAAACCGGTGGCTGTGCGTCGTCATTTTTCTCTACCACCGTTCAACCCGTGGCTGAGCATCAAGTCATTTTTCTCTACCACTGTTCCACCGGTGATTGGGCATTACGCCGATTTTCTCTACCACCGGTAAAGCGGTGTTCAGGTCTCAAAGTGTTAATCATTGATCTGATGGTGTATACAGTTGACAGTGTACATATTTCCGAAAGAGTTTGGTGTATGCATGACATCCATAGGAAATTCTTGATCTAAGATGATTATTTAAGAACATGGAGAGGTCTCATCTTAACGGTTTAGTTTTGTTGCTATTTACAATGTTTAGATAAACTACACCTAACGCAAACTATTCTTTGACATTTACAATTGAAAAGAACTAAACTCAACCTAAAATTTATGATTACTTCATCTAAAACACTAAAAGGCATAGTCAATACTAAACAAAGCAATAAGCTAAAACTTGAAGGATCAATTTACTTGGTTACCTGATATTAATTGTCACAAAAATACATAGGAGAAACCGCAAGAAATTTGAACAAAAAATTATATGAACACAACAGGGACATTTTACAAAACGAGGCATCAAATTCGTTGGTTGCCCACTGTAATGAGACTGGCCCCATTTTTAACTACTCTAATAAAAAAGTAAAAGATTCACTACAACAAAAATGTCTAGGATTCGGAAAGATTTTGATTAGTCGAATTAGTGGTTGGCGTGATCATTAGTGATTGCGACGTTATGGCTCCATTCATCATTCCACGGGGCGTCAGACACGGCCAGGTGTCCTACATCGTGTCCGCTGAGAAGGTAGTGCTGCTCTGTGTCAAGAGGGTGATTGCTGAAAGACACTATGTCTAGAAACAGGACTCTGCACCATGCCACACAAGCAGGAGCCCCGAGTCATGTCTGTCAGACAATTTCGATGGGTTCATCACTCCTTACATCTGGCCACCTAACTTCCCAGAATGTACACCATTTGATTATTATATATACTAAAATGAGATGTCAGATTTTTGCTTTTTGTTTTTTCATAAAGTGGGCGTAATTTAATTTAATATAATTTAATATAATGTGGGTAATTTAGACGGCAATTTATTCATCGCAGCAGGAATAGCGCTCCTTTGAAGAAAAAATGTTAGATATTTACTACAGTTCACCCAGTAAAAGGCTCCTAATTCACTCATGGTAGAGCGTTATTTCTTGAAGAAGTTAATACTGTAGCATTCGTGGAAACATCCACGCAGAAGTGTGTTCCATAAAGCTACATTTTTAGTCGGGGTAATGTTTTCTGAGTGGACATTTCTCTTTACAATTGAGATATGGAAAGCTGTTCATATCCGTTGACATAGGATGCGGGTTTTAGCTGCCAAAATTTGAACTGTTCAAATCGAGTTTGGCCAAACATCAACCAAAGAAATCGGGACAGAGTAGAGGATGGGCTTTTGACTTTGCGTCAATCCTAAAGAAACTGTAGGAATATATTAGCGGAAACGTTTTCACTTCACTTATTTTACGCCAAAGCTAATAGCTGCTTAATAACTGGCAACTATTCATTACAGAAAATGGTAAATATATAACTGAATGGAATGTAATTGTACTTTAGTTTTCTTTCTTTTTTAAATAAAAAAACGATAAAGAAAAGCGGAAATTATTTATCACTTAATATAATATTTAAATGTTTTAGAATATGTAAATAAGTCTGAGGTAACAAAAGGAAAATACGATTAGCAGAGGCTTATTTTCAAATAATAAACTGTTTATGTAATAATATCATAAGTAAGATTTCTAAAATAAGTAATTTAAACGTATCATTAACTCTAATGATACACAACGTAAACGCTAGAATGTCCCGGTAGTACAACAGGGTCTGGAAAAGGAAATGTGATCAATGTTCAAATGCTAGCCGATTCTCGTTCATTCACTTTGAGCTAATACCCTTAGAAAAGGGCTGAACCCGTATTCCTTCAACTATGTTTTGAATAGCAGAGCAGACTGGGATCAATTGATTTAGATAATAGTCAGACTAAGTAAAGAAAAGTTGGGAATTCAAAATCCTGTAAGAATGATAAAGCAAACCGAAACATTTAGACTTGATTGATCGAACAGTCTTAGAGAAAGACAGCTTCTAATTTAAAAGCGTCTGGTCGGGATCAGAGCTCTATCAAGCCATCTTGTCTTGGAGTCATCCACCGATACCACGGTTGGAATATATTTTGACCAACCAGCGAATCTAATAATTTAGGAGACATTCGAAATCGCGTGAGAAGTTCATCGTAAGACACGTTAGATTTGATCCGTTAAATAATTTTTGATTTCTTCACCTCGATTTCTTCTTCCGTGCCGTTATCTGTTACACCTCCCGCACATATAATCTGGTATTCTTAAATGCTCATCCATCTAGGTATTGACCAAGTTCGAAGTTGCTTAACTTCCGTGATCGCAGGATAACCGGTGTTTCAACCTGATATGGCTGTAAGACTTGTCCACTAGATGTTTTATTTTATTATTTTTACATTTGAGGACGCTATATACATAATTTTGAGCATGTAAATCGACTCTAAATAGAGGTCATATAATTGAAACAGTTTTAGTCTAGAGGTCGAAGAAAAATGGTTGGTATATTTAAAGTTTTTGGTCACTTACAAGTATTAGAACATTCATAAAATAATTTACATTATTTACATTGTTCGGACTGTTGTCGTCATTTTTATTGTCAGATTCGGGACCTTTTGGCTGTTGTATGCTCCGGCCTTCTTCAGGTGATTGAAATATTGTGCGTTCACTACCTGGCTAATGCAGTGGTAAACAAAAAAACTTGGAGAGTTAAAGGGAAACAAATGAGACACCCGAAAGAGGCATGACACGTGGAACTACAACGTTCTACCCCGGTAGACCAAATTAAGGGTTCAGTTCAAAATTTCGACACCTGAATAAGGCTGGAGTGTACAACGGTCGAAACGTCGTGAACATGGCAATAAAGATGAGGACAAGATTACGAACACTGTAAATAATTTAAATAATTACAATACCTCATCTCAGAAATATAGGTAGATATACCCAAAATAGAATCAATCTTTTTATTCTATTTTATTTATTTTAACTGTTCACCTAATGTAAATTTAATGATTGATTCATTTTTTACGGATTATCAGCACTTTACAGATTATTTAAAGCCAAAAAATATTTTTAGATTGTAGATTATTTATATATTGTAAATGCTGCTTGTGTTTAGGCGTTGAGGTTATCAAATGTAATTGCGTGTTCTAAGAGCATTTAATGATTCAAGAAAAAAACAACGAGACTCCAATTGTGCATCAACAGTAAAATATATCGTGAAACAATAATATACAAAACAGTCATGCAATGTTGTGTATTAATTAAAGGAAAAAAAGTTGTTTCCCTTTAACTGTATTCTGATTAAGATTGAATGTTCAAAAGAATTTCTCTTGAATAAGAATGTTCAGGATTCTATGTTGAATAAAGTCTGGTGTAAGAATAGAATACAGTTGATTAAGAAGTGTGTTGTTTTGAGTAAGTAGGAGAGTTCTCGTTTATGAATTTAGCATAGTCACAGAGAGGAAGAATATGTGTAATGTGATACAAAAATCTGTGTCTGTGTGTGCATTGTGAGTAAAGTCGTGGATTTGTGTAGGACACATGGCACAGTGGGTAAAGGTGTTGGTTAGATCCAGTGACAGGACCCAAAGAGTGTGAGTTCAATATCCGGTTAAGGCAGTGGAGAACTTTCAGAGGGAAAATTAACAGTAGATAACTGATAACTGACATCCATTAAACATGGCACGTGGAACTAGAACAGTCTACTCCAGTGAGCGAAATAAAGGGTTCATTTGACATTCCAACCACCTGAAGAAGGCCGGAGCGTACAACGGCCGAAACGTTGTAATAAATGTGGGGACAAAGATGAGGACAACAGTCCGAATAATGTAAATAATGTACATAATACCTCATCTCAGAAATAGAGACAGATAATAATTCGTCTAGAGTCTAAATCGTGGACTTAAAAATGAAACGCCAAAATTGGAGACATTATCAATGGCATAATTCTAGCGTGTGACAATGTCTGTAAACTAAAAATATTTTTTTAGTTTCAGCGAAAGTAAGGCAATGCAGCCACTAACACTCAAAGGATTACTGAGTATCAAAAAATATGAGAACAAAAATAAAATTATCAAGAAGAGAGAACAATAAGCGAATGAAATTAAATTTGATCAAAGTTAACTGGAAAGAAAAAAAACAGGAAGAGAGCCCCACAAACAAGAAGTGCGATAGAAGAAACTGTTAGCATAGAACTTACGGTGACATCTAGTCATTTCAACTGCAAAATGATGAGACCTTGCAGCCAATCTAAAGTCTAGGTACCAAAGAGGAAAATTAACATGAAGATATTTATAGAAAAAGCACGAAAAAAAAATAGGTGACTGAAGCCTAATTGCCAGGGCAGGACCAATAACATTGCAGTTTCTTCGTTATATTTTATCTGGAAATATCTAAATACATAGCAGAAGCACCAGACCAGATGTCGCAGAAGCACCAGACCAGATGTCGCAGTAACATTCAAATGCATGAATGAATGGTAGATTTATAATTATACAAAATAGATTCTAGCAAGAAAAATTGTCTAAGGCCACACAGTGAATAAGATTTTGTAGTAGATGGTCTAGCAACTGATTCAATATATTGTTTCCACTACATGGCAAAGGAAAACGTTACCTGAGAAAACGCAATGAGCCAATCTGCATGCTAACTTCCAGGAGAATGGGTGGGGCACATAAATAAATGGACATAAATGCATGGGACACAAAAACTGAGGATAACGTAAACTCTTTTTTTGAAATGTGTGTATATTAAAAAAATAGAAAAAGAAGAAAAGAAAATGTACAAAACTAACCATTAAAATCAAGTCGAAAGAAAAGGAAATTTTTTAGAGGCTCATTTAAAAGGAAAAGAATAATTAATCTGTACTCGCTGTTCTGGCATCTCTTTCTTGTATAACCCCCTTCTAATTCCTACATTTGAACAACGTCCAACGAAATTCTAAGCATTTCTAAGCTATATCTCTTCATATAAAATATAATATTGTCTCTGCATATGGACCGTTGATATATTAAAACGATGTTAAATTAGCCAACCTCTTTGTAACATCTGTCTCGAAATGGCCGAAGTTTTATAAAGTGGCCATTTTTTCTACAAAAAATAACAATTGCCGACTACCTGATGACTTTGTAAAACGGATGACGACTTTTAGTTGTATTCGGTGATTGTCCACCAGGAACGTATTTAAAAAAATTATATATATATATATATATATATATATATATATATATATATATATGACCGTGTTTTGAAAATAAATCATCCATATAACTCTAGATACGCACATAAAACAATCTATATATTAAGTTAAACGTAAAAATAAAATCATTCTTGATAATGGCTAAAATTGTAGTTGAAAGCGGCCGACTGAACAGACAGAAAAAAAACTAATAACATTTTCAATAAAAATTAAATGCATGGAATCTATAAGCAGGTATGAATCTTCGTTTAGTAAAATTAAAAGGAAATATACAACTTCATTCAACAATAGCAAGAGAATTAAATTAATTTTCAACTTTAAGAAATTTAAAACTGCAAATATCAGCGTTAAGTTCCAATAACTGAGTTGCAAGATCCAAATTACAAAGTATCAATATTATTTACATATTCACATCTATATATATATATATATATATATATATATATGAATGTATATCTATGTGTGCGCGAGCGTGTGGATGCGTATATACCTAAATTGCAAGATCCGAATTACAAAGTACCAATATTATTTACGTATTCACAACTATCTATCTATTTATCTATCTATCTCTCCATATATATATATATATATATATATATATATGTGTGCGTGTGTGTGTGTGTGTGCGCGCGTGAGTGTGTGTGTGTGTGTGTGTGTGTGTGTGTGTGTGTATCTATGTGTGGGTAAGCGTGCAGATGCATATATGTCTAAATTGCAAGATCCAAATTACAAAGTATCAATATTATTTACGTATTCACATGTTAAGGAACTGTGTTCCTGCCCAATCCATATTTGTAAATAATTATATTGAACATAACTAACAAGCTGACTATTGCGTTTAGTAAAAACAAACTTTTTCGTCTGGGAGTTGACTTCAATGTACACTTTTACATTTATATACGCTCTATCCCTTATATTGAGCACTTTAGCATATAAATACAGTATACCTTAAAACCACACACACACACACACACACACATATATATATATATATATATATATATATATATATATATATATATATATATAAGATTAAGATCTTAAGAGCTCAGGTTTTGCTCTGCTCCGTATATTGAGTACTTTACGTAGTTGTCTTTTCTTCGTCTTGGAGTTTTTTTTCTCTTTGCAATGACCTTGCACTCTGGATGATTGTTTTCGTACCGATTTGTTCTACTACAAGTCGAACTATCCAAGGTTTATATATATATATATATATATATATATATATATATATATATATATATATATATATGAATGTATATCTATGTGTGGGTGAGCATGCGGATGCGTATATATGTGTATAATGGATGTGCGGATGGTGTGATATATAGCGGAATGAGAAAGCATCGAGCTGAGTTCGAATTTTAGTCGAACAAAATAATCTTAGGTCAATTACGAATACAAATCTTCCCCGCCAGCTATGGGTTAAATATTAGGACAAATCAGGCCCTGTGGCCTTTGTTGGTAACCAGTCTAGGAGGAGGACAGCTCCGAATTCCTAACCTGAGGAGGTCTGTTTAGGAACCTCGGGTCACACTATGTGCACCGGTCCCCTGTATTCGGTTCTTCAGAAAAGAATCATCGCATGGTTCTTCAGAAGCCTTTTCCAGTATTGTCACATCGTATGCGCATGTGTAGAAAGATTGTTTCCTTTTTAGGAGCTCAATCGCTGGACCCGTTGTGCGGGGAACACGACAGGAGAGTCCATCATATACGTGGATGTATATGGACTCTAATTTTTTTAGACGGCATGACAATTTGCTTGTCTGGGGAAATATTTAGAATTATACACGATCTTCATAAAGTTCGTGTGTACTTTAAAAAATGTTGTAACTTTATTTGTATTTGCGATAGAAGTAATCTGTAAAGAATGTTATAAAGTTCAATGTGCCTAGTTTTAAGTATAGCTAAAATAACTAATGTTATTTCAGATATTACTGTACATCAGTTGGCAAATGTTTTCCGTGAACTGCAAAAGCGAATTACCCTTTGTATTACTAATGATGGAGGACATATGGAAATTTAAATAAAATTTCAATAAAACCTTAAAAAAATATAGATTTACTTCTTTCTAATCTTTTTACAAATTATTTCTATTGCAAATAAAAGTTATAAATTTTATAAAGTACACACGAACTTTATGGACACCCTGTATATGAACAGTTTACGTTTTTCTCAACACCACAAGGCTGAGTTACCCAATAAGGATCGAATGTAATAGAACGATCTGCAAGAATCGCCTTTACATCACGACCAAACACGCCAAATGTCTGAACATTTACTGAAAGTTCTAACGTTTGCATCATTAGTTTTATGATGTAATTTATACCATTGTCTCTAAAATCTTGTTTTGAATTTTATATATAAATATAAAAACTAAGTAGACAAAATATATTTCTAAACCAGGAAACTCTTTTTTGTATATAAAATTACCTATTGTTTGAAAACTCTAGATCCAAATGTCCTCAGGTTTTTACCTGCAGTTAACTAGCTAATCCCATCGTGAAAACAAAAATGGACGTAGTTATTTTTTCTGTTTCTAATTCTTTTTTTTTTTTTACTTTTCATGCCTGTTTCCGCTCATTGTTCTCAAACTCTTCGATGAATGAGCACACAAAGTAAAATAAAAAAAACAAAGAAAATAGATGTTTCTAGAATTCATGCAAAGATTGTTGCAATGAGACTGAAAATACAACCAATAATTCACTTCTGTACGATAATCGTTGTTACACTTGCATCCTGTTCTTTTTATTACTGGCAACTTTATATAGATGTTATCTTTCTGCGTCCAAGAGACAACTAATCTAATGTTACGTTTGACCTTTGCAATAGGGTTATTTACGAAACTTTGCTTAATTTATGAACAAGTCGGCAAGTATGTGGCATATACTCACTATTAATAAACAACAAAATTAGTTGAACAACGTTAAACATCGCACGATGTGCCTGATAATAGTAATTTCTGTAAAATGTCAAATGTTTTAAAGAGAACTAACCAAACTTACAGATAAATTAAAGCTTTAAAATGCCAACTGATATGTTTAAATACTTTTTGAAAAATCCTGGGTAGAAACTGAATAATATGTAATTTACAATCTAAAATAAAATACGATACGTGATGCAAAATAAACCCACCAGGTCAGAAAACTCTGCAGAATCTAATAACCCCATATAAATATCAGTGTCCATCAAAGTTTTTTATTTATCCTATATAATCTTAGCGATATATGATGATGTTAATGCTGATAATATAGGATTATACAGGGATGGTGGTTTTATGGTAGTAAAAGAATTCTACTAAAATTAACATTGGCGTTTTAAGGAAAATGATCCATAGAGAATTAAGAAGCTTAAAGCTTAAGGTTAAGATATCAACTAATGTTAAACGAGTAGATTTTCTTGATGTTATGTTAGATTTTGTTAATGATATATTCCAACCTTATATGAAAGATAATGCTCACCTCAATTCTAACCAGTCTCCATCAGTAATCAAACATATATCCTCATCTATAGAATGCTGTATTAGCAACAACTCATCTGACAAGGATGCGTTTAAAAATATAGCGGTGTTTATAATACTGCTTTAAAAATAGTGGTTACAGTTACGCTGAAATCAAGTATAGCGATAAAAGCGATAATAGCGATCTAAGGAAACGAAATAGGAATAGGAAAATCATTTGGTACACACCCTCATTTAACTAATTGGTCAGTATTATGTTAGATTAGAAGTTCCTCCATTTAATTGATAAACATTTCCGTAAAAGTAATCCTCTTAGTAAATTATTTAACAGAAACACTAAAACTTAGTTATAGCTACACTGATTATTTTGAGAAGATTATAAAGAAACACAATAAGAAAAGATTAAACTCATTTGAAAATTTTCATAATAATGCACATTCCAATATAAATACTGTTGATAATATTAACCAATGTAACTGCAAGAATTGTAACGATTTCCCATTACTAAAAATTTTTTTTGACTACCTCTCTTGTTTATCTAAGTACTATCTCTACAATAGAACACCCTACCCTAAAAAAAATTATATTGGTAGTACTAAGAATTCTTTTAAGACTAGTACCAACGTATATTAGCCTTCACCAATGGTACTTATAAAAATAGTACATATCTTTCTAAATATTTTTGGAATTGAAAAGAAGCTATTAAAACTCCTACGGTAAAAGGGAATTTTTTTTACAACAAACCTAGAACATGTAGAGCTTTAAATGAACCTTTTATGTTTACATGAGTAACTGGAAATTATCGGATTTTCTGATAAAATTTTTATTAAACCAAAGAAGTGAAGTAACAGTAAATTGTAGACATAGTCTACATTTTACCTTGCAATATGGTTAAACTTTGAATTTAATAATACTTTTTATAGTAATAATTAGTAGATGACATACTATTATATTTGTAAGATATATTTAGATTTAGTATAGCTCTGTATTGATGTCTAATTAGTAATATTAATATCTTATGTGAATGTACAGGTGTTTAGTTTGTATTATTGACATCTTACATTGATTAGTTACTGTTATTAACATCTTATATGGATGCTCTTTACTTAATGGTTGCATATTAACTTGCCAAAGTAGTTATGTATTTATGATCTGATTTCCTTTTTTAAAGGATTAAGATATTTACCAGTTTCTAAAGAGGCCTTTTAATTATCAAATAAAAATGTTATGTAGTATTCTGATCGAGTATATGGCTAATTAACATTATGCTAAATGAACTCTTTACCTCTTTCCCTTTAAATTCCAATTGTATCTGTCCCGAATAAAATTGTCTAGGATTTATATGCAGACAACCTCATGTTCTGACATATATATTTTTTTCGGTTAGCTTGAATTTAGTGTTGGTCACATCTGATTGCTTAATCACGGTAAAAACTACAAGCCTCGTTTTGATTCTGTTTTTTTTTTCGAAAGCAGAGGAAGTATTCTGCTTTTGAAATTAAATTAATCATTCACTTGCCAGTAATTTACCATCTCCTGAGGAGACACATTTGTAGTGTTGAAACACGATTGCTATTGTGTAGCGATTTTTAACATGTTTTTGTTTTAATCTCCTATAATATAATAATATAATAGCCGGTCACTCTTATTCGAGGATACCTGTCAACAGAGCCAACCTAAGGTTTATGCTGCAACTATGCTGAGCAAACCTAAGTTAAAGTTTCTGGTTGGGAGGGTGTTATCTAGAATGTTCAGCAATCTGAACAACACCAGCACACGCAAACCCTCGGTGAAGATGACTGGTGACTTCGTGCTAGCCCATGTGTTCCGTCTACCAAAATTGGGTCAGCCGGTGGTATGGTTTTCAGGTACTTTTTTCAAAGATGCCGCACGCAGGGATCGTCCCCCCCCCTCCAGACCGATAACATCAGGAAGTCTCCTTCCTGACAAATCGAGCATGGTAAGATTCGAAATCAGGTCTCATGGTCAGAAAGCGAAAACGCAACCCTGTAATATATATATATATATATATATATATATATATATATATATATATATAAAAATAAATAAATGTACATGAAAGTGTTCACATACAAATATATATATATATATATATATATATATATATATAGAGAGAGAGAGAGAGAGATAATATTAGTGGTCAATATACACATATATATATATATATATATATATATATATATATATATTTTTAATAGAGATCTTATAAGTATAAGAAATTATACTCGCTCGGAAAACCTTCGGTGTGTTGATTTGCAAATAAACAAGCCAAAAAGGAAAAAAGGTATAAAAAACAAAGAACCAAGAACATGTACGTTAACCAAAAATAATAATCCATCATACGAGTCCAAAGCCCAAAGAAAAACAACCCGATGCGAGTACACAAAATAACTAAATAAAGTGCTCAATACAATGAGTAGATCAGACCTAGTAAAACCTAGAGAGCCAGACAAACCTACCAAGGTTTCACCTAAGCGGTAGTTTTGTCTGGCTCTCTAGGTTTAACCATATATATATATATATATATATATATATAAGGCAGGATGTGTGTGTGTGTGTGTGTGTGTGTCTGTGTGTGTGCCAGGATGCGTGTGTGCGAAACGAATGCACGGCCGCAATTTTCGACGGATTTGCACCAAAATTTACATCAACATGCTCCAAATTAGCGGAAAGGCCAAGACCGACTTTGCATTTCCCAACTCCCATCGATAGTGGAAATAATCGATTTTTCCCATGCTTCTACGGCAGTTTTCATGTAGTTTGCGGCCATTTTCTACTGGCCAGAGTGAGAGCCTATAGCTGGCTGCGACGAATAGGCAGGAAGATTCTATTGGCCAGCGTGAGAGTCAACAGCTGACTGACACGAATGTTAACGAGCATGCAAAAAAATCGATAGCTGCATTCGTCACAAGTGGGAAAAATTTAAATCTGCATGGCACTTTACTCCAATTGGCTCATTCGCTTGCTTAAACTCAACGTTGATTCTGATTCCGCAGAACTGGGTTGCGTGTGAAAAAGTATTTGTTAACATTCTTTTTTCATTCGGTTTTTTCAGTTACAAGTCCTTTTTTTAAAGCTGATCGTTTTGTATTCATTTTGTTTAGTTTTTTTTTTCATAACAGATTTAATGTTTAGTATAGAGCTTACAAAAATTCGCAGTGTGAGATAGGCAAAAAGTAAGTCACGTAGCAATATCAGCACGGCAAAGGGCACTCCTTTAAAGGCAAGAAAGGGCAAAAATATTTTAAGTCAAGTGATAGCGATTGCTGTATTAGTCGTACGATTTTTGAATCAAGCACGGGCAACGCCGGGCCATGCTGCTAGTATATATATATATCAAATATGAGTATCCATATATATAAATATAATCGTGTGTGTGTGTGTGTGTGTGTGTGTGTGTGTGTGTGTGTGTGTGTGTGCATATTTAAGACTGTCTGATTGACAATTGTCTATTGATTCTAAAATCTCATGTCGTTCCTGATCGGTAAACTCTATCATTTCTAATACCGAATTTCACGCACTAACCAGTTGAATATTAGCAAGAACAATATTTCTTTTTTTCATCTTCATATATCTTTCTCTGTCAATCTTACATTCTTTGTATATCTCAGTTTGACTCTATACACAAGCTAATTGTTATCCATTTACGATGAATGATCCCATTCTCTGTGATCCTCCCTGTCTTGATTGTCTCTTAGATCCTAAGTATATTCCCTACCTCAATTCGAACTCATATATTCAATATAATTCATGAGATGCTGGGGAAATGGTTCATTTTATTCCTTCAGGGTAGTTCTTCCTTTAACCTTTATGAAAACAGCTTTTTTGATGTCAAGAATTTGATCATCCTTTGGCCATGTTCTTTGAGTGCATATCAAACTGTTAGTGGGTGTCATGTCGGCAACTCCGGCATCTATGCTGACAACACAACAATTTACTCCTGTCTTTATCGGAAATCTAAGCGTGTCAATAGGGTCAAATTAGCAGTAACCTAAAATCTGCTATTAACTGGGACAAGGAATGGCTTGTTTCCTTCAACGCCTCCACACCAAAACTGCTTTCGTTTAATCATCATAATTCTTCTATCCTCAACATAGCTGATGGTAATCCCCGGGAGAGTGATTCGTTCTATGTTGGCATGAAGTAGAAATATTATATTGAAACAATTGCTAAGATTACAGCTAGAAATGTCTGTTTATTATGTTGTACTAAACAATTTTTCTCAATAGAATCTATCTTAGATATTTATAAGTCTACCATTCGTCCAGACGTCGAATATTAATGACACATCTGGTTTCATACTCCGGTTATATATTTAGAGATTGTGGTTAAAATCCAAAGAAGAATCTGCAATGTTATTGGTCCTGTGATGGCATCTCGGATTCAGTCACTTTCCCACAGCAGTAGTTGTATCTTGCCTGTGCTTTTCCTATAAATACTTAATGCTAATTGTATTGCCGAATTTTCTTTTACGTACCTATATTTTATAAATTTAAGCGCAGATCTAAAGATGGCAACAAAGTCTCATTATTTTACGGTTGAATTAGTTAAATGTAACCGTAAGTTCTTTGCTAACCGTTTCTTCATTCGCCTGTGAACATCTTTCCCGCCTTTTTGCTCTCTAATCAACTTTGATCTTCAAAAGTATAATTGAATTATCAATCGTTATCTACTGTCTTCTTGATACCTCTTCTTTTATTGTTCCGGCTCGTTAATAATTTTTTTTATTTATTATTATTATTATTATTATTATTATTATTTCCCACTCATTTCAGTAACCCTTTGTGCCATAGTGGCTTTACTGCCTTGCTTGAGTGAAATGTTTACAGACCACCGCTTCTTCACGCGTCAGTTTGTGTTGTCATGTGTACATGCCTGTTTTTCGATCTGTGTGTGTATGCATGCGTGCGTATGTGCGCGTTCATAAACTGTATAATCTCAAAGTGACTTTAATAATGCTTTCAGTTTTATATCTTCGATCACACGTACTATTTCTTGACTCAAAATCTAATGAGTTGAAATGCGCTTTCAGCTTAAAGTGAAGCAACCATGTTTATTTCTTTTAGTTGCGCATGCGTCTGTCTTCATTAATACCTTGAGAAAGTTAATCCTGCCTGAGCCAATTAAACGTTGTACTTGATCCGAATACACGATCTAGAGAAATATTACTTTTTAGGAAAGCGCGAATCAGCCGAAATTAATTACTGCTACGTGCTTGGTTTTAAAGTTGCATGTCTTAATATCGTTATTATGTTAGTTTTTAATTTTATCCTTTTCTATTTTTCGCTTTGGTTCTGGAAAACTGTCGTTTGATAGTAAACTGTTGCACTGAATTTTGAATATATTTTTAACGTTTTAATTAGGTTCCAAAAAAGAATTTCCTTATCTTTACAATGATTTTCGTTGAGAGTCAGTACCTGTATATCTCTCAGGCGATAACGACTATTTGGTACCCGCTCGGTGAAAAGAAAGCCTACATTATACTATTTCAATTTCTTTGCAGTTTTCTTCTCCTTTCTGTCTCGTTTCAAAATCTGGATTAAAATATGAAAGATGGCGTTCCATGCTTTAGCGTACTAAAAATATGAAAATACATAGGCTAAAATGGTTATGTTCAGGGCTTTTTGGTCTGACAGGAAATATATTGAACATGCTATTCTGTGACATTTGAGATTGTAAAGTAAGGAAAATATTTTAAGACATTTTTATGTTTATACATTCTTTTTTATAGATAAATAAAATATTTAAGTAAATGCTCTGTTTATAATAAACAGTATTAACAATATTGACCAGCCTGAATGTCCGAGAAATTTTCATAGAAAATATGCGTCCTCCGACAGGAATCGAACCTGTATCGAAATCGGTAAAAGCACGTCAGGTTCCGTATAGGATACAGGTTCGATTCCTGTCGGAGGACGCATATTTTCTATGATAATTTCTCTGACATTCAGGCCGGTTAATGTTGTTAATACTGTTTATTATAAAACAGAGCATTTAACTTAAATATTTGTATCTATAAAAAAAAAAGAATGTATAAACATAAAAATGTCTTAAAATAATTGTCGGACTTTGTCCATTTCATAATAAGGAAAATATGTTTTTACGGAAGGTTTATTATTCATTTTCAATACAGATATTCCAGAAGAGATGATATCAGATCTGATAAATTCTAAACTTGAAATAATATCAATTTTTTAAAACTTCAGGACAAAATCTACTGAATTGAATAAACTCTAAGAATTTATGTCGTCGCTGATTTAAACGTCTTAAGTTTTCTTCTTTCTTTGACAGAATATCTAATGGCGAAAAATTGTAAATATAGATGGGAAAAAAGTAGGTTTACGTAAGTGAATTTATCGAGTACTATCAGCGTTTATTTAAAGACAATCGCCTGCACTTCTAAACCGTCCTAGAAACTACAAGCTACTTGAAAACTGATTTTTGGATATTTCTCTCAGTCGAAAGCCTTCCATAGACTTCTTCAATGATCTACTTTATAGTAAACATATCTATTTGCGAATCTCTTGAAATATACATGGCGCGCTGTGTAAATTGTCGCCATTTTATATTTTTAGTTTCGCGCATGCATGTTGTTTGTTTTTGATTTTGTCGAATGAAAAGTATGGAAAAGTTAATTGGGCGCCGTTTGTGAGAAAAAGAGCACAATCACGCAATTCATTCGGCCAGAATTTTGGAAACGGTATGCTGTACTACTTGGCATTCGTGCCGGAATCTCCAATAAGAACACTTTAGAGTGCTTGGTTGTTTAGAGTTTTTGACAGTGCAAAAGATTCGAAAAGAGTTGGATTAGTTTAATGGTCATTACGAAAATGATGGCGACGTTGTGCCTCCATTCATCTTCCCGCAGGGTCTCAGACTCAACACGGAGCGCCTTGAGTCAAGAGGGTGGCTGCTGGAAGATATTGTGTCTAAAAACAGGACTCTGCACCATGCCACACAAGTAGGAGACAATTTCTGAGAGCACATCAGCCCTTACATCTGGCCACCTGAATTCCCAGTCTGTACACAAATTGATTATTATATGGGGGCGCATTTGGGCGAGAGACCAATAAAACTCCTAGTAACATCAAAGATGACCTGAAGGCAAGGATTATAGCAGCATCAAGGAGACCGTCCAGAAGAGATGTAGGAGGTTTAGAAGCTGTCTGGACCCCGTGGTTGAACCCAATGGCGATTTTATTGAATAAATTTATCCTTTAGTATTTCAAGATAATTCTGTGTAATGTTGGTAAATATATAAGCTAAAATGAGATTTTAATATTATTTTCATTTTTCGCAATTTCTCCATCGCAACATATATATATATATATATATATATATATATATATATATATATATAGAGAGAGAGAGAGAGAGAGAGAGAGAGAGAAGATATTGGAAAAAATAGGAAGTCTGTAGTTTTAGCCAACGCAACAATTTAAACAATATTTCTACACGTGAAGATGTCCTCTTCAAACAAAATAAAGGATGTAATTTTCCAGTTGACCATATGAATAGACAATAGCGTTTCTAAATCTTTCCACTTGCTAAGGACATTTTGTTTTTTGTTCATAGATATTTTGTTTCAATAAATTCATTTCGTTTTTTGCCTTCAAAAAGTCCACATTGAACGAAACGCGTCGGCTAAAACTACAGTTTTGCTATACTCTTTTTATATATATTGTCTTTGTCTACAGGCTAATTCTGAGAAATTTTTACACACACACACACACACACATATATATATATATATATATATATATATATAGAGAGAGAGAGAGAGAGATGGAGAAAGAGAGAGAGGGATAGAAAGTGAGAGAGCAATAGTTTAGAAATTTCTGAATAAATTGAACGTCATTCGTGACAGCAATCTTTTACAATGATTTTCACTCTGTACAAAGTCCGAGAGACACTCGAAGTAGAAGGTTGCAGAGTAAGAGGTACAGGTTATGCGGACATGTGTAGCAAAGTTAAGATTGTAATGATCGAGGATGCAACCTCTCGGGCGTCGGTTCCACAAAGCAGTTTTCGTGGAAGAATCTGCTTATATGGAACTCACAATTCACCAAATGCCTAGGAAGGGAATGAGGCTGGTTCGCTACAATGTGCGTAGCATGGCGGGTCTTAGCATTTATGACTAGAACTGGTGTAACTAAGGAGTGTAATTCAACTGAACATTCTCCATGGAAATAGCGATAGAGCAACGAAATGCTTGCGACGATTCGTCTATGAGAAAAGGGGTTGTAGAATGGAAAAAAATTCGACTACTACAGGGACGCGATGAGAGTCTAAATGTGCCAATTCGCTCGATTAAGAATTCGGACATTTGAATATAATTGTTAAGTGAGCCGTGTTTGTGAACATACTTAATACACGGAAAGTAGATAAAATAACTCTTAGACAATGATTCCCAACGTGGAGCGCATGCCCCAGCGGTGGTGATGGGGGGGATATTTTGATGGGACACGAGTAGGATGTGCGCCCTTCGGTTTTCTATATCAACAAAGGGGGCAATTCGAGTTATTAACAGTGAATAGTTTTCTAGTGAGTCTGAGTGAGAGTGTTAATGTTAATGCATATCAATACGTACGATGTATATACAGTATGCATACATAAAAATATTACCGTTTCCCCACACACGTGTGTTTCGGTCAACAAAAGAGAGGGTGTGATACATGTCGCTGGAAGAGCCCATGTTTTGTCGACCAATCGGCATGTGTGAGCATTCAGTTTTGAAACTATATATATGTAACTATCTTTCTCTCTCTCTCTCTCTCTCTCTCTCTCTCTCTCTTTCATAGACGTCATGGTCTTAGGAGAATTGGTTAGAGTCCAAGTTAATGGTCTTTTAACCTTCCTTCACATGATCTGCAGTAAAAGTTTTAATATGTAAGAATTAAATATGGCAGGGAAGACCAGAATTTTAGAGATACCAAAGTGAGGCATGGCCCAAAACTGTTTGGGAACCACTGCCTAAACCTCACTCTCCAGCCTCTCCGATTTCTTGTGGGTGACGAATTATTTCCACCCTCCAATCTCTCTCACACAGGCGGGACGTAGCGGTCTTTTTGTTGCTCTATCGCTGCTTCCATGGGAGATACTCGGGCGATCTACATTCTTGGGTTCCACAAGTTCTAAACTAAACGGTTAGGAGTCGCCATAACTTCCGGTTCACCGGCAATTTTCACTCTTCCATAAAAAAAATGAAGCAACACATTTCTATCTTGTTAGAAAGAGGGTGTTTCAGTATAGCGGATGCTATCCCCGAGGAACGTGACACATTGCGCCTTCTCAGCTGAGATAAATTGGAAGGACCATATCGAATCTATTGCTAGGTCAGCTGCTAAGAAAATCGGTTCACTGTGCCGGGCGAGACAATTTTTCTCTCCGGAATCTATCTATAAATCTACCATACGTCCATGCTTATAATATTGCTACCATATATAGTCCGATGCCCCTGCGATTTACCTGGAACTCCTTGATAAGATCCAAAAAAGAAACAGCAATATTATTGATCCTGATCTGGCCGCTCGGCTTCACTCACTTGCCTACTGCCGTAAGATTTCCATTCTGTGCCTTTTTTTAAATAATTAATTTCTTGGTTATTGTTCGAATTAGCTCTTCAAAACTAGACTGCCGGCGATATATTATCAATTTGCAGTTGAGCTATCGCAATGTACCCATAACTTCTATAATGACAGTTGTTTTCTCGCACTTCTCGTTTGTGGATCTCCCTTCCGCTCCCAGGCTTTACAGCCAAGATTAATCTGAAAAATTTTAATGCAATGCCAATCGCTATCTAGTGTCCTCCTGATTGCTCTTGTCCCTTTCTACTGATTACTAATGTGTCTGTTCCTAATTCCTCCACACCCTCTAACCCCTTGCATGTTAGTGGCGCTACTGCCTTGCTTGGCGTGATACCGATTATAAAAAAAGAAACATTCTATCTATATCCCATCGGTGTGAAACCGGCTCCGAAGGGGACGTTTCTGTAATCGCTAAATCTTAAACTGTTCAAGTCTAGGGTTAAGCGTTATCTCTCCCCACCTATCCGTACAAAATTCCCCTTAATGTAACCCTCTACATCGAGTGGACTCCGGGCTTTCTTGTACTTTACTTACTGCTTAAGATATATATATATTTACATTATTCAGACTATTGTCCTCATCTTTGTCGCCATATTTATCACAACGTTTCAGCCGTTGTACGCTCCGGCCTTCTTCAGATGGTTGGAATGTTAAACTGAACCCTTTATATCGCTCACTGGGGTAGACTGTTCTAGTTCCATGTCAGTTATCAGTTATCTCCTGTTAATTTCCCTCCGAAAGTTCTCTACTGCCTTATTGAACTCACACTCTTTGGGTCCTGTCACTGGATCTAACCAACGCCTTTATCCACTGTGCCATGTGTCATTGAGGAGATCTGGGTATAAATTCCTGGGTATTATAAACCTAATGTCTTCAGCAACAATGTTTACCAGTGCTCATATTGCAATTTGGCTGCTATCATTTCATGTTTTTACCAGAGCTCATATAGCAACTTTGTTGCTCTCATTGCTTTTCTCTGGCACTCCTTACTACTGGTTCCCATATTGTATTTATTTCTGTGGTCGGCTGAAGAAGGCCGGAGCGTACAATGGCCGAAACGTTGTGATAAATATGGCAACAAAGATGAGGACAATAGTCCGAATAATGTAAGTAAATATATATATATATATATATATATATATATATATATATATATATATATATATATATATATAATAAATTAAATCAGCGACCAATAAAATGTTTAATCTTTACGAAATGCTGTAATTACGACGGTTTAGATAACAGTTTTACGGCCGAAGAAAATCCCTCAAAGTATAAATCAACTGCGTAGCTCAATACTGCGCGTGAAGGGTACTTGCTTTGCACAAAAGCAGGTATCCTTGTAAGTCTATTATGAGATTTAAGGTAAATAGTTGTACAATCACTTGGCAATGTCTCCTAATCCAACAATAAAGAATTAATCAAATTTCAAAAGGAAGTATTTCTCTCTTCCCACTTTATGTGCCTTGCCCCCTCAGGACGTAGACGATCATGTCTCTCCACAGTTTCCCTTCCCTTGCATATTCAAAAAATATTCGCGTCCTGGGCATGACAATGAACTTCATCCGGTAGCATTGCCTCTGATCGGGAGACTGGAGCTTTTCAGTAGCATTGAACTGTTTGTTTTTCCCGGGTTCATCCTATGGGTAAATAGTGAACCCCTAAACAAAAAGCAAGAGCAGATTTTAATAGGAAAATAACCAATAAATTTTCATAACAAAATGACAATGCAACACTAAAAACGTATAAAAATACATTTATATAGTAAAATTACTAACAATACGTTTAAAAAAATACCAACAATACATTTTTGTAGTGAAATTACAGTGATTCCTCGGCTTAAGTCGTTTCGAGTTATGTCATTTTCGAAGATACGTCGGTTTTTCTTAAATATTTTATGGAAAAATAAAACTCACCTTATGTCGCTTACTCTACTCGAGAAAGACTTAACTCAAAATATTAGAAACGTCAAAATACTAAAATATCAATAAACACATAAAATCATATTTAAATAAATTTCAAAATAATATGATGTATACTCCGAAAAAAATCCCAGGGCAAGTGTTAATGCTAAGTGTAAGGTTATATCGCTGGGAGATTAATTATTTTATTCAGAATACTGTATGTACATATCATAAATACTGTAATAGACACTGGAGAGTGTATATTTACGGTTTATAGTGTGGCTATTTCGACATAAGTCGTTTTGTGATCTAAGTCATGACTTCTAGAACCAATTATCGACGGATATCGAGGTATATCTGTGCCAGCAAGACATTACAAAAATTACCAACAATACATTTTATGATCTATAAACTATATATCTAAAAACGTTTCTTAACTGGAAAGCAGAAAATTACATACAAAATATATGTAGTTAAAGCATAACATTATGTACAAGTTATACAGATTTTAGCATTAAATAACCCATAGATTTGTTGATATGCCGCTAAACAAAATCAACAAAACCAACTATCTAAATGAATTTTGTTTTATCCTTATTTCTAAACTCTGTCCTCCATCCATTTTCTCAAGCTCGTCAACTATATTATGCCATGTTTCCTCTTGTCTCTCTTGCCCTCAATCCGACCTGTGAGTAATAGATTTTCTAAGCCCTCTTTCCTCATTATGTGACCCAAAAATATCAACTGTCTCTTCCTAATGTTAAATCTAAATTTTCTTTTTGTTGTCATTTTCTCTAAAACCTCGTCGTTCCTTACAAGGAACAGTCTATGGTATTCTCAGCATATTTTTGTAGAAACACATTTCTGTTGCTTCAAGTCTCTCTGTGGAAAATCTCCGGCATACACTAGAACAGATATCATGTAACAGTTCAGTAAAACGACGAAATTAAACCATCAACTTAGTATTTATACATTTTCTTTAAATTTGGGATCATTTGAGCGAGAATTTAATGTTTAATGTTAATAGACTACAAAATGGCGTCAGTGTTTTGTTGAGACCCTGCATTTATCTGTTGGCTTGTGTGGGCTTGTCATGTGACGTTTGTAATGACAGACGACTATTTTTGCATCCATATAAAAACGAGATCTGGGAAATTACTTAAACACAAACTGGGAAATGGACTCACCTCGGACCTATATAACCTATTTCCCAATGCTTCACAAATGTTCAATATGCGCATCTTATGTGACGCGACACACGTCAAGTTTGTAGTCCAGCTCCTGCCGAACACGCTGTAGCATGTGTTGCGTAATGCTCTCCAGCGCCCCCGTTATTCTCTGCTCGTGTTCCTCTAGTTTTCTAGGAAAAGAGAAGATATAGACCTGTTCTTTCATATAGACTCATAGGATAAAATCACAAGGTGTCAAGTTAGATTAACTTAGTGGTCATTTCAACAGCACATAGTCATTATCACTGGAACGAACTATCCATCTGCGTGCTAGATTCTCATTGAGATAAGTCCGCACAGTCAGCTTCCAGTGAGGTGGAATCCCATCCTGGTGAAAAATGAAGTGTTCATGGTCATTAGCAATGAGCTCATCAAAGAACCAGTTCTGAAACATTTGCAGATAAATATTGCCGGTCACGTTTTCCCTAAAAAAAAAATGGCCCTTAAAGACGTAAAATTAAACCAAAAACTTAGTATTTACGCAATTTCTTTAAATTTGAGATCATTTGAGCGAGAATGGGTTATGTTAATAGACTACAAAATGACGCCCGTGTTTTGTGGACAGCCTGTATTGATTTATTTGCTTGTGCGGGCTTGTCAAGTAACGTTTGTAAGTACAGAGGACTATTTTGAAATCCCTATAAATGATTACACTGATCTATTTTCATTATCCGGTTGTCTCCTCTTTGGGTCCTGTCACTGGATCTAAACAACGCCTTTATCCACTGTGTTCTTAAGGATGTGTGGGTTTAATACCTGGTTAAGGCAGTGGAAATCTTGGAGAGGTGAATTAACAGGAGATAACTGACACCATTTAGACATGGCTCGTGGAACTAGAACAGTCTACCACAGCGAGCAAAATAAAGGGTTCAGTTCGACATTCCAACCATCTGAAGCAGTCCGGAGCGTACAACGGCTGAAATGTTGTGATAAATATGCCAACAAAAATGAGGACAATAGTCCGAATAATGTAAATAGTGTACATAATACCTCATCTCGGAAATATAGACAGATTACAATGCTATCGTTATAATGTTTTAACCAAAAGATATATATTGTAAACACAGATCTGGGAAATGGTCTCGCCTCGAATAGGGTTTGAAGCTTAAATGATTTTCGATTATGTTATTGAAAAACTGTTTATTAAAAGTTTTGGTAACATGTAGGGAATATCAGTTCTGACCTTACATATTGTTGCAATTAACAGATCCATGTTAGATTTGGCAGTGTTTTATATTTCTCCTGAAAGCCTTTCCGCATCATTCTTCCTGGAGAAAAGGTCAGCAGCAAATTGCAAAAGAGATGTGCCATGCAGAGTAAAATATTAGACGTCAATAACGTGTCGTAAGAAAATTAGCCATAGATGAAAGAGAGAGAGAGAGAAAGAGAGAGAGAAAGAGAGAGAGAGTTGGGGAGATCATTAAGAGCCAATATCATTCATAAGTTTCAGCGGGAAAAAGATTCTGCTCGCACAAGTTATGACCTCTTAAACATGGCCTTTCTCTCATTTTCTCTCTCACTTTCTCTCTCTTCTCTCTCTTTCTCTCTCTTCTCGCTCTTTCTCTCTCTCTCATTTTCACATTCTCTCTTTATCTAATACTCATCTAACGGTTGCTTACAGTGCGTGTTTATTTCATTATTTTTACTCTACGCGCTACCTTTGTTCATTTCCAGTTTCCTATGACGTATTCCTCTGGTGAATGTCAATAAAAAAGGACTTTAGAGAATAAATCAAATAAAAATCAAGTTAATTACAGCCACATTGAAACTTCCATACTACTAACAGATTACGCAAATCCGAGATTCATTAGGCACGTACGAATTCTCCCAGTGTTCAGGAATGGTTATTTGGATAAAAAAAACCTATAAAGGTTGAAGTTCCATGCTAGAGTGTACCAAAGATATAAAAATGAAGACGTTAAAAATCACCCAATCATCCATCTAAATGAATTTTGTCTTTTCCTTATACCTAAACCCTGTTTCCTCCATTTGAGCCTAGGGTTACTTAGGGTCATTTGATTATTTGACAGAAAATCAATTTAACATATTTTGTAACATTTTAAATTTTGAAGCAAGGAAAATATCTTTTCCGAAAGATATTCTATTCATTTTCAATTGCAGATATTCAGGAAGCGAAAATATATGATCTGATAAATTTTATACTTGAAAGAATATCAACTTTTTAAAATCACTGGACAAAATCTACTGCAATTAAATAAACGAATTTAATTCATGGTTGATTTAAACGTCTTCAAAAGGTCTCTTTGTTTACCAAGAAATACCAATGTTGAAAAATCGGAAATGTAGATGGGAAAAAACAGATTTACGTAAGTGAATTTATTGAGGACTGGGAACGCTTATTGAAAGACAACCGCGTCCATCGCTCTATGACTAATTTAGAAACTGAACTTTAGAAACTATAAACTAATTGGAAATTACTCTGGGATATTTCTCTCAGCCGAAAATCTCCCATAGACTACATCAATGTTCTTAATTATTGTCTGCATAATTATTTGAGAACCTCTTATATATATGAGCGCTAATAATGAGTATACACGCACAAACATATATGTGTGTTTCTTTGTGATATATATATATAAATATTTATATATATGTGTGAGTGTGTGTGTGAGTGTGTGTGTGTCTGTAAAGTAATATGCGAAAATGTCGAAATTTTTAATACAGCTCTACAAATTTAAATATATTTTTAATATTGAGTATTAGCTTTCTTTCAAATTGAAAGAAATGAATTACAAAAATTCTTTGCTAAACAACGTCAGGAAAAAATAGTTTTGTCTCGCTTTCTTTACAATACAACTGAATCAACAGGGTTAGTTAAGAAAATAGAATGCGTCTACATGTGGGAATGGGTGTCACGTATTTATGCAGTTTTATGTATGCGCGTAATTTTCTAGCAGTTGGCAGCCAATAGGCAATAGACTTTGTAAAAAAATTCAGTCCATATGTTTTTTGTTTTAAAACTCAGTCCATATGTTTTTTGTTGTTTTTTTTTTTTTTTTTTTTTGTGTGTGTGTGTGTGTGTGTGTGTGTGTGTGTGTGTGTGTGTGTGTGTGTGTGTGTGTGTGTCTGTGTGTTTCTTTACTGGAGATCGCTAAGTCTTTTTTGTAACATAGTATACACGAATAAATATGCTAAACTGTGACTAATTAATTAAGATTTGGGAATTTCAGCTTCTCTAACAAACAAACGACTCTGGAAAATTCATTTCTGCGACTTAAACGATCGCTTTTTTAACCGAGAAATCATTCTTCGAAAAGACTAAAAGTTGATTTTATTAAACTCATAAGTTCATTGGTTAATAAATATTTTCCCAATTTTTGAATATCTATTTAAATATCTATATTGTTGATCATTTTCTGGAGTGAGCCTTCAAATTTTCGTTGCAAACGATAAACATTCTTGTTTGAAAACTACAGCGTGTTTCATATGACGTCATTGATTGGTTAATATATGCAATCAAATGTCACAAGTGGCGGCATATATATATATATGCATATATATATATATATATATATATATATATATATATATATATATATAAAAGAGAACATCTATCTATAGATACCTATCTACCTCTCTCTCTCTATATATATATATATATATTATGAATTGCATTAGAACATATGATAACATCATGGTTCCCCATCTGAAGAAACGTAAATTTTTAACGTTGAAACAAGAGTTACAGTTTTGTAGTGGGTATGTATATGTTCTAATGTAACACTGCATAATAAATAAATATTTATTGCTCTACTTTTGTATTGAGACCTGTTTTAAATTAATGTTTTGAACGCAGAAATTTTACTCTTCGTTTTTGTATATTCAGGTACACACACACACACACACACACACACACACACACACACACACATATATATATATATATATATATATATATAATGAACTCTCCTGTCGATTTCGATGTATGAGGATCTGACAACTTAATTGATTCAGTTATGAAATTTTGTGCGATAATCTTAAGTGCCACTTAAGACCCACTAGTGATTTATATATATATATATATATATATATATATATATATAGTAATAATGAAGGTTTTTCGCAGAGAAAAATATCAATCGGTAAATTACTGGAGGATAAAGCTTTTTAGGAAAAAATGTTTCTGCAAATAAAATGCTAAATATTAAGATATTTTGTAATAGTAAATAAAGTGATGAAAAATGATGCAAGACATATCTCTCGACTCGTATATGTATAAAATAAATTTTTGATCACTATATTAATTTCTTTAACTGTATATATATATATATATATATATATCGACCCAAGCAAGGTGGGAATGCCCCTAGCACGCAAGGGGTTACAGGGAGTAAGGATAAAAGAGGAGTGTTTGGGAAAAGGATAAAGAGAAGGACAGGAATCAAGGTCAGGGCATCGGAAGGTGTCGATTGATATTACATTTGAATATTTCAATATTATAGCTATCAGGGAAGCAACTGATAAGAAGGGAGTTCCACTGACGGGAGGCGCCAGATAAGAAGCTGTTGCAGAGGAAGAGATGGCTACATTTAGTCGCTTCAACAATGAAAGGGTAGAATTGTAATGCCTACCGAGCAGCATGCTTAAATTAATGCAGTTGGGAACTAGTGAAAGTAGTTTGTCGGGGATACATACGTATATATATATATATATATATAGATAGATAGATAGATAGATAGATAGATAGATAGATGGATAGATCTAGAAATGAAATAAATAAAGGGATATGATCAGCCATATATGTGAGCGATTTGAAGAGAAAGTGATGGATTTTTTATTGATTAATCCATTTTCTCAAATAAGATTTCTCGAATTTTCGGGCCGGTACGAAAATAAAAAAAATATACCTTTTAATAAATAAAGGGAGCGTCTATAAATACGAGCATCCACTTGAGTATCTATACATACACACACACACACACACACATATATATATATATATATATATATATATATATATATTTATTTATTCAAAAATTATAACATGAACATGTTAAGACACCAGAAGTGTTGAAACAAAATGGCTATTGTTTAGTGATTTTATACCATGTTTATGTTATAATTTTCTAATAAATAATTATATTTGCTCTACTCTGTATTGAGCACTATTTTAAGAATAGTATTTGTTGGTTATTGGAATTTATTCCATATTCATCAACCCTATACTCGGTATATATATATATATATATATATATATACTAGCAGCATGGCCCGGCGTTGCCCGTGCTTGATTCAAAAATCGTACGACTCATACAGCAATCGCTATCAGTTGACTTAAAATATTTTTGCCTTTCCTTGCCTTTAAAGGAGTTCCCTTTGCCGTGCTGATGTTGCTACATGCCTTATTTCTTGCCTATCTCACACTGCAAATTTTTTCTAAGCTCTATACTAAACATTATATCTGTTACGAAAAAAGAACTAAAAATGAACACAAAACGATCAGCTTTAAAAAAGGACTTGTAACTGGAAAAACCGAATGAAAAAAGAATGTTAACAACAAATACTTTTTCATACCCAACCCAGTTCTGCGGAATCAGAATCAACGTTGAGTTTAAGCAAGCGAATGAGCCAATTGGAGTAA
>CAHIKZ030000979.1:120000-207500 GCA_903632075.3 Acanthosepion pharaonis | reverse complement strand
GCCTACTTACCAATCTTACACTCATGTTCAGGAAATGCCGAGACACACAACTGTCTCTATCACCATAACAATTCGTTCTCAAAATATTCATCAACAAACTGGAACATTCTCTCAGCAAGACAACTACTGTATTCTCAAACATATATATGCATATTTTGGGTACCTTGAGACGGTGTAAATGGTTAGCAGGCTTGTCTCGCTAGAATAATTACGAGTTCGATCCTCGTTGAGTGCCCTATACATTCGGCCTTGTGCCACATCTAAGCTACGCTTGGAAAATCACTATATACTGGGCACCTTGAGTCGGTGTAAATGGTTAGCAAGCTTGTCTCGTTAGAACAATTACGACTGAGTAGTGAGATTGTTCCTCACTTGGTGGCCTCTACTTTCGGCCTTGTGCCACATCTAAGCTACGCTTGGAAAATCCCTATATATTGGGCACCTCGAGGCGGTGTTAATGGTAAGCAAGCTTGTCTCGCAAGAACAATTACGACTGAGTAGTAAGTTCGATCCTCACTGGGTGCCCCATACTTTCGGCCTTGTGCCACATCTAAGCTACGTTTGGAAAATCACTTTGGACACCTCGAGGCGGTGTAATGGTTAGCAAGCTTGTCTCGCTGGAACAATTACGACTGAGGAGTGAGTTCGATTCCCACTGGGTGCCACATACTTTCGGCCTTGGGCCACATCTAAGCTACGCTTGGAAAATCGCTACTAATGCATATTGCAGTAACGAAAAGTATGCATATGTCACAGTAGTAGGGCTCTTTGAGGTGATGTAATATTTAGCAAGGTTGTCTTGCTAGATAAATTACAACTGAATAGTGAGTTCGATCGTCATTAGGTGCTCCATACTTTCAGCCTTGTGCCACATATAAAGTAAGCTTAGAAAATCACTACATGTCACAGTAGTTCTATGACTGGGAGGTTATAGGATATAAATTAGTTGTAAACCTTGTTTTATTTTCAATATGCAGTAGTCCCCAAATAACGCTGTAAATTACAACTCTTTTAACACAGAAGATGAACCATGTCCTCATGCGAAAACATATTCTAGATTAACGAATTTTTGAACGCCTAGTATAATTTTGAATTATGCTACTTATGACTTTTGGTGTCTATTTTTAAAAATAAACCGGGTTTAATTTAATCTACGAAGGAACGATAATCAATGATAATAGTACCGGATCTTCAAATGTATAACCAGATCGCTATCTGTAAGTTTAATACTGCAAATCTGGACAAATACCTATATATTCTGGTTCAGGGCCAATGGGAAGAAAATTATGGTTTTTAGGAAAACCAATATTTAAAAACCTTGATTTTACAGAGGCCTAGCTTACGATCTCTTTTATGACGGGAGAAATAAAAAAAAATTACCTCGAATAACTTTGTAATTCGATACGGCAAAAGCCTTTTATCAAATACTGAATCTAAGATTAAAATGTTAAATTAAGCGTATATTTAAATAATGTCTTTGTCGTACAAAAGTTTGGCATAGCATGAAGCGTCAAAAATACACAAGAAAAAGAATCAGGGACATGAAAATTATTGTCTTAAAAGTGGTGTTAATCCTATTAACAGGACAGTTTTTTATTTTCCTATCAGCCGGGCATATCCGCATTTGTGCCTCTTTCTCTGTAACCCTCTACCTAGAGTGACCCTCTGGCCTTGTACAGGGTGAACATCATTGCAAAACAATAATCTTGAATATTCTTGTATAGGTTCTCATTTGTAGACGACGTCTGTCTCTATTTAACAAAATATTTTTTTTTAATCATTTCACCTCAAGTAAGGCACTAAAGCGACTATGACCTAAGAGGTTAGTGAGAATATGAGAAACCTACTCTTCATTAGAAAGGACAAAAAAGAACAAGAATAAAGATGACATAAGATAACGATTGACATTGCATTTAAATTTTTGAAGATCAAATTTGACTGGGAAGCAAGAAGCCCGAAGAGAGTTCCACAAACGAGAAGTGAGAGAGAAGAAACTGTTATATATAGCTATTTCAACTGTAAAATGATGAAACATTGCCGCCAATCTAGCCACTGAGCTTAAATTCATATAGTCTGGGGACCATAGTGCAAGGTGTATCGGGACAGTTATCATGAAAGTGTTTATACAAAAAGCACAGGGAAGCTACATTGCGGTGGTTGGAAAGTGACAGAAGCTGAGGTGCCAAGTTAGGACCAATAACATTGCAGATTCTTCTTTGGATATTCGAAGCATGGAGGAATTGTAGACTTATGAGAAAAAAATTCTCTGGTCACAGTAAACTTATTATTTGATTTCATTAAAGATACGAAATTAAGAAACCCTTTTCAATCCGTCATCACCTTAATATTTACATAAAAAGACGTCAATTCTTCTTCTTCTTCTTCTTCTTCTTCCTCCTCTTCTTCTTCCTCCTCCTCCTCTTCTTCTTCTTTCTTCTCATCTACTTCTTCGTTCTCCTCCTCTTCTGCTTCTACTGCTACTACTTCTTTTTCAACTTCCTCTTCTTCTTCTTCTATATGCCGTATCGCTTCGAACATTTACACAAGCGCTTTTCGTTCTCCTCCTCCTCCTCCTTCTTCTTCTTCTTCTTCTTCTGGGCGTGAATGATCATGTATCTCCACAGATTCTTGTTCTTTGCAACCCTTCGCAAACGCAGAATCATTTAAACAAGCTCGCTACGTAACCTAAACTCTTTTTTTTTGTTTGTTTTACTCTTTCTCCTGTGAGTTTCAAATTTTCCAAGCCCCCTTAACTTATTAAGTGCCCTAGAAAACTCAACTCTCTTTTTCACATGATGCAGAGAAGTTTCCATCTTGTTTCAATTTTCTCTCGCGTGTTAAGTCCATGATATTCCCAGCATCCTACTGTAGAACCACTTTTCTTTTACCTCAATTCTCTTCTTCATCCGTGATGAGATGGCCTGCCATAGAGTAGTACCGATATTGCATAATTATTCTCCCTCTTCATTTTTTCCAATGAATTTCCTGTTTCTTGATATTTGTCTTAGCTTTTGGAAGTCATCTTTCCCTATCCCAAGCTCATTCGGTTTTAGGTGCCGCATTTTCGGTTACAATCGGCTTACCTGATCACTATTGGCGGCGGTCACCATGCACTTCCCGAGATTATGATGCCGCTGCTGGAATTATTCATGGAACATGTTTTCTGGGATAACTTTCATTAATATTGTCACGTGGCTCATTTTTATCATGGAATTTTTATTTTAGCCTCGAACTAAAAATGCATTGCCAATCGTAATCTTCTTAATCACAATTCTTTTCTTTTCTCATTTTCTCTCACACTCAGTAACTCCCTTTCCATCTTGATTGCGTTATTACTTTGATTGCAGTGAAATGATTACAAAAAATATGCGAAGACTCAACGGATCCTATGCAGAAACATTATCATGTGGCGTAATCCACTTCTCAGGCAGGAGTTTTTCCTAGCTCGTCAATTCCAAGTTTGTCTTTGTGCGAAGAATTTCTTGTAGACTATCCCCTTATTGCCAAAAAGCATAATTATATTCTTAAGCCTTTTTTTGATCCATGGAGTATTGATTTATTTATATTTTTAGTAAGTTGCTTGTTCGAATGACATATAATAAAGGAAAGCAAATTCCCGTATTTGCTTTCGGTGTTTTTAACGGAGGCGCCATATTAATAGTCAATTTCTTATGTCTATCGCATTATGTTGAATCATAATGCCTCGTCATTGGCACATCATTATGCTTATCCGAAAGATGTTCATTTAATTGTTTCGTTATCAAACCTAAGAATGGAAATGATCCCCTAAACTTGGAAAATCCTACAAGTCGGTGAAAAAGGTTTCATCTGGTTTTGCTTTGGTTTGTTTTACGGCAAATCAATCTCAATGGGTTATTTAATGTCGACAAGATTTTTAATGCTGGTAATATTTTCTTTTATCAAAAGTCTATTGCTAGTAATATTTTATTTTTCAAAAAAGTTGTATTGCTGGGTTTTTTTTTTTTTTAAATGTATTGCTGGTAATATTTTTTTCCAAAAATATATTGCTGGCACTAATTTTTTCCTAAAAAAATCACTGCTAGTAATAATTTTATACAAAAATGTATTGCTAGTATAAAACCCTATTTTTACACTTTAATAGCGTTTCACCTGAGTTAAGGGTTAACTGTTTGCCCATAGCTGGGACCCTAACAGGTGCTACCACCCCGGGTAAGAGTGGACCTGGGAACACCAGCAATTAAGAGATGGTTCCACGCTCCTCACAACCACCCTGATCAGAGGCTTTGCTGTCGGATGTAGTTTATCGTCTTACCCAGGACGCGGATGTAGTTTATCGTCTTACCCAGGACGCGGATGTAGTTTATCGTCTTACCCAGGACGCGGATGTAGTTTATCGTCTTACCCAGGACGCGGATGTAGTTTATCGTCTTACCCAGGACGCGGATGTAGTTTATCGTCTTACCCAGAGCCCGGTGAAAATGCTTTGGTGTATTTAAGGTTTATAGTTCCTCGCTGAGCATTAAAATCTACCTTAAATAGAATCTTTTTTTCTTTTCTTTTTGATTACCGTTCATCCAATCAAAATTGATTGATCTCTTCGTTTTTGCGGTTTATCAAAGCTTTGAAGGTTAATTAAATCCAGAAAAATATTTTTTGGATCGTAATTTGTTTTAGATTATAATGGTTTTAGTGATACGAGTCTTACTAATTAACCCATATCTGAAGAGATGAATTTATGCCTTCTCCATGGGTATTTGCGCGCAAGTGAATATAACGAACCCAACTGAGATTGGAACTCGGCTCTCCGATTAACAATTCCGAACTAACATCCATTACACCAGCTGCACATCTAAGCTTACACCACCTTGTATTTCTAAGCGGTCACACATCTAGGTATTGACCCGGATCGACATTGCTTAACTTCGGTGAACGTACTGTAAGCAGTGTATGAACGTGATTTGGCCGTATACCAAAAGATATTTAACTGCAATAAATATATTAAAATGAATATATGTTATAAAACTATGTAGGTGAATTCCAAGTACAATATCTTTGAGACTCCAACGTTTTTTTTATTCGAAATGTTGACCATATACCTTGTGGTGTAATGGTTAGCAAGCTTGTCTCGCTAAAACAATTACCAGTGAGTTCAATCCTCGCTTGGTGCCCCTTACTTTCGACTTGGAAAATCGCTATACATTGAATGCTTTTTCACTAACTCATGTTTTTTTTTCCCTAATCCCTTATAATTAAGTATAACCATGTGCTTTTTTCCTGAATTGGTGAATTCTTTTTATTTCATTTTTAACTATGCTCTAGTGTTTTGCTTCCGGTCCTATCGAAAATGGCGCTTTTCAACGTGGCAATAATTTCGTCAAACGTCTCTGAATTATGTAAAAGATCGGATTAATTGTTTATAAACGATTATACTCTCAGTGAAGCTCCTTTCGTTGAGTGTCTCGTGAGTAACTCAGATATACAATGAAATTCTAAAGAAAATATAAATATGCTCGGCTTACTCTCTCACTCCAGGAAGTCTATAACTCCTCTTCTTGCAGAGGTTAATTCATCTGGAAATATACAGATGAAGAAAATCAAAAAATAAAATGGCTGCAATTAATTTATTCTCTTGAAATATAGTGGAATGTTCAGTTTTAAATGTCTTTGTTTCGCGTAGAGTCATTGAAATAAGGAAATCTTCATTTAGGAGAGAAAAGAAAAATGCGCATGCGTGACGGACAAATTCACTTAATAGTATGTCTGCATTTTTATATGGTGTGTGAGGGAGAAAATGAAATAAAATTTCAGCGTGCTCAAAATGATTCATCGAGCCTGTCAGTTCAGCGACCAGTCGTTCGTAAAATCGGCGGAGTTCAGTAAGTTGATCATTGGAGAACTTGCTGTCAACTTGAATGGTTTCTAAGAACACATTGGCATTGTTTAATGCCATTTATTAGAAGTGCTATTGAAATTGTAAAAAAAAAAACAAGAGTTGCAAACATAACTAAATTAGTTGTTAATGCATACGACGCATCTTCGGTAATAAATCAATCGACAACCAACATGACTGACATTTACTGTGACTATAAAAAAAATCTCCTGATCAAAATCTGAAACTGACAGAGAATAATTTGTTAATCAGTTAAATTGGTTAAAAAATATTAATGTATTTGTTACGTGAGTTTTCATTGGACAGAAAATGTCCTCGACATTTGCAAATATTTTGTTCCGCTGATAATCCATATAGTGGCATTATGCGCGGACTATAATTTAACGTACGCTGCAAGTGTTTCGTTTGCATTGGTTTGGTTTGTTTTATGGCATATCAACACCTCAATGGGTTATTTAATGCCGACAAGATTTTTATTGCTAGTTATATTTTTTTTTCAAAAATATATTGCTGCTAATGTATTTTTTTCCCAAAAACGTACTGCTGGTAATATTTTTTTCTTCAAAAATGTATTGCTGGTTGTATTTCTTTCTAAAAATGTATTGTTTGTAATATATTTTTAAATGTATTGCTGGTAATAATTTTTCCTTAAAAAATGTGTTGCTGGTAATATTTTTTTCTTCAAAAATTCATTGCTGGTAATAATTTTTTCTTCAAAAATTAATTTCTGGTAAATTTTTTACAAAAATGTATTGCTGATATTAAAACCTATTTTTACTTTCATAGGGTTTTGACCCAAATTAGGGGTTAACAATTTGCCCATAACTGCTGCCCTAACAGGTGCTACCACCCCGGGTCAGGGTGGTCCTGGGAACACCATTAAATAAGAGGTGGTTCCACGCTCCTCAGAACGTCCTGATCAGAGGCCTTGCTGTTGGATGTAGTTTATCGTCATACCCAGGACAACAATTTCTTTTGATCGGAATATATGAATTATATAATTTCAAATCTTAGTCAGACTTTGAAACGATTGGTACAGAAATATTCTAGCTAAAATTATCATTGTTAGACAAAATTCCACGATTTTCCTATTTCAATTGCTGATGAAATATAATTCTTACGTTATTGACTGAATAAGCTCCTTATCAGTTCCGCAAATATAAAATATATATATATTTCTCGATATAACCAATATCTCGTACTCTTCTGTCTTTTCTCGCGATCAAATTGGAATGGTCCATTAATTATTTGAGGTAATGGCTAACAGACAAACTAAATGAGAAACAAGAAACTTTATAATATGATACTATCTGTTAGATTTGTATTCACGTTGTCGAAACATGCTATGCCTTAGGGGAAACAGTCGAATAGATTGTTCATCTGTCGAACTCTCTGCCTCGAGCAGAGAGGAACCCGGCCGAGGCTTTGCCGAAGGGCAAAGTTTCGTTCGGGGAGGTAGACAGGCCCTGAACCCGTTTATGCGGCTTCTAAGGGAATATTTTTGGCCGAGCATACGGGCTCGGAGAACGCTCGTTAAACTCGGCCTTGTGCCACATACATCCCTCTTTGTGGTGGTGGTGGGGGGGCTGTTAAATACTAACATGTTATGCCATAGTTGGTAAACAACGACCTAAAATAATCTTTGGTTTTTTGGGTTTTTTTTTTATTTATTTATTTATTTTATTTTTTTTTTTTTGCATATTTCTATAGGGACACGAATATCAATTCTTTATTAAATGTTTTAAAAGAGGTGAGGTCAAGTTTTCTTTGTAAATACACCGGCCCCTAACCAAGGGAAGGTAAATGAAATAAATTCTGATACGAGATAATTTCCTGAATTGTAGAATGTGCCGGTGGTGCGGATTGATAAATCAGTAAAGGCGAGTTCGAGTTAAGTTTGTTACATCCACCTATGCGTAAATAATCTAGGGAAAGGTCGGAACCTGTCTCTCCTCCCTCATTACCTATGGACTAAATTGTAGGACTTGTATCTAGAAAACTCTGTTTTCTCCCCAAATTTGTTAAAGAAACATTCACTCGCAAAGAAACAAAAGAATTCCTGCAATACAAAAAGAAAATTTTTGAAATCCGTAACCTGCTTTTCCTTTAAGCACTCGAAATTCAATCAGCTTGGGTGGCCATGTTTCTTTTGAATCATGACTGACTAGGCAGACGATTTTCCCCGCCGTAGGCTGCCGTTTCTTTCTGCATTATACTGGTTGCTGACCCAGGCTAAAGAACCCAGTCGGTCCTGCTATTTAACCCACAGCTGGGAAGAGATGAAGAGATGGATTCATACATTTTCTTGCACATAAATGAATGAAATGTACCCGACTGGAATTCGAACTCGGCTCTCCTTTTTCCGAGCCAATTTCCATTACTCCACAACGCACAAGACACTCGCGATTAAGAAATTAAATAAAGAACAATTTTAAAAATACAACTCGAATGAACATATTTACTTTGGCTTATGAAGGCGCATCAGTTGAAATATATAACAAAATTTAAAATACTATTGACTTTAAAAAAATAATAAAATATTAATATTCATTATGTTTAGTGCTTAATCTCTAGTCGTGGCAATAAAAATGATAAAAGTGGTTATTTCTCGTCTACTGTACAACAACTTCACCCCCTTTTTTTGTAAAAAATAAAACAAAAAAAAACAGCTCTATCAGATTTCTCTTGCAATTTTATCTTCCTTAACCTGGTGTACAGAAAGATTTTTGACAAAATCCAAAGATCTACAATATAATCGATCCTGACTTGTCATCTCGACTTCAGTCACTTTCTCACCTACGTGACATGGCTTCCCTCCGTCTTTTCTACAAATATTTTCATGGTAACTGCTCTGACGATCTTTTTTCTGGTGCCCGGACTACGCGAGTTTAAGCGTGTTACTAGATTGGCATCCAGGTGCCACCCATTTACTGTTGAATTAGTTAAATTTAACCGCCACTTCTACTCCAACATTAATTTCCTCTTAATTCCCGACAGTGGAACTCCCTTCCGTTTACTTGCTTCTTGATAACTACAATGTTCAAAGATTTAAATGCAACCTCAATCGCCATTTTTTATCTTCTTGAACCCCGTTTTGCTTTTATCCTTTCCTCAGTCCCCCATTATACCAAGTTTTTTCTCTTACTTTCACTCTCTGTATCCCACTGCGTAGTTGTGGAATACCCGCCTTGCTTGGAGTGAATTTTTTTAAAATCTTCCCAGTCGCAGATCCTTGCCTTTGATGCTGTCGAAATGGTAATGGAATCAGTTTTTCTCATTCAAGATTAATAATCTTGTATTTTTATCATTAATAATAGAAATGCATTGTTTATATGAAATGTTCAAGCTGTTTACGTCAGAGTAAAGTTATCGAACATTGGCATTTCAGTAAAAATCAAGTTGTACATTTAATTGTTCAGTCTGCGAACCAAAGGCAAATAAGTGAAAAACTGAAAAATTAATAAAACGAATTTAAAAAAGTAACTGAAGATCTTGAAAAACAAAAGTAAAAATACAAACGAATGAAACAAAAATACGGAGAAAGAAAGATTCTTAAATGAAAATAGCAAGAGAAAATACAAGAAATAGAGATAAGAGGAACTGGATGAAGTCGGTATTTGTTTGGCTACAAATAACGGATTAATTGAACGCTGTACGTTTGACAGTTTTCTTGAATAGTGTATGAGCATGCGCACTGAAAACGTCCTAATGCGCATGCGAAAAAAAAAGAAAAAGACACACGCACACAATAATAATACTTAACCTACCACAATGTTTTGACCGTATCCTTAGAATAATCTTCTTGGATTCTTTGCACAGTGATCTGCTGAAAGAAAACGTAACCGCAACATTCGTGGTATTTTAGTGCAGAGTCCCATATATTTGGTAGAACATATTTAAATTCAAGCATGGCTGAGGTAACTGACTGTCCAAAGATTTGTTATTAATAAGGACTTCTTTATCTATGCATACATAAACACACACACACACACACACACACAAATATATATATATATATATATATATATATATATATATATATATATATATAAAAAAAAAACAGACCACTTTAAGGTACCATTATAATTTATTTCACCAGAGCCCTTTTAAAGACGCCGGATCATCAGATAGCACTTCCAAAATTAAAATGAAATTAAAATTGATGAGTAGTGTGAGTTTTTGTAATTTAACAGAGAGTGTAAAAGGGATAGTTAAAGAGACATGGTAGAGTTTAGGGAGGGATTAATTTCATATCTCTCTCAAGTATACTTTATATTGGGGGAGGAGGAGTGACCTTGACCTATTTAGACGGTTAACTTAACGGAAGTGATAGGGGAAAAGGGAGAAAAGAAAAAGGAAAAAGAAAGAAGAGGGAGAGGGAAGTAAAGAGAAAGAGGCTGTAATTGTGTTTTAGCAATTTATGTAAAGAATAGATTTTAATGCTTGATAGTAATCTATTTGTCTAAAAAACGAATAAATTAATTTGATGTTTGCTATCCATTTAAATATTTATTTTTTTTTTAACAAATAGTTTAGGGATTTAATATAAGTTACATACCATATTTATTAACACATTATAGAGAACATATTAAAAAATATTTTAAATTATAACAGTTTGTTTACCTGTATATATATATATATATATATATATATATATATATATTGTCATCCACAGGCAGAATGTTTCAGTGTATCACAGTGTATCACAGCTTATCAGTGTTACTAGACATCCGATAGCCTCAAGCCTGGATCGAAACCCGGCTGATTAAGTCGGAGATTTTACTCCTGTGTTATCAGAGAGGAAGGCGAATTTTTGCATATTTAATCTTTGAATAAATATGACAATGCCCGAGAGGGCTCATTTCATAGAAGAGCTTTGTATTATCAGCAGTAGTAGTCGCTGTTTACAAATGCGCGCTTTCTCTCTACAGTGCTCGACCGAAATTAATTTTTCGGTAGCGTATATATTGTCATCCACATACAGCGATCACTGTCTAGATAAACGCATCGTTTATATAGTACAATCTGGATACAGATTAATAAGCAATATGAGAATGATGATAAACACAAACAATACCAAATAATATCAACATAAAATAGTAACAAACAGACTTATGATCTTTGAAGTAATACCCATACAACAAAAGCAGCCATCATCCTCAAATGTTTATAAAATTACACGCCACAACTCGCTTACTTCACAGCAGAATTTCCCAACGTCACAAAAACTGCTCGTTTTACGCAACTCACCAATTGTGTTTATTTCCTTTAATAAAGACGAAAGCTTGGAATATAATTCTTGTACTTTTCTTGAAACTTCCGGCAATTTCTGATGGTATTTCCTGCTTGTCTGAGAAAGATTATTCATAATTTGGAAAAGTCGATTATAGAAATTAATCGACAAAAAATGTATTTTGTTTGTAATAAGATTTCCTGCATAACTACACATATATATATATATATATATATATATATATATATATATATATATATAAATGGTGGTACTCGTTTGGGAAAACCTCGGATTACTCAACTTGCTGTAGAACAAATCGGTACCCGAGGAAAATGTGGAATAAAAAAAAAAGAAAGGAGCAAGAACATTAAACCACGGCGAAAACAATCGTCCAGTGTTTAAGCTCCAAGTTAACTCAAGTTAAAAAAAAAAAAAAAAACGCGTAAAAAGACAACTACGTAAAGTGCTCAATACACTAAGTAGAACAAAACCTAAGATAATCCTAGGGGAGCCAGTCAAACCAACCTAGGTAGGTTTGCTTGGTCCCTAGGATGAGACCTGATATATATATATATATATATATATATATATATATATATATATATATATATATATATATATATATGAATTAAATTCCCAGATGAATTCTGTGGACAAGACAAATTGGTATCAAATGACAATTGGAAAAAATCATACATTTTGTTGACGCGTTTCGTCTTCCGACTTTTTCAAGACAAAAATGAAATCGAAATGTTTTTGTTGTTATAGTTACATTAAAAATTTTCCAATTGTCATTTGATACCAATGCGTCTTGTCCACAGAATTCATCTGGGAATTTAACTATATTGTCGACATGGAAAAAAAAAAATAATAATAATAATCCCTTACTATAAAGGTAATTTACATTAACCAGAAAAAAGGCTTAGACACAAACGTCTATCTTTTTAATTTTTAATTTTAATAGATGAGTTCTTGTGGTGAATGTACAAATTTTAATGAATGAATGTGTTGTAATTCTGATTAACAAGGACTAGGATATATATATATATATATATATATATATATATATATATATATATATATATATATATATATATATATGCTGACCATTCCCGTGAGTTTTCGACGTATGAGTATCTTTCAGTTCAGTATTTATGTTTATCTCGTATGAGACATCAATCCAGTTCAGGATTTGCAAACAAGTACCCATAGGGGACATGCTAAATGCTTGACCGTCATATGGGTTGATGTATTAACCCGAGATTTAGTGTTGGTTCTTAATTCTTTCAGTTGAGACGATTTTTTCAAAGTTAGTTATACCTCGGGGGCAGGTGTTTCTCCAGTTTGCTTGGTTTTCAAAAGCGAGTTCGAACTCCTCTATAGGGATGTTTGCAGCATTTAAATTGTCTTTGAGTTTGTCCTTGAAGTGTAAACAAGGACGGCATTGCATTACCTTGAAAAAGCTCAGTCTGTTGACATGACCAGCCCATCTGAACTGTGATTGCCACAGAAAGGATTCGATACCACCAATGCCACATTTGATGAAAAGGTCAGGGTTAGAGATTTTGCCCTGCTATTTATAATTGCATATTGAACGAAGACATATATATATATATATATATATATATATATATATATATATATATATATATATATATATATATACCGCATATTGAACGAAGACACATGCACACACACACACACACACACACACATATATATATATATATATATATATATATATATATATATATATATATATATATATATCCAGGTGAGATAAAATGGAGCATAATTCCACAGTCCGTAACATTTAAATTAAAAGAGTGCTCAATACAGGTAGGGATAAATAATATTATTCATTATAGGAGATTAAAGCAAAAGAATGTTAAAAATCGCTACACAGTAGCAATCATGTTTCAATACTGCAAATGTGTCTCCTCAGGCGATGGTAAATTTCTGGCGAGTGAACGATCGGTTTAATTTCAAAAGCAGGATATTTCCTCTTTTTTCAAAAGAGAAAGAGAAGATGAAAAGTAAAATATAGAAAACTACAATTAAAATGAACCTTGTGGGTTTACCATTATTAACAACCGGTTATAAGGTCTACACTAAAACTGAAAAATATATATATATAGGTCATGATATGTTATCTGCAATGGAATCCTAGACAGTGTTATTTGAGACATATAAAAACGAAAACATTGTCTCGTAAAATATAGAGAAGTAAGACGTTCAAATTTCACAAGTCAATGGGAAAGTGACAGGAAGATCATCTAGCATATCGTTAACTAGTTACATTCTCCATCAGCTCCCGACATAGAATGTTATACTTGATATATAAAAAGCTTCTTTAATGAGAAAAAAAAAAAAAATCATAAATTCAAAACTACTTTGGTAAATTAATATGCAACCGTTAAATAATATCACACTGGTATTATTTTACATTGGGCAGGAATTACTTACAGCAAAGGGATATATATATATATATATATATATATATATATATATATATAATTAATTGATTTAAAATATGGTTATTTTCGCTACACAGTTCCAACCATGTTTCAAAAATAGAAGCTAAAACCCCTAATTTTATTTTTTGCAAATAAATTAAAAGCATTAGTTCTATTTCATCTTCAAGCGAATTTTGGAGTAACTTTTAAAATTTACCGGGTTTAAATACAGCTAAAAATCACGTTTCCATGGTTACAGAATATTCTACTCAAATTGAACACAGGGTGTCTAGATTTTCCTTATGACAGTATCATTGTATCAGTTATTAGCTACATTTTGGTAAGGGGTGAGGATGTATTTTACACTGAAACCTGACGTCGGTTGAATGGATGTCGTCTGAATTTAAAAAAAAAAAAAAAAAAATTGTTAACGGTAAAAATTTTCAACGTCATCTTTTAAAATTAAAGATTTTTTTTACAATACTTTTATTTAACTACGATTTGAAATATTTTCCTTTTTTAATTTTATTTTACTATATTCTTTTTAAGAACAGTTAAATGTATTAGAATCCATTATATTATGTAGGATTATTTTAACATTAAGTTTAAGTATGTATATGAGGTTACATTTTTTTTTTTTTTTTTTTTGTATGACTATGACAGCAGAAATGGTTACTTTAATTTCACTGATTCAGTAAACTTTTCTTTTATATATAAACCTATTATTATAATATTTCACATGTAAGTACTGAGGACATGGGTCATTCAAAAAGCTTACATGTTATGGTATTTCATATTAATTTTATTTTTACTATAGGTGTTATTTTTGGATTCTTTTAATGCGTGTAGTATTATTTAAAAGAAATTTAGGTTAGAATTCATTCAATTTAACTACAATTTTAATTACAAATTCAAAATTACAACTTTAAAATTTTAAAATATTTTCATTGTTTAGTTTTAATAGACTATATTACTTTTATAACAGAAGGAAAATTACTCATATTAAGTAAGATTATTTTTCCATATCAAAGTATATGTAAATTTTTTTTTTTTTTTTTTTTTTTTTCTCTTTAAATTTAAATATTATTTAAGTAATATTAATGGCACTTACTACAAAAAACTTCTAGCTAAGTCATTTCTCAGATTTAGTAAACTTTATTTATTTATTAATTAATTAATTTATTTATTTCAAATATATGTAACCTAATTAATAAAGTTTCAAAAATAATAGGTTTTATATAAAAAAAAAAATGTAACCTCATATACATACTTAAACTTAATGTTAAAATAATCCTACATAATATAATGGATTCTAATACATTTAACTGTTCTTAAAAAGAATATAGTAAAATAAAAATTAAAAGGAAAATATTTCAAATCGTAGTTAAATAAAAGTATTGTAAAAAAAAATCTTTAATTTTAAAAGATGACGTTGAAAAATTTTTACCGTTAACAATTTTTTTTTTTTAAATTCAGACGACATCCATTCAACCGACGTCAGGTTTCAGTGTAAAATACATCCTCACCCTTTACCAAAATGTAGCTAATAACTGATACAATGATACTGTCATAAGGAAAATCTAGACACCCCTGTGTTCAATTTGAGTAGAATATTCTGTAACCATGGAAACGTGATTTTAGCTGTGTATTTAAAACCCGGTAAATTTTAAAAGTTACTCAAAATTCGCTTGAAGATGAAATAGAACTAATGCTTTTAATTTATTTGCAAAAAAAAATTAGGGTTTTTAGCTTCTATTTTTGAAACATGGTTGAACTGTGTAGCGAAAATAAACATATTTTAAATCAATTAATTTATAATATTAATGCTCTGTAAATTTACATTGAGCACTATTTTTTTAAAAATAAAATATCTATAAGAACACCAGATTTTATATCTTACTGTTCTTTCTTTTTTTATTTATATATATATATATATATATATATATATATATATATATATATATATATATCTAATCAAATAGATAAATATAAATAAATGTACATGTAATGTTCACATACAAATATATATATATATATATATATATATATATATATATATATATATATATAAAAGTGAAAATTGAAGACAACACTCAGAGGCGACAGGGTGTTTCATGCTGACGCAATCGTCAGGGCTGCAAATGCTGATATTTATATATATATATATATATATATATATATATATATATATATATATATATATATATGTAAGTGGTGCATTATGGGTAAACTATTCTGGCGGTTATTTTGCAGGGAGTGACTTGTTTGTTTATTTATTTATTTGTTTGGGCTAATTTATTTTACTTGTTTTTTCATTTTTTATTATTCTTTTTGTTTTTTAAAAAAAGTGGTGGTGGGGGATTTGCTTAGGTCGCTTATTTAATAGTTTTTTTGTGTTTTTTTGTCTGGGAAGATAATTAAAACTATTTATTCGTCCAATGTTTAGATTGCTTGCTGTAGTCTATCCAGTTATTTTATGGGGTGGACAGTTTTTAATTTATTTATTTGGATTGATTATTTTTACTTGTATTTGATTATTTATGATTATTTATATTAATTATAACGGTTATTTTAGCGGGGACGATTTGTTAATTTGTTCATTTATTTATCTCGATATTGATATTATCCGATAAATATAGCACACTTTTTAAAACAATATTTCTTGATATATATATATATATATATATATATATATATATATATATATATATATATATATATATTATAGGAGATTAAATCAGAAACATGTTAAACTTCGCTACATAATAGCAATCGTCTTTTAACATTACATATGAGTCTCCACGGGAGATAGTAAATTACTGGCGAGTGAACGAGTAATTTAAGTTCAGAAGAAGAGATCTTCCTGCTTTTTCCGAAAAGAAACAGAATTTAGAGTAGGCTTGTAGGTTTTACCGTGATTAACCAGTCAAATATGACCAGCGCTAAATTCAAACTAGCCGATAAAAAGAACAAACTTTTTATATAGGTCACAACATGCAGTTGTCTGCATATAAATCCTAGACAATTATATACGGGACAGATACAATTGGATACATTATCTCGTAAAATATATAGAAGTATGACGTTCAACTTTCACAAGAATTTCAAGGGAAAGAGGTAATTTCAAATGATTTTAATTAGTTTTATGCTCGGTTAGCTTCCAACATAAATTTTTTTATTTGATAATTAAAAGGTCACTTTAAGAGACTGGTAAATAACATAACCATTTAAAAAAGGAAATCTGATCATAAATACAAATCTACTTTGGTCAATTAATATTCAACCGCTAAGTAGAGAGCATCCATAAAAGATGTTAATAACACTAACTAATTAATATAAGATATTTATAATACTCTCTTGACATCTATACATCGATATAAGATGTTAATAATACTAACTAGACACCAACACAGCTATTTTAAATCTAAATAAATTTTACACAGTAGAATAGTAAACTGTATGAGGTGCACCACAGTTCATCTACCAACTATTACTATGAGAAAAAGTATCAAATTCGAAGTTTAACCATATTATAAGGTAAAAGGTAAACTCTCTCTCTCTCTCTCACTCTCTCTCTCTCTCTCTCTCTCTCTCTATATATATATATATATATATATATATATATATTAATTTAAAGAAAAAAAAAGACCACTTTTAAGGTTCCATTAGTTATAATTTATTTCACCAGAGATTTTATTTTCTCTTGATCTTCAGACTTCACTTTCAAATAATTGAAAAAATGAATTTAAAATTAACACTTCTGAAGAGCAGTAGTAAGCTTATATAAGCTGATATAGAGAGTGGTGAGGGATAGTGTGAAAGACATGGTCTGAATTCGACCAGTTTTCTAGAAAAATAAAATATCTGGTGAAATAAATTATAACTAATGGAACCTTGAAGTGGTCTGTTTTTTCTTTAAATTATTCGCTCTGACTTAAAATTGAGCTCTCCGGATTTCATCCTCCTTGGGATTATCCATACGGATTACCAAGATTTTCGTTACTTAATTATATATATATATATAATGCCAAATCCGTAGGTGGTAGGGATTATTCCAAGGAGGTCCTTTTAACATAAAAATATTAAAAAGTTAAAGACATGATGAGAGCTCAATATATAAATTCATATACAGAGAAATATAAATAAATAATAAGGAAAAGACTTAAATATTCATCATTTAATCAGTTATAAATTTATCTCAACAGATATACGTATATACAGCTGCCTCATCAGACCGACTACATTTTATTGAATAATATAAATTCAGTCAATCTAATGAAAAACAGACATTTAAAAAACAAAAAAACAAAACCAAATAAGGAAGTAGCGAAATTAAGCTGACCTTAATTTTTCAGTTTATTTTATTTTTTGGGGGAGAGAACATACTTTATTGAAGACAGAGAAGTGGTGAAGAAAAAAGATGTTTGTATATTAGGGTAAGGGAAGGTAAGTGAAGACTTAAATATCTAATAAAATTCACAGAAATGGAATCTATGTCATTATTCATTTAAACATCATCATTACCATCATTGTCATCATCATCATCATCATCGTACACTAATGTACAAACATCATCTTTCCTCCCATTCTGCCTCCATCAAGGTTTATGTCACTCAGACAGTCGGGAGTGGCAAATATTAGGAATCAAATTTTGAATTTTAATCTAGATTTTTCATCTCACGTTTTCCTTATATCTTAAAAATAAGGTAAAAATTGGATTTCACATCATCAAATTAGTTGGAAAAGTGATATTACAAAAGGTTTGTGAGCTGAATGATCAAAAACCTATATGTGTCGTATCGGTAGAATCGGCCATCTTGGAATTTAGGCTCACGAACTCTTAGCCCACTTGCCTTACCGATCGGCCACAAAGGAGCGCTCGGTAGACAAGGTCGAATTTACTGCTTATAAACTTCAATCTTCCATGAATCTCGTACATTCATAACTGCTCTGGCGTATCAAATGTAAACAAATGACGTCATATATTAAGAATGGACCGAACGCTCCTTTCTGGCCGATCGGTAAGGCACGTCAGCGTAAATGACGGTTCCGTATAGGATGCAGGTTCGAATCCTGTCAAAGGACGAATATTTTCTATGAAAATTTCTCGGACATTCAGGCCGGTAAATGTTATTTAATACTGTTTATTATAAACAGAGCATTTACTTAAATACTTGTATCTATAAAAAAAGAACGTTAAACATAAAAATGTCTTTAATAAATAAATTGTCGGACTTTGTCCATTTCTTAATATATATATGTATGTATATGTATATGCATACAGATAGATAGATAGATAGATAGATAGATAGATAGATAGATATGCGCAGTACTTAATGAAAAGTGGTCAATATGAGTGATAGAGCTAACATATTCAGTTGTATGAATATGAGTTTGTAACCCTGGGTTTCACGCTGGGGTGATCGCAAAAGCGTGAAACCCAGGGTCAGAAATTAATATCCATACAATTGAATACACACACACACACACACACACACACACACACACACACACACATATATATATATATATTTACTTATTCATCTCTCTCTATATATATATGTATGCATATATATATATATGTATGCATATATATATATGTATATATATATTATAAATTAATTGATTTAAAATATGTTTTTTTTCGCTACACAGTTCCAACCATGTTTCAAAAATATCTTACTGTTCTTTCTTTTTATTTATGGACTGAGCAACAACGAAAGCTTATAGAAAATGGTCAAAGAAGAAGACTTATAATTAGCATAAAAAAGAAACCGTTGAAATATCTATGGCACTGAGGAAAGTGGGCTTAGAAAATCTGACACTCAAAGGACATATTGAAAGTAAAAGGGCCATATCGAAACAAAGCATAACTTACCCAAACAGTTTGTGTAAATTACTGGCAGAACAGGGTTTAGGAAATATAACCACAAAAATTAGTGTTAGAAAGGAGAGGAAACTGTGGAGAGCCATGATCGCCAACTTCCTGGAGTGACATGACACATAGAAGAGGAAGAAGAAGAAAAAGAAGAAGAAGAAGAGTATACCAATCATTCAAGACCATAATTTGTATCTATCTTCTCAACGTACTTTCCATATAAAAATTTAATCATTAATCCCATATTGTGATGCAATTAATCCTATTCAAAATGTTGATTATTACATTTTTTAATTATTACCAGAGAAAACATTCCCGAAGGCGGCGAGAAATATTTTCCAAGAAAAGCCATGTGAATTCAAATACATTCAATGAAAGAAAACATTATAAAAAGAACATCCTTCAAAAATTGCATTGCTTAAAAAACGCATCATTTTTTTCACGCTGAATGCTTGAATAACTTTTATTCAACCTTCTCTTCTGTCCATACTTCTTTCCATGTCACTATTTCCTTGTCTCCAAGGATCGAGGGAAGATTAACGCCTGATATATTTCAGCCCCGTAGAGCGAATTCAACCGCTACGTGCTTCCTGGACAAAGGCAATCATTTATGCGCCTACAAAATCAATCGATCGGAAAATGTCCTATTCCGTTTTTTCGATCGTTAAACATGTATCGTTTGGGCAAGAATCGTTAAGTGGTGCGTGTCATACGTCAAAAGTATTGTATTTAGTAGCCATGATAAATACCTGCTCAGTTGCAAAGTGTACTGTTGGGCACAAAGAAGGATTTAGATTAAAAATAGGTAACCTTTAGACGAGATCTTTAACAGTCTGTGGACTTCACATGGGATAAAATATATTTGGTATGAACAGATGCCAGTTGCTTCGTTTATTCATTTATTGACGTTTCCTTTTAGGCATAGGTAATCGATTGTTTTTATTAATTTCGATCGTCTAATTGTTTTCTCTCTGAAAAGTTATTTTATTCTAAGTTGTGATAAGCTATAAAACTACTCATTTCATGTTTGTAAATTTATATTGGATTTTCGTTACAAAATCGGTTATTCGAACAGATGCTGAAAAGTTCTCGGTAAGACCTTCGTTCCAGTATCAGAGCAAAATTATGAACCTTCATAATTTTGAATTTATTTTTTGAAACGGGAGTCTTGGAGGAATCAAATGATGTAATCGTTTCTGTTTCATATTTGCTCATATATCAGACGCAATTTATTTCTTAGACTGATGCTTGCGACAAAGAAAGCAATAACACATAAGCAGGAATTTTCTCACATTCAGTGATATTGACGTCATTAATCAATATAATAAAATAGAATTTATTTATATCTGGACCCAAAAATGATCTCGGATTGATGAGTCCTAAAATCTGATCAAATGACCAAAAAATTTTTTTCTTTCTTTCTGTCTGAATTTCTGTGATGGGGAGTTAATATTATTTCCCCTATTTCTATTCGGACAATTATGCTGATTTTTTTTGGGGGGGTGGGGACAAAAATGACAATGAGTTTGTGCGGAATAGTTTTTGAAAGTTTTATGGGACACGGTAACCTCTTCTCGCCACTGTCAAATGGCGTGGTTTGAACACATTACAAGACACGACAGCCTGTGCAAGACCATCATGCAAGGCGCCGTTAAAGGTGGACGTAGGAGAGAACGCCAACGCAATAAAAGCTAGTTGGACAATGTCAAAAAATAAACAGGTATGACTGTACCAGAACTGCTGATGGCTGCCTTTGATAAACCGTGGAAAAGAGTTCATGTCGTTTCTGCTTTCAAATACGCCCTACGATTACAAAAATCAAGGGGATGATGATGATGAATTATCCTCATCTTTGTTGTTATTATAAAGTTTCGGCCCTTCCTACTCAGCCGTAAAACTGATCAGCACTACCTTTTTATATATAGCAATAAATATAGATGAGGTACAAGGCCGAAAATATTGAACCCCCAGTGAGGATCGAACTCACTACTTAGTCGGAATTGATCTAGCGCGACAAGTGCACCACGTTGAGGTACCACTAACCATTGCACCACGTTGAGGTACCACTAACCATTTCACCACGTTGAGGTACCACTAGCCATTACACCACGTTGAGGTACCACTAGCCATTACACCACGTTGAGGTACCCCTAACCATTGCATCACGTTGAGGTACCACTAACTATTACACAACGATGAGGTACCACTGACCATTACACCACGTTGAGGTACCACTAGCCATTACACCACGTTGAGGTGCCAATAACCATTGCACCACATTGAGGTACCACTAACCATTGCATCACGTTGAGGTACCACTCCCTTGTACATATAGATGAAGAAATGTTTGTTTAAATTCACCATACAGATATATAACTGGATGAGAGTAAATGATCACATGCGCCTATGAATCTTCTGCTATGTACGGTATCCTCTTCAGGATATGAACAATAATGGCTCTCCACAACTTCTAGTTCTTTGTGGCTCTTAGTAAAATTTGTCTTTTTGCTATATCCCCTTCCCCATGTCCTGCTTACCAATTACCAGTTTTTTTTTTCGGCTATTCGCTGTTTCCCTCTGTCTCTCTTGCTTTCAGCATGTCTTGAGAGTGTCGAATTCTCTAAGCCTCCTTTTCTTTTTATGAGTCCTACAAATTCCAAACTCTCTCGTTCTGATTGTTTGATGCAATGGACATTTTTATTTTTGTTTTTCCCTTAAAACTTTGCGTTAATCTTAGGTTCAATCTATGGTATTCTCAGCATCCTTCTGTAGAAACACATTTCGGTTGCTTTGAATATCTTCTAACAACTCTGAAGACATTTTCTAACCTTCACTGTCATATAACAGGAATCATATTACTTAATCATTTCAGTGCTCTTTGTTTCTAACAATCTTTTCCTGTGTCATAATAGTTTGCTTAGCTTTTGGAAAGCACCTTTTGCTATCAAAATGCGCCTTCAGATTTCGATGTCACTTTTTCCTACCTCTGCGAAAATTTTTTTTTCTTAATTGAGTTCGATATCTCTCTCAAGGGATCTCCTGTGGGCATCTTGGGATGTTTCTTTTGCTAACAACCGTGTATTTTATCTTCTTACAATTGATAGTTATTCCTTTCTTATGACTTTCTTTTACTATCTTCTCTAGAAGTTCCTGTAGGTTAATGTCTGTGTCTGCTCGTAACACTGTATCCTATCTATATCTAATGTTGATAAGATTGTGTCTAGCAATAATAAATCCTGGCATGACATCTTACATTCTCAGGATTGCCTCACAGTAAAATAAAATTTTATGACGCCACTATAAATAATAAAACCTATAGTTAACATGACCTTCACCAGCTAAACTTAAAGCCTAATGTGTAGCGAGACAGTTCGATGTTGAACAGTATTTCTATTTTTGCTGCCATTGAGGTCGCGCTGACCAATCGAAGGCTTGCAAGAAACGGAAATTCCTCTAAAATTCTCCTTTGCGAAAGCAAACTGATTATGATTTCGATAAGGAATTATTACGTGCATTAATCATAGCTCTAGATTTGTGTAAGTTTATAGTTAATGACTCTGTGTGGTTTATTAAATATAGTCTCGTTCTTATACAATTACGATAGAAGAAACAGGCAGTTATCTTAAGAAAGCAATAACTAAACGGTAAAGCCATGTTGAGGCACCTAGATATGATTTGCATTTTCACATCATTTTCGGTCCTAAAGATTATCATATTTGACACTGGAAAATATTCCCAAACTAACACGTTCTTCAGGCCGGATTATATAATTATATCTTGAGTGCAGATTCTGTTTTTGTTCACAGGATGTTTAAGACATTGACCGTTAGGTGGTGTCAGGCCCTTATTTATCTTTCAGTAGACATTGATGTAGTAGATAGAATATTTCCATCTCTAATTACAGTCGATTTAACTATGTTACCACTGACACACAAACAGAATAATTATGTATAGGTACCTCCACAAAAATCGCGATACGTAAGTTTTAAAAATTATTTAAAAAAAATGAAAAAGCGCTCTTGAGGTTTTCATTTTACGTTTAATTGAAAGCTAAACGATTAAATTTACTATTTCCAGCAAGTAAAATACTATTGGAATCGATTTTAATTTTTTTTTTTTTTGCTAAAATAACGTATTAGCGACCTCATCATTCATCGCAAAATAATTCTCTTTATTAAAAAATCTGCCCAAATTACAATATACTTTTCTGAAACTTTATTTGAGGATTATTAGCTGATTTAAAGCATAATTAATCTGATTTGAAACAAATATTATTTACTTTAAGTTTAAAATATCTCAGAAGTGATTATTTAAGCAAACAGTAGCAGTGATTTAACAGACAGTAGCCATGTTTCCGTTTTTGAAGAGGTGATGACATAATATTGATAGTTGTTTTACAGAGACTTTATCCATAAAGCATAATTTAAAAAAGTAAAGAGAATACCTTTTTTATATATAATTTTTAAGTCCTCAGTAATTTTTAAAATTCTGGAAAATATTCTCCGTAATTTAACTTTAGGAATATTGATTTTAAATTTACTATAGTCATCGCTTTTGTTTTCTGATAATATCGTGTACGGTCTCCCGTACTTTCAAAAATGGACGCCTTTATATACATAAAAAAAAAATTAAAATTTTTTAAAAAAATCTTGGTGTTTGAAGACTGGTATTAAGCTTTACTATTTATGATTAGTAAATATAATTTTCACTTAATAATAATATAATCTAAAAGCCTGCAATTAATGCAGAATTTTAAATGATTTAAATATTAATAAATTTTTCTAAATAAATCCTTTTTAAAACGGAAAAGATTCTTGTAAAAAATTCATTATTCATAGAATTTTTTTCTTAAGACAATAGTGTTTTTAATATATATTATTTATAAAACTAATTACAAGTTTTCATAATAAAATAATGACATAGTTTTATTCCAATTTTTTATTTTATGATTCAAAGCAGATTTTTTTGGAAATGGGGTTTCTGCCTGACAAAAACAAACTAATGGTTTAAATTCTCCAAGGAGTCCTGCTTTTAACTAATATAAATAGGAAGAAGCTGAAATTTTAAATACTCGAAATTTCATAAAATTGGTTAAGCTGATGAAAGATGTAAGATATATATATATATATATATATATATATATATATATATATATATATATATATATATATATATATATATATATATATTAAAAACTTTCTAGAAAAATATTTAAAAAATAATATAATTTATTTCTGAATAAGTCTGGAAAATTTCATTACAATCCGACAATTATTGCATTTTTGCAAGAATTTCCAAAACAATGTGTTTTTTACCGGAAAAAAGATGCTAAAATTCCCATAGTAATCTTTGGCCCACCCATTCACGCAAAATAAAAAAAGACAAGATTTTCAACAAAAGTTTCGGACGTGAAAGAAAGGAATAAAAATTTTAATAAGACAGTAAAAAATTATTTTGCTCTTTCCCCTTAATAATAACATATATATTTTGACAATAAACTTTAGTTTTCATCAATTTTTTTTCCTTTTTATTATGGTATGCTCTATGGAAGCACGGTGGAGTAATGTGTAGCGGCTCTGATTGAGGAAATCGGAGAGCCGAGTTCGAATTCCAGACGAATACATTACATTTACTATAAACTTGGGAAATGTATGAATACCTCCTCTTCTCCTTCCAGCTATGGGTAAATAGCAGGACACACCGGGTTTTATAGCCTTGGATGGCAACTTGTCTACCGCAGAAAGAAATTGCAACCTACTGCGGGGAAAAATCAGACTCGTCAGTCACGTATCGAAAGATACATGATCGCCTCAGCGTGTATCATGCATGACACATAACTGACTAATGCTCTTTTTTTAGTGGAGGTAATTCTCTCTCTCTCTCTCTCTCTCTCTCTTTTCTCTCTCTCTCTGCCTATATATATATATATATATATATATATATTGATGCATGCTTCATTAAATAATATAGACAAGTTTTGTCTATTTATTTTAAGTTCCTTTCATATTGTCTGATAAGCTTAATAACATTATCATTCAAAGGCGAAAGGAAATCGCCATATTGATACATGTTTAAATCCAATCTAAGCTTTCGGCTTGCATAAGCCATTATCAAAGATGACACTTTTCGATATATCAGCCAAAACACGGACGAAACAACAATGATAGTCTGTTTTTGTTGCATTAAAAATTTCAAAGCAACGACTAACTCGTGTATACGAGACGCGGAAGCGAAAATCACGACGCAGCTCATGACGTAACACATGACCGCGCGAGAGTGAAAACGAAAAGTATTAAGTATGGGAAGTCGTTGGTATAAACCAATGGCTTCTGTTACCAATTATAGGCATTTAAGAATATTTGTGGAGATTTCATAGTTTATTTTTGTTCAGGTTAGGTTTCCACTGTTTTATGGATATAGCTTCAAGAATTTTTTGTTTATTGTTTTCATGTATAAGTATAGTTGTGTTTTCAACAAGGATTTTCCGGAATTGTGTATACGGCCAAGCATGTTGTTTTAAAAGCCTAAAATTGTTAGAGTTATCATTCAAATGTAAAGTCAAACGTCGAAAGCGAGTTTCTGGTCTGGACCAATATAATTTTTTTTAAATTTGTATATATATATATATATATATATATATATATATATATATATATATATATATATTCATAGTATAATCATAATATTGAAATATGAAAGCTTTTGTGTAGCGATTTAAAATAAGTTTTTTTATTATAATCTCTTATAATAAGAATATTAAATTAATATTTTGCTCTACTTTTTATATTGAACACTTTTTAAAAGTAAATGCTATGAACTGTGGATTTTACTCCATTTTCTTCCCTTTATATATATATATATATATATATATATATATATATATATATATATATATATATATATATATATATATTAGTTCCCGCTCACATTTAGGCCTTTCTATTCTTCTTTTTTCGTCTGTTACCACTCTCGAAATCTTTCGTTTCCTTCTCAAACTTGTCTCCCACTCCCACACATACACTATCATTATTTGTCTTTTTTTATACCCGGGGTTATTTTTTCCGATTTCTTTCTGAATTTGTAGGTTTGATGAATTGGATCGTAATTACGATTCCAATGTAATAAAGTATAACCATAGAATATTAGTGCTTAAGCCTTTTTATTATATTCTTACTCTGTCCGTAACATTGAGTTCTACCTGGATTTTATCCTCTTTGAAATTTATATATATATATATATATATATATATATATATATATATATATATATATATATATATATATAAAGGTCGTTATATTTAGTCCATCTGATTTGTTTAATCATTTTGGTCACGATGTAGTGTAATAGGAATTTTTATGTCTGCATTCGAAATGACGTCTGATCTTACGTTTCAGTGTATATTTTGTTCCTGTAATGCAATAATCAGTAATTTTACGTTATTTTTTCACCTACGCAAAGCTTACGTATTTTGAGATGATGATTTATACTCGTACCGTTTCTTACTTTCCATATTATCTTTGCTGTGCATTGGTTTTTATTTTTAGTTTCCTCTATACTTTGAGAAGGTTGTTCTGTTTTCATAATTTGTTTATCTATATTTCTGAGATGAGGAATTATGTACACTATTTACATCGTTCGGGATATTGTCCTCGTCTTTGTTGCCATATTTATTACAACGTTTCTGCCCTTCAGTATCTGTCTATATTTCTGAGATGTAGGTATTATGTACACTATTTACATTATTCGAACTATTGTCCTCATCTTTGTCGCCATATTTATCACAACATTTCGGCCTATCACTATCTGTCTATATTTCTGAGATGAGGTATTATGTACATTATTTACATTATTCGGACTATTGTCCTCATCTTTGTCGCCATATTTATTACAACGTTTCGGCCTTTCAGTATATGTCTATATTTTTGAGATAAGGTATTATGTACACTATTTACATTATTCGGACTATTGTCCTAGTCTTTGTCGCCATATTTATTACAACGTTTCTGCCCTTCAGTATCTGTCTATATTTCTGAGATGAGGTATTATGTACACTATTTACATTATTCGGACTATTGTCCTCATCTTGGTCGCCATATTTATTACAACGTTTCGGCCCTTTAGCATCTGTCTATATTTCTGAGATGAGGTATTATGTACACTATTTACATTATTCGGACTATTGTCCTCATCTTTGTCGCCACATTACAACATTTCGGCCGTTGTACGCTCTGGCCTTCCTCAGGTAGTTAGAATGTCGAACTGAACACTTTATTTCACTCGCTGGGGTAGACTGTTCTTGTTCCACGTGCCATGTCTAATGGATGTCAGTTATCAGTTATCTCCTGTTAATTCTCCTCTCCAAGCACACTTTTCACAATGGATAAAGAGCGTTAGTTAGATCCAGTGACAGGACCCAAAGTGTTGGAGTTCAATACCTGGTTAATGTGGTTTTTAATCACCCCGGTCAAAAATGTGTGTCTTTGGTCTCCTCCTGAGTAAAAGCCGGCATCGAGGCTTTCATCCCAGCAAGAAAACACAGAATTAGATCACGCTAATCTCCTCGGTTCTCAGCTGCTTGCTTTGCTGCTATAGGCAATAGAAATCATTTCTTTCGTCTTTACCTAAGCAACATGTCTGCAAATCCACACTCCCTCTTCTATTCAGTCCATTCAAAGTCCTAACTTCCACAGCTGATAAGGCTGAATCCTTTGCTCGGAAATTCTCATCCAAATAACCATACTCCACGTCAGGAGGACCCACACTTAATTTTCCCCCTAGAACTGAGGCTCTATTGAGTAAGATGAGTATAAACCTGTCAATGGTCAATGGTATTGGACAACATCTTTAAATTGGACTCTCATAAAGCAAGTTGTGGTGCCGGGATACCAGCCGTAGTCTTAAAAAATGTGCCCTTGAGCTGGCTCCATAGGTAAATAGCAGGACAGACTGGGTTCCATAGCCTTAGATGGCAACTGGTCTAGGAGAAGGAAAACTCTGAATTCAAAACCTGCGGAGGGTCGTTTAGGGACCTTGTGACACGTAGTGCACCAGGTCTCTGTAATCGGCCCTTCAAAAAGTGTGGATCATCCTGCACGAAACCTTCACCACTATAATCAAATCTCATGTGCTATACATGCGGTTTGGAGACCGCTTGTGAATTCCAAATTCCCATGAAACTCCAATATTGGAGCCGGATTAACCCACCCCACCGGGTGAATGCCGTTACAGGTACAGGTACAGGTATAATAACGGTGAAGCTGGAGTTGTGGTTATAGATATCTCTAAGGTGTTTGATAGGGTATGGCATGCCGGCCTTCTACGTAAGCTTCAGGGCTACGGTATTACATGACGATTGTTTGATTTAATCCAATAATTCCTGTCAAACCGTGAAATGAATGTCGTCCTAAACGGGTTCTTCCCCAGTTCCTTTCATACGAACGCTGGTGTTCCCCAAGAGTCTTTCCTGGGTCCTACGCTGTTTCTGATCTTCAACGATCTTCCTGATATCATCAGCTCTCAAGTAGGCATCTACACAAACAACACGACTATTTACTCCTGTCTCAATAGTAAATCGAGCATTGCTGACAAATCTAACGTGGCCATATGTCTCGAAAAGGGCCTCTAATCTGTGTTTCTCGAGGGCTTTTAAACATTAATGTCTCCAAAACGAAACTGCTCTCATTTACCCACCATAGAGAAACCTCCCTTCCTATCAGCATGGCTGATGCTCAACTCTACCGGAGTGTTTCTCTGCACTTTCTTGGTCTCAAGTTTTCCACTGACCTGAGGTTGAACAACTACATTGAATCAATAGCTACATCTGCCACAAGGAAAGTTGGGTCTCTGTATCGCGCCAGAAGGTTTTTCTCGCCTGAGTCCATTCTTCAAATCTACAAATCAACCATTCGTCCTTGTATTGAATACCGTTGCCATATATCCAAAGAAGGATATCCAATGTGGTAGGTCCTGACGTAGCATCCCGACTCCAGTCAAATTCTCAAAAACGAGATGCGGCAACTGCTGTCTTTTCTACAGACATGTTCACGGCAATTTATCTGACGATCTATATTCACTAGTGCCCCAGCTGTTTGAATTTAAGCGTGCTACTAGGTGGATATCTCAGTTCCACTATTTTCCTGTTGAAACAGTTAAATGTAACCGCCTCTTCTATTCCAGCAGCTTCTTCTCTCGCACTTCAGTGGCACTCCTTTGCTCTCACTTGCTTCCATGATAACAATAATCTTCAAAACTTTAAATGTAATGTCAATCGACATCTTCTTATGCCTTGATCTTCATCCCCGTCCTTCTCTTTATTCTTTCCTCAAACACTTCTCTTTACTCTGACTTTCACTCGCAGTAACCCCTTGCGTAATAGTGGCTCAACCACTTTACTTGAGGTGAAATGCTTAAAAACTTCAAATGAAGTAAGAATAAAATATTTAATATCGATGACGTATTTTAACAGAGGAAGAGAAATGACATCTAAATCTGAATTGCAGATTCTTTGGATTTTATCAATTCTCTAAATATATATATATATATATATATATATATATATATATATATATATATATATATATGAAGAGAAAATATACGTAAAAACAAACAAAATCCTAATATGCAATTATGCTGTTTTAATGTTAACATATGCTGCCCCTGATAATAATTCTTTTGGTCGCATCTTTCTACCAAATAACCATTTGACCGAACGTATCTCCAATCATTTAAATGCGTTAAAAATTAAAACTACAATATTACCTCCTAGAACTATCCGTAGTTTATTAAATAACACCAGCAACCAACATATTACATCCGATGCTTGCATCTATCAAATATCATGCAACAACTGTCACTTAAAATATGTGGGTGAAACATGTAGGTCCGTAAAATCTCGAGTTTTCGAACATAAACGAGATATTCGCCTCGGAAATTTAAACAATGCTTTAGTTGTACACACAGCTAAATCTGATCATAATTTCGATTTTGATTCTGTGAAGATTTTAAAATATATTCATAATAAAAATCATGGACGGATTTATGAGGTGGGCATAATATCCATCTCACGCACGGTGAATACTAGACCCGGCTTCTTTAATATTTCGCCTTTTCTAGCAAGATTAATGCTCGAGAAACGTACATATAAATTTTAGATTAAAATAAAATTCTTTTCATTTTTCATTCAAAATACTCTATTTTAGGAATACGTTTTCACAACATCGCCCACGTGACGCCGACGTGATCCTATTGCGAAACGGAACGCTGATCTTAAAAATTTCAGTTATTCTGTTTTGATTAGTCTTATGTCTATCGTCTTTTCATGTTGACTTGAATATCGTCTAATTTTAATTATGTTTTAATAACTATGTCCTGAAGAAGGTCTACTAGACCAAAGCGTCTGACGTCGACATTGAAACAACATTAAAACAGCATACTTGCATATTCGGATTTTTGTTTTTCCATATTTTTCTACATATATATATATATATATATATATATATATATATATATATATCAGCAACCCCAGACCACATGTGGTAGCAAATATAGCAGCAACACCAGGCCAGATGTTGTAGCAATATTCAAAGCTAGGACGAATGGTAGGCTTATGAAAATTTAAGATAGATTCTGGAGAGAAAAAAATCTTTAACAAGACACAGTGAACCAACTCAACAATGGATTCAATATAATCTTTTCACTTCATATCAGTAGAAAATGTTAGCTCGACAAAGAAGATCTACTCAATCTGAAAAAGGTTAGCATCAGCCATACAGATGGAAGGCAGGAGGTGTCTCTGGTGATTAATAGAGAAATGTTTCATTTTAGATGCGTTGAAATTAACATGCCTCAGTTATCAACAGACTGTAGGTCAATTTTAGATCAGCTGCCAATTTGACCTTAACGTTGTGATCAGGCATACTAACGAGAAAGAATCAAATGGTTGTCTCATCAGTACAGATGATACCAAGTTGATGAAAATCATAATCACTGATGAAAATTAAAAACATAGTAGGTCTAAGTATAGAGCACTGGGGACACCTGCAGTTGTGCAAAAAGATCTTGAAGAGTGGCCGTTCAAGATAACATCCATTCCGGGCAAACGTTTAAATAACAAAACTGTAATCTCCATTTGTTGTATTTCGCCCCTTTTCTCCCTTTTCATATATAAAACTTATTCTATCAATGAAAACGTTATTACTTTAAGAGTCTCCTCCTAAAATAAAAAATATCAATAGATTGTTCTCCGTTTCGTGTTTCATTTAATCATTACTAACCTGTTATATCATCTCTTTCAGTTGTTGACACAGACACACACGCATATATATATATATATATATATATATATATATATATATATAAAGATGTTTACTATAAGTTGGGAGATAAATAGATAGATAGATGATTAACCGTCTGACATAGATAGATAGATAGATAGATAGATAGATAGATAGATAGATAGATAGAGGGATAGATAACAGCCTGAGATAGATAGATAGATAGATAGATAGATAGATAGATAGATAGATAGATAGATAGATAGATAACCGTCTGACATACATAGATAGATAGATTGATAGATAATTAACCGCCTGACAAAGATCGACCGATAGATAGATAGATAGATAGATAGATAGATAGATTATTATTATCGAACCGTCTGATAGATAGATAGATAGATAGATAGATAGATAGATAGATAGATAACCGTCTGACATACATAGATAGATAGATTGATAGATAATTAACCGCCTGACAAAGATCGACCGATAGATAGATAGATAGATAGATAGATAGATAGATAGATAGATTATTAACCGTCTGACATAGATAGATAGATAGATAGATAGATAGATAGATAGATAGATAGATAGATAACCGCCTGACAAAGATCGAGCGATCGATCGATAGATAGATAGATAGATAGATAGATAGATAGATAGATAATGAACCGCCTGACAAAGATAGATAGATAGATAGATAGATAGATAGATAGATAGATAGATAGATAACCGCCTGACAAAGATCGATCGATCGATAGATAGATAGATAGATAGATAACGAACCGCCTGAGATAGATAGATAGATAGATAGATAGATAGATAGATAGATAGATAGATAGATAGATAGATAGATAGATAGATAGAGAATCAAAAGAGATTTAGTATCTCCTTGATGTTCATTAAAAAGTTGCGGCAATAAAATTTCCCGAACATAAAACCTCCCTCTATATAAGTTTGATGAAATGAAAATTTTACAGATACAAAACCGACGATGAGATGAAAATGTGAAATGAGTTGAATAATTGAGGTTGATTCATGCAGAGCCATTACGCCTTGATTACAGCATTAAACTATAAAAGACCGGCAGGCAAAATTATTATTTTCAAAGCTCTTCCTATTAATTAAAACATATAAATCACATACACATACTTAATATTAAGATAATCACACGACACACACACACACACATATGCATATATATATATATATATATATATATATATATATATATATATATATATATGTGTGTGTGTGTGTGTGTGTGTGTGTGTGTGTGTGTGTGTGTGTGTGTGTGTGTGTGTGTGTGTAAAAAAATACGAGATCAGCCTGTTCCACTACTTTGGTTTCAACCTTTCGGTATCTTTTAAGCGATTTTGGTCGATTGATTTCCCAAACACTTAATTTTTTTTAAAATTTATGAACGTTATATTTTTTAAAAAATAAATAAAATAAAATAAATAAAGAAGCGCGCGACGTGAGGTGAGGAGGAGGGGAAAAGCAAGTGTATTTGAAAAATATCGGTGGTTGATTAAATTAAATATACATACTTTCTATTCATCTTACTTCATATGAACTCAAAAGGAATATTTTAGTACGTATATACAAGGAGACATAATTTCTGATCTCTCATTCAAAAGGTTTTTTTGGTCTGGAAATGTTATTACAGCTATTTTTTCTTGTTGACAAAGGTTTGATTGCTGTAAGGTTTTGCTTTTTTTTTAAAAGTTTTCCAGTTTACAACTGGATCTTTTTTTTGACATTTGTTCCTTTAATTTTCACACGTTGTTGGCAAGTTTAGTAGAATCCCTAAGAAACTAAAAACAATAGCATAGTCTTGACGAGAATTCGAAATCAGCTCACCGATAACCGCTACTCTACCTAAACAAATGAAAAGTAATTTTGTAATTACGATTGGTTGTGTTCTTTTCTCCTTTAAATTGAAGAAACAAATTAATTGTATTTTTGTCCATTTTCCATTTGGAATTGTATGAATGTTGGAGTGATCTTTATGTTTTTGCCGTATGAATTAATTTATTATACCCAAAACGAATCTATTCTTTATTAGTCGTCTGCGAGAATCCTTTCTGCCATCCATCAGCATGGCTCACAAGTTAATCTCCAGGAAAGTGACACGTTACACCTTCCAGGGACCAGGTTTTCCGCTAAAATGAATTACAAATTTTCATATTTAATCAAATGTTTGGTCTGCTGCTAGCAAAGTTAGTTGACTGGATTGTGACAGACAAATTTATCTCCAGAATCTGTCTTACATATTTATAAATCTGCCGTACTTCCTGGCTTAGAGTATTTCTACCACATATAATTCGGTATTCGTGCTATACACTTAGAGATCCTTGATAAAATGTAAAGAAGAATCGGCAATGTTACTGGACTTGACCTGGCATCTACTCGCTTGTGTTACGTTGTTCCAGCTTCTTACATTCTAGTCAATTTTGATCTTCAAAAAAATGAAATGCAATGTCAACCTTTATCTTCTTTTTTTCTTAATTTCATTGTTCTTGCTCCTTAATAATGTTTTCTTTTTCTGATATTTTCTTACCCACCTCGCGTCTCAGTGGCTTTGCTGCCTTGCATGGAGTGGAATGATTAAGAATAACTAAGCTTGTGAACAACTCAAGATATTTTGCTACTGTTAAGATGATAATGATGAATCAGTTTTACTCAAGGAATTAAAGAGGAAGTGGTAAAAAGTGAAATTATGAGGATATAGAGGATATATAATGATTCATGTTTTCATTGGAACTGGTTAAGACTGCAATGTACAGGAAGGTTTCTTTGGAAAATATCCGTTTCTAAGTTTCTTCCTACATTAAGAATACGGCGGATATGAGGATTATTAAACTTTGTGAAAGTGGCATTGCAAATCCTGGCAGTAATTTATTAAGAGAATTCAATTCTAATACCCCATTATTATTCAACAGTCTCAGTTTTCGATATTTAAGCAACAACTGAAAAATAACACTTTATTTCTGAGATAAGGTATTATGTACACTATTTATATCATTCAGACTATTGTCCCCACCTTTGTCGCCATATTTATTACAACGTTTCGGCCCTTCAGGTCTATATTTCTGAGATGAGCTATTATGTACATTATTCGGACTATTGTCCTCACCTTTGTCGCCATATTTATTACAACGTTCCCGCCCTTCAGTATCTATCTATATTTCTGAGATGTGGTATTATGTACACTATTTACATTATTCGGACTATTGTCCTCATCTTTGTCGCCATATTTATTACAAGGTTTCGGTCTTTCAGTATCTGTCTATATTTCTGAGAGGAGGTATTATGTACACTATTTACATTATTCGGACTATTGTCCTCATCTATGTCGCCATATTTATTACCACGTTTCGGCCGTTGTAGGCTCCGGCCTTCTTCAGGTGGTTGGAATGTCGAACTTAACCCTTTATTTCGCTCACTGGGGTAGACTGTTCTAGTTCTACGTGCCATGTCTAATGGATGTCAGTCATCAGATATCTCCTGATAATTCCCCTCTACAAGTTCTCCACTGTCTTAAGGACACATGTCACATTGGATAAAGGCGTTGTTTAGATCCAGTGACAGGACCCAAAGAGTGTGAGTTCAATACCCGGTTAAGGCAGTGGAGAATTTGGATAATATAAATATATCACGTTTATTTTAAATACCAAATATATATTTTTAAAATAAAAAAACTGGAATCCCCGTATAGTATATGGCTCCGTCAATATGGCGGTAAAGAAATATTTTTATTAAAATGTAATTTATGTAAAAGTCGGTCTATACTCAGCACCTGAAGTTTGCGTTGTGCATGAAACTCTGAGTCGTGCTACTGATGCAGGAAATTATGTATATTTATTAATATATATATATATATATATATATATATATATATATATATTTATATATACATATATATGTGTGTGTGTGTGTGTGTGTGTGTGTGTGTGTGTGTGTGTGCGTGTGTGTGTGTCATAAATATGTGTGTGTTTGCGCGCAGTCTCATGAAACATTGAAATATTTAGTTGTTTTCGGCTACTCGTTTTCTCCGTTTTTATCTTGAAAACTACAAGAAGCTAAAGTTGCTTTTGATGTTGCTGTTATGTGTTGCATTTAAGACTTTTCTCCTCCAAGTTTTAGGAACGAAAACTTTTTTTACCGTCTCATTTTTTCTTTGTCCTTTTTTGTAATGCTGATATTTGTTCGTTCTTTTATCATTATCTTTCTTTTATTTCATTTCCTACCCTCATTTCTTCCTCCCAATACCGTCTCAACAGAGCCTCTTCTTTTATCTATATTAATTTTATGTTTCTCTTTTATTTAAAAAAAAAACAAAAAAAAAGAAGCAAGAATCCACATTTATTTATAACCAGCCTTTTCAACAATTTCAGTGACCTCTCACTTTGAAAATAATTCATTAATCTTACATCAACTCAAAGAAATAAACACTTACCCATAGGAATAGTTCTATTTTGAAAATCGTCATTTATATATATATATATATATATATATATATATATATATATATATATATATATATATATATATATATATATATATATAACTTAGTCGCCAACTTCTCGTCTTTTAAAAAAGCCGATAAAAATAGCGGACAGTTTTCAGTCCATATCAATTTTCCCGACCACTCTCTAAATATTGAATGGATTTAAATCTTCGTTTTCTCTCCGGCGGTGGAGGACAGACTTCTGCGTTGAAATATAATACTAAGTAATTTCCACACAGAAAAGAAGTCGTAAAAATAGAAAAAAAAGTAATGAAGGAAGCAAAGAAAGAAGTTTTCAGTTCCAAAAATAATATCACAAAGCAACTATTATTACTAAGATTTATCATTTTCGTTGTAATATCATCGGAGACGAAATAACTAAGTTTTTTCCTTTGAGGACAAGTGACAACACATTTCCTCTTCTCTCTGATACGTCTTAATAATATTTTTATTTGACTTTTTCCATACTTTATATTCTGATTATGCATAGGGTACTTCAACGTAAGCTAATGGTTAGAAAACTTGTCTTGCTCGATCAGTTACGGCTGAGTAGTGAGGTCCAGTACAACATCTAAGATACGCATAATAAATTACTGTTCTAATTCTGATTATTTTTGTACTCAGCCTCTTATAACGGAAATTTCGGTGAGTATCAGTATTCCAAATTATTTGCTTAAGATTCTTCCATTTGACATTGCTGTAACCAAGAAAGGGATACTGAATGAGGAATAACTAAAACGGAGGTTGGAAATAAAATGGTAATCTTTCTAACATCAACAAAATACAATACTCATCAGCGACGTGAAGTAGGATTGGGACATATCTATTAGTGTTCATATGTACGCTATATAAAAGTATCTATCTCAGCTCAGATTCTATCTATCTATCTATCTATCTATCTATCTATCTATCTATCTGTCCGTCTGTCTGTTGTAACCTAGAAAAGATAACTGAATGAGGAATAACCAAAACGGAGGTTGGAAATAAAATGGTAATATTTATAACATCAATAAAATACAATACTCGCCAGCAACGTGAAGTAGGTAAACCACAGTTAGTGGTGGACTACTTAGGCAGCATATTAACCCCCACTTAAAATACTGTCCAAAGTATTTGTAAGAACTGAGGTATAACCATTAGTGTTCATAGGCACGGTATATAACATTATCTATTTCAGTTCAAGTTGCATCTGTCTATATATCTATTTATATATCTATCTATCTGTTGTAACCTAGGAAGGGTTACTGAATGAGGAATAACAAAAATGGAGGTTGGAAATGAAATGGTAATCCTTATAACATCAACAAAATACAATACTCGCCAGCGGCGTGAAGTAGGTAAACCACTGCTAGAGGTGGACTACTTAGACATCATATTATCCCTACTTACAATAGTGTTCAATGTATTTATGAGGATTGGGACATACCCATTAATATTCATAGGTACAATGATAGATAGATAGTTAGATAGATAGATAGATAGATAGATAGATAGATAGATAGATAGATAGATAGATAATCTTGTAAACTACGAATGGTTACTGAATGAAGAATAACGAAAACGGAGGTTGGAAATGAAATGGTAATCTTTATAACATCAACAAAATACAATACTCGCCAGCGGCATGAAGTAGGTAAACCACTGCTATTGGCGGACTACTTATACAGCATATCACACACACACACACACACACACACACACACACACACACACACACACACACACACACACTCTTACAATAGTGTCCAAGGTATTTATGAGGACTGAGACATACTCATTAGTGTTCATATAAATACGACATATAACAGACATCCTGCGATTTCGTGGCATTTGACACGATGAGGGACAATTGCGATAATAGAAATTGAGGTAAAATAGTAATTATTATTATTATTATTATTGACCAGCTAGTGTCTGACTGGGCGATGTTGATGTAACACAAAGATCGACATGTATTCACATCATCGTCATAATGAGTTCCATAGTCTATTTGGGTCGTAGGTGCACCATATGTTGTGCAGTCTTAACAGCAACGGTGTGTCTTGGGCAAGATAGCCTGATGGAACACAACCCCCCCCCCAAGCTATATTGAATTCAGTGTATTCCTTCTCCTAGACTGGTTACCAGCCAAAGCTATCGGGCACAGTTTGTCTTGCTATTTACCCATGGATAGCGGGAGAAGAGATGAATTTGAAGTATCGCGAAGGGTATTTGTATGTAAGTGAATGTAATGTGCTCGACTGCAATTCGAACTCGGCTCTCTGAATTTACATATAAAAAAAGACAAAGTAGTTTGTGGGGAGGCACGCTTCCTTACGTCGTGAAGGGTCATAGATTTTTTTTTTTTTAAATCATTACTTTATATATTATACTTTTATTTCTGCTCTCAATCGCTATTTCCCTGGAAAGGCTTAGACGAATTATATTCTTTAGTTCCATCATTTCTAACCTTCACGGTTAAGATCCGCCATGCTGCACACAGTGTAGCGAACCGCACTCATTACCTTCGTATTCCATCGATGTGACTCGAACAGCGTTTTCCCACGAGCGGCTGCTCTGTGGAACCCAATCCCAAAATGATGCTTCCCCGATCACTACAATATTAACCTGTTCAAGTCTGGGGTTTACTGTTATCTTCCACACATATCCGCATAAACTGTGTCTCTTTTTCTGTAATCTTCTACATCAACTGGCTCTCGGGCCTTGTATAAAGTAAACATAGTTTTTTTAAAAAAGTAGATTTTTTTTCCGTTTTCTTCGGCGGATCACCTTTTCTTTTAATTGTTTTACATGTTTCTTCAGTTGCGTTCAGTGAGCAAAGGATCCATAGGTCCAATGGTCACACAACGTACATTTTTGAATCCACACAATTATTTACATTTTGCAGTTAAACTTAAAAGTCGTTAAATTTTAGAGTCTGAGTGATATGAGAGTATAATACAGCCGGTCCGGCTCTACCCTGGGTTGTTCCCACGCTGGTCATTACTGCCGCCGGTCAACTGATGGCTTCCTACCTTCCATTTCGTGCCATCATCTGCTTCTGTCCCACGTTGTGTTCCTTGATCACAGAGCAGTGAAGATCGAATTTTGTCCGTTGGGTCGAACCGCGGTAGAACAGTGCAACTAAAGAACAAAGAGCGCTTCCGCAGGCGAAAATAAAAATAACATAACAAAATAACGAAGAAGGTCACCGGGTTAATTTTCAATTGGTATTTTTTTTTTATTTTTTTTTTTTTTGATACAACAAAATTAACCCTTCCCCTTAAACGCTCTATCGTGGTACTTTGTCTTTTTTCTAATGCTTGGAGCGGGTTCAATCAATAAAGAAAGAGATCGGTCGGGAATTCTGGAGCAAGATTCAGCACCAGAAATTCTCTCGACAACAGGTCACGTGGAATTGAGCAGTTCCTTCGTTCACTGCTGTTTCGTGTCCGTCTCTTGCCGTCTCTCGCTCTGACTGCTGGGTGGCTTGAGCGCTCTGCTTATGGGTATTTTGCCCGACTCCCACCGCACCTCAGGATTATCAATTAATAATTTTCTCCAATTTTGGGATAAACGACACTGATCTTAAGACAAAGCTGTCAGTTATTCAAAACAATAATTTTTCCGAAAACACACTTTGTATTTATAAATCATACTTATTATAAAACCCAGGTGTGTGTGTGTGTGTGTGTGTGTGTGTGTGTGTGTGTGTGTGTGTGTGTGTGTGTGTTGTTCGTTTATATATTGGATAAGATTTCCTACATTTTTCAACCGATTTCAACAAAACTTCACCAGACTTTGCGGTGGTTCTGACAGCGCCAAAAATTGGAAAAACACAATTGTTTTTGCACGAAATCAATTTGAAAACACGATTAAGAGGCATCGCTGTCGCGAGAATGAAGGGGGACAACTCATATCGAGTTATACTTATTATAAAATCCAGTTGATGTTTGTGTGTGTGTGTGTGTGTGTGTGTGTGTGTGTGTGTGCGTGTGTGTGTGTGCGTGCGTTTATATATGGGATCGGATTTCCTACATTTTTCAACCGATTTCAACAAAACTTCACTTTTTTGCGGCAGGTAGTGTTTCTTATTGTCTTGCACACTTTTTTCTTTATTTTTACATTCAGAATGCTTTAAATATTCCATTTACAAGACAATTGTTTATAATAAAATTCTATTCAATCGGTAGACTCATAACGATTGAAAACAATGTTTTTGTTTGAGTTTGGGTTTGACCAATTCGTAAAAAAATAAAAAATAAAAAGAAAATAAGACATGCGTGTCCGTCAACCTTAAACAATAATCTTTGTCAGTTTTATTTTTCAGTCTTTATGATAGTCGATACTTGATCTATCTCTTACTGTTACTGCTAGTTATTTCTATTTTCCGTTGTTGTCGATTTTCTAATATAAACAATATAATTTTCTGCCCATTTTGCATGTTTACAAACCGACACTTCAGATTGTTTACATTACCGGCGTTGCGAATTCTAACACTTCCATTTATGCTTCGGCTTATATTTTATATTCTTATTAAGAGTAATGGATAGCGGCTCGGATTGAGGAACCGGAGAGCCGAGTTCGAATTCCAGTCGAATCCATTACATTCACTTACGTGCTAACACCCTTGGGAAAGGTGTAAATCCTCTTTCTTCTCCCTCCAGAACAGACTGGATTCTATAGCCTTGGATGGCAACTGGTCTAGGAGAAGGAAAACTCTGAATTCGACAGACTGGGTTCTATAGCCTTGGATGGCAACTGGTCTGAACTCTGAATTCAAACCTGCTCTTAGAGAGGAGGGTGAATAGAGTCTCTCCGAGCCTTGGTTGGCAATCCATTTAGTGATGGTGTCACGATAAAAAACACCCTTGATAGCCTTAGCAAAGCATCAAGAATTCAGCTACTTGACAAGATTATGAACTACACCAATCAAAGTATTGGTGAGTTCAATCTCGGCTGAGATTCTTATTCCATCCTGCGTTTCTGATTATCAGAAAGAAAAAAAATATCTATTTTACTTCTCGCTTTATATTTCAATTCATACTTATATCTAAACTTTTTTAACGTTTTTAACCCTTTCAGTTCTTCAATGCATATACGTAGTTGTCACATGAACCCGTTTAATTCTAATTTCATATTACCAATGTCAAAATAATGTCACAAGAACAGAGTGGAGACGTGAGGAGGGTTGGCTGTCAGCACTGACAAATTTTCGGCAATTGCTGCAACCAAGGCCTCCCAAATTTAATCTCTTGTATTCCTTTGGATCTTGTCGATACGGCCGAGGGTAGCCATGCAATCTGGGTAGCGCACGACCTCCATATACCATCGCCGGTCTAGAAGAATCTAAACTACCGGATGCCTTGTAGGTCTTGCCACTTTAACTTCTGAGAGTAGTGACAGGGTAAATTAATTCACTGTCTTGGAGGTACGGTGGATAGCGGTTCGTATTGAGGAATCAGAGAGCCGGATTCGAATTCTAGTCGAGTTAATTGCATTCATTTAAGTGCTAACACTTGGGAAAGATATACATACATCTTTTCCTCTTATCTATGGATAAAATAGCAGGACAAACTCTGCCCTATAGCCTTGGTTGACAATCAGTCTAGAAGAGGGAAAACTCTGAATTCAAATTACTTTGAACATCTGAAAGGATGGACGGGGTAACCTCAAAATCTCCGTTGCAAAAGGACCAGGCAAGCCCTTGTAATATTCTGCCCTGAATGTCACCATGAACTGGCGATGACGGCTTCCGGCTGCAGCTGTCTTCAATTTGTTTTTGGTCTTGCCTTTTCGTTTCTTACTTCAGTTTTGTTGTTGATTTTTTGAAAGTTGCATCTAATTCGCCGACATTTTCAAAACTTATTCATTTTCAAAAACTGTTGAATAAACTAAAAATAAGATAAAATTTATCATATAAACTTAAAAACAACTAGCCTTATTGTCAAAAACAAACCCTAGCCAATGAAATAAAAACTATATGTATATAACACTAATTACCTCTTTTTTATTAACGATTATTATTATTTTTATTATTGTTAATTCGCTGTCTTGAAGATACGGTGGACAGCGGCTTGTATCGAGGAATCGGAGAGCCGAATTCGAATTCCAATCGAGTTCATTGCATTCGGTTACGTGCTAATATTTGGGAAAGGTATACATACATCTCTTCCCCCAGCTATGGGTAAAATAGCAGGGCAGGCTCGGCCCTATAGCCTTAGTTGGCAATCAGTCTAGAAGAGGGAAAACTGTGAATTCAAACCACGTTTAACTTCTGAAAAGAGGGACGGGATAACCTCAAAATCTCCGTTGCAAAAGAAACCTGCAAGCCATTGTACTATTCTGCCCTGAATGTCACCATGAACCGCAATTGTGAGATGACGGGGACTGGTGATTATAACGGCGGCGTAAAATGCACTAAGTGAATAAATGAATGAATGACTATTATGCAAGATATTAGCTTGGTACTTGCATGTAACCAGGCTCTGGCCATGTGCCGAAAGGATAAGCTCTTAATACCTGAAACCCTTAAACACTGGTGGGTTGCCAATTGATCTACATCAACATGTTTGCTTCGAAGAAGGAACTGACGATGTCGGCTTTCGGCTGCAGCTGTCTTCAATTTGGTCTTGCCTTTTTCTTGCTTCGGTTTTCTTGCTGATTTTTTGGAAGTTGCATCTACTTCACCGACATTTTCAAAATTTAAACCCAGCCGTCTTGCATATTTATGGGTTTCTTTTGATATAGAATAAAGCTTCTTTCATCGTGTTTGAGTGAATTAAAATCGCTCCCCTAACCTCTCCAGCACGCTTACCAATCAAATACGTACTGTGGTTGTTTTTTTTTTTTGTTTTTTGTTTTTTTTATAGTGAAAACCTTTCCTTGAAAAGCCAGTTCCTTTTTTTAAACATGTCACTCAAGCAAGGCAATAAAGCCACTAAGTCACAAGTGTGTCATTTACTGTGTAAAATACGAGAAAAAGAGAACATTATTAAAGAGATAGAACAATAAAAGAACAAGAATTAAAAGAGAAGAAACAATAGAGATTTTTTTTTTTTGGAAGATCAAAGTTGATTATCTTTTGGTATTACTAAATTAATACTGAAAGAATGATTTTTCGTAATCATTTCACCCCAGGCAAGGCAATAAAGCCACTATGATGCAAGAGACAAGTACTGAGAGTAAGAGAATTTGATAAAAAACACATTTAAGGAGAGAAAACACTAAAAGTACATGAATAACAACAGTCATTGGATTTAAATTTTTGAAGATCAAACCTGACTGCAATGCAATACGCCGGAAGAGAGTTCCACAAGCGAGAAATGCTTTTACAGTCGCCAGCCATGTCGACTGTAAAATGATGAGCCAATCAAGTACTGCGTTTAAATTTAAAAAAACAAAAAAAACAAAAACTATGTACCAATGAGGAAATTTCATAAAAACATGAAAATATTTATATTTAAGACACAGACAAAAATGACTGAAACTGAAATCCTTTTAAGGAATTTTTAGTCTCGATACCAAAGCTGTTATAGACACAAGCCTCACTTGTCAGCATCCTAATATCTTGGGTGAGATTTCCATATTTCTTTCGATGAAGGATCTGAATCATATCTTTTTTCGTAATTTCTTAGAGCAACTTATTTCTGTACTGACATAACTTTTATCATAGTCGAAACAATGCCTTTTACCTAATTTCCAGTGCATTCATTTTAAGCCAACTTCCTCCATTCTACATATAGCATATTTTGAAGTCTCGTCTTTTTTCCTTTTTTTTTTTTTTTTTTTTTTTTTTTTTCACAAACAGCATCTTCGTTTTTCCGTGTTATATCCAAAATGACATCACGCAATTGGTTCCACTATATTTATTTTCGAATGAAGAGACTAGAAATTCAGTTTTTGATTTCTGCGTATGTTACTGCTTGAACATATCAGATTTTCTTTTTCCTCCGGATATTTTTTTTTTTTTTTTGAAGTAGCCATTTTTTTTATATTCACCGCCATTTTCTCCTTTATCTGTTGCTTTGCTCTGCTGAGCGCTTGTTTCGTGTCTCTTGCAAGATTTTGTGTATCTTGTCATTTCCAGAACAAACTAAATAAAATCTTTCAAACAACATATTGGTATACACCAGCAGTCAACAAATATGATAAACAGTAACGCAACTAAATCAAAATTTCTCGGGGTAAACAACTTTTACAGTATTTACATTATTCGGACTATTGTCCTTATCTTTGTCACCATATTTATTACAACGTTTCGGCCGTTGTACGCACCGGCCTTCTTCAGGTGGTTGGATGTCGAACTAAAGCATGTTCAATGGATGTCAATTATCAGTTATCTCCTGTTAATTTCCCTCTGAAAGTTCTTAGTCGGGTATTGAACTCACACTTGGGTCCTGTCACTGGATCTAACTAACGCCTTTATCCATTGTACCATGTGTCCTTGAGTGTATGTGTTTCTGAGTATTATAAACCTAATGTTTTCAGTCATCATTTTTTACCAGTGCTCATATTGCAATTTTTGATGTTATCATTAAATGTTTTACCAGAGCTCATCTAGCAATTTCTGTTGTTATTATCGCTTTACTTTGGCACTCCTTATTACTGGCTCCCATATTGTATTCATTTCTAGGCTTGATCGGCTCAGGAGATTTTTGTCTGGAAAAAAAACTAGTCAAAACTTCATAATTGACACACAACAAATTCAAAAACGGTTCCTTTTTATATTTTGAGAAAGAGAGATTATTATTATTAGTAGTAATATTAGTACTAGTATTATTATTATTATTATTATTAATAGTAGTAGTAGTATTAGTACTAGTATTATTGTTAATATTAGTAGTAGTAGTTGTTATAGCAGTACTAGTAGTATTATTATTAGTAGTAGTTGTATCCTGGCCTGTAATCTCCTCTTTAGTCGCTTTTCCACCGCCTTCATGTTGCTTCCTCCTCTCGTTTCTATTATTATTTTCATGGCAGTTGTTCCAATGAATTGAAGTGTACTACTAGTTTGGCAATTAGGTCTCATCGTTTTACTGTTGAATTTATGGTTTCTTTTCTCGCACTTCTCGCTTTAGGCACTCTTTTTCCGTTTTTATGTATTTTTTTATTCTCTACCAACGACATTGTTTTTTAATAATTTAACCCTAGAATACTAACCATCAATTAAAGTTACACCACTACTAACCATTGGTATATCATACCCGATTTTGAAAATATCACAACAAATATTTAATATAAATCTTTATTTGAAATATTTTACATGCAGGTACTTCAAACTTTGTACTTTGAGTTAACATTAATAGGAACTGGAAAACATTATTTAGGTATGAAAATCAGGTACTGAAAATTGTAATTAAAAATAGGAAAAATTGCGCTGGTTATATGATACCCATAGTTAGTGTTCTAGGGTTAAATGCAACGTCAATCGCTATCTTCTGCCTTCCCCACCCGTGTTCTTTTATTGTCCTTTATCTTTAATAAAGTCTTCTCATTCTAACCACAGGGGAATGATCGTCTTGCTTGTGGTGGAATTATTAAAAAAAAAAAAATTTTGTACTTATTTTTTGCTAATGTTTAGCTCAATTTCAATCAAGATATATATATATATATATATATATATATATATATATATATATATATATATATATATATATTCGGAAAATATTATTTGCGTCATCTTCATACATACATGAAATATGAATTCGTGTTATTAAAAGATAAACAGACAAAAAAAAAAGTGTCGCGTAATGGTTTTTCTGTACAAAAAATGAAATCAGCGAACCCAGTTCGAATTCCGCCGTATTCACATTTCGCACTAATACACTTTGGAAAAAAATATGAATCCATTTCTTCTTTATCTGTCTATATTTCTGAGATAAGGTATTATGTACACTATTTACATTATTCGGACTATTGTCCTCATCTTTGTCGCCATATTTATTACAACGTTTCGGCCCTTCAGTATCTGTCTATATTTCTGAGATGAGGTATTATGTACACTATTTACATTATTCGGACTATTGTCCTCATCGATATTGCTATATTTATCGCATGTACGTTCCGGCCTTCTTCAGGTGGTTGGAATATCGAACTCGACTCTTTATTTCGCTCGCTGGGGTAGACTGTTCTAGTTCCACGTGCTATGTTTAATGGATGTCAGTTATCTCCTGTTAATTCCCCACTCCAAGTTCTCCACCGCCTTTAACCAGGTATAGAACTCGCACACTTTGGGTCCTGTTACTGGATCTAACGGTTTTATCCACTGTGCCATGTCCTTCTTATCACCGAAGGGCTTGCTATTAATAACAGGATCAACATAGCTCTCTGGCGGCAAGGAAAACTCTGAATTTTCGCTAGAAAAGGCAACGGGTAACCATTCCACTATTTTCACAGTGATATTAACTCACAAAAATTAAAGAAACCTAATCAATGGAGAACGAAGATAATTTTCAGTTAGAAAGAAAAAAAGAAATGCTTTTTCATCTTTCTTTTTTTATGTGTCGTATTCCCTCAGAATGTAGCTGATCATGGTCCTCCACTTCTCCCTGTCCCCTTGTAGTTCCTATTAAGTTTTAGCTTTTTGTTATTCCTCCCAAGCCCTCAATCTGATCAGCAAGTATGAATACGTGCCACAGAAATTTCAGCTGCCTCTTCCTGGTACTAAGTATAAGTTTCCTTTCTTTTCATTTTCCCTAAAACCTCGCTGTTGTTCACATGTTCACTCCATTTATTATTACTAAGACTAATAAAACTTTAGTTTGAAAACAAATACCAATATTAACAAATATTATTGCGTATATGTATTTTTAATATTTATCTTAATGTGGAATGCAACAGTGAAAACGTTTGTAAATTCTAGTTATACTTTGCAGTACTTAGATTGTTAACATGGCTCCTAAACTAAACATCTTTAGGCTTCTCTGGAATAAACCATTCGTTTCCAGCTTCGTGGATATACGTTTGAAATCTTGAGTATTTATATCTAAGGGTTAAGTAGCAATGTAGACTTGGCACTCTAACCTTGAATTGCTGCCAGTCTCAGGAAAATACTACGTTGAAGTGAAAACTATAGAGAAAGTAAATGAGAAATCCTTCTGCTATATTCCCCAAGATGGCGCTTAACACACAGGTAAAAAAGAAATGAAATCTGTGGAGAGATATGATGCTAAATTCTAAAGGGATGTTTTATTCGGAACATAACTTTTAAAATGGCGAAAATTAAAGTGGTATGTTTCTTTCTTTCTTTTTCTTCTTTTTACTTTCTTTTTCTGTCTTCTTTTTTTCTTCATTATTTGCTTTCATTTTTTTAATTTCTGTCTTTATTTTTTTCTATTGTTCTTCCTATTTGCATTTCTTTTTCTTTCTTTGCTAACTTGCTCTCTTTTTATTTCATTTTCTTTCTTTTTTTTCGTTTCGACCGTTGTACGCTCCGGCCTTCTTCAAGTGGTTGGAATGTCGAACTGAACTCTTTCTTTCGATCACTGGGGTAGACTGTTCTAGTTCCACGTGCAATGTTTAATGGATGTCAGTTATCAGTTTTCTCCTGTTAATTTCCCTCTGAAAGTTCTCCACTGTCTTAGCCGGGTATTGAACTCATACTCTTTGGTTCCTGGCAATGGGTCTATCTTACCGCTTTATCCACTGTGCCATGTGTCCTTAGTTAGATCCCAAAGTGTGTGAGTTCAATACCCGACTAAGGTAGTGAAGAACTTTCAGAGGGAAATTAACAGGAGATAACTGATAACTGATTAAACATGGCACGTGGAACTAGAACAGTCTACCCCAGTAAGCGAAATAAAGGGTTCAGTTCGACATTCCAACCACCTGAAGAAGGCCAGAGCGTTAAATAGCCGAAACGTTGTAATAGATATGGCGACAAAGATGCGGACAATAGTCCGAATAATGTAAATAATGTACATAATACCTCATCTCAGAAATATAGACAGATACTGAAAGGCCGAAACGTTGTAATAAATATGGCGACAAAGATGAGGACAACAGTCTATTTTCTGTCTTTTCTTCTTATTTTTCTATCTTTTCTTTCTATTTTTTCATTTTTTCTTTTTCCTTTCCCTCCCTTTTACTGTTTCTTTTTTCTTTCTTTTCTTTCTTTCCTTGTTTCTTTTTCTGTTTATTTTTCCCTCTTTCTTGATTTAGTATTTTGCTAGCCATTGCTGAAAACTGAGCAATAGCACTGGCAATATCCTGTCTAATGTAGAAGTTCTGACGGGTTCTAAAGGAATGAATATGAAAAGAAATAAACATGGCGTCCAGCATTCAACAAAAGAATTATATCAAAACATAAATTAAACCCAAAAATATACAAATAAATTGTCCAAATCACAACCTACATCCATTGTATCCATTGCAGTGGATCAGTAGGAAAGAAAACCTGTGAAGACCAAAATGTTCCATCAAAGTCTTAAATGCTGTTTCGTTCGCCTGGCTTCTCTTGAAATTCGCAGAAGCTTTCACAGATCGAATGGCTTCCCATTCACTGACAAATCCAAAAAATTGTTCAATCTTTCCTGATGCAGGGATAAACTTCTTTTCTTTTATTTTCTTTTATTTATACCTTATTTATTTCCCTATTTATTTCTCTGTTAAAGAAACGTTTCTTGTATAAAGTGGACGTTGGAATAAGACTTGCCAATGAGTCGACATTGACGCCATTTTTTATTTTATATAACTACTTTTATTTTTTGTTGTTTTCTTCTTTTTATTTTTTATATTGTTATTCTAATTTACATTATTAAACTTCCGACTAATGTTGTCATCTCTGCTGATATTATCACAAACTTTAGGTTGATGTAATCTCCGACATTTTTCAGGTATCTGTTGATTTGAGTAAGCCTACATGTAATTCCATACTGAACATTTTGTCTAATCCACCGACTATGGCTAGGGATATTTGCTGTTCTTTTATGGCATTCTTCAGTTATTGATCGCCCTGTTTATCATCTACAACTCCATCTCATCCTTCTTTGAAACGAGGTCACCGTTTGTAACTTTTCAGGGAATTAGTTCCAGAACCGTTTTTCAAACCAAGTTTTACCTTGAGTTTGGCATTTCCACTTGTTTCATTTTTTCTTCAGAACACATGCTGTACTAAGAGGGATTTTTAAACTTAGACTCGAAATGCATTCAAGCGGGAATGAAGTGAATTCATCTATTTTTAAATTGTTATTTAAATATCGATTACTCAATCAATTGAAAAATGGTGTATCAGAATTCTTTGTTTTTTGGGGTTTTTTTTTGGTTAGTTTAGTGGCATATCAGCATCTTATGGGTCATTCAATACCGAATTTTATTTTTCTTGGAAGCATTAGTAATTTCTTTTACAAAACGAATAGCTGCTATTTTTTCCTATCCAAAAATGTAATTTTTGTTTACTATGAAAATGTATTGCTGGTAATTGTTACTAACCTACTTTTATATTATCCTGTTTTGACTGCATTTTGGGTGTTCATTATTTGCCCAAAGCTGGGACCCTAACAAGGGCTACCACCCCGGGTCAGGGTGGAGCAGGGAACAACAGTCATTAAGAATTTGTCCAACGCTCCTCAATATCTCCCGATCAGAGGACTCGCTGCCAGTGTTGTTTATCGTCATACCCAGGACGAACCTGGCCAGGGATTGAACTCAACATTTACTATGCCGCCTAATTAAATGCCTAATACTTTTATCTACTGGCAAATAATTTTGATAATAACAACTAAGATGTGGACATTAGACCAAATAAATAATGTAATGTAAATAACTCATTTGATAAATTAATTTTACATTTCAATCGGAAGAAATTGTTATATTTACAAATAAAGACAAAATGAAAGATAAACTTAATAAAAATGAAAGAGACTGAAGCATTTTAATAATTTAATTGATATTCAGGCATTTATATCTCTTAAAATAACCTCATATTTGCATGTAACGATTTGTGATAAGCGTTTTCACACCAAACAGTTACCATTTTTAAAACGTTGCAACTCAAATGACAATGTATGGTAACAATTTGTAAAAAACTCTGAAGTAAAACTAAAGGAACCGTTAAATAAATAGTAAATGAAATCTGGAAGAAAAGACAATCTAGTAACTTTAAGACAGGAACCATGATGATCAACCAGAGGTAGCCTAAGATGTCTGCTACATATTGGGGTTGTTAATATTAAAGGCAATGGTTTCGAGAATCGAAGTGATGGTTGGTGAATTTAAGGGTTTGGTTTGGTTTGGTTTGCCGAATATCAACCTCAATGGGTTATTTAATGCCGACAAAATTATTATTGCTGCTAATATCTATCTATCTATCTATCTATCTAACTATCTATCTATCTATCTATCTCAGTCAATTTATCTATCTATCTCAGTACATATTGGTTTGGTTTGTTTTACGGCATATCAACCTCAATGGGTTATTTAATGGCGACAAGATTTTTATTGCTGCTAATATTTTTTTTATCTATCTATCTATCTATCTATCTATCTATCTATCTATCTCAGTCAATTTATCTATCTATCTCAGTACATATTGGTTTGGTTTGTTTTACGGCATATCAACCTCAATGGGTTATTTAATGCCGACAAGATTTTTATTGCTGCTAATATTTTTTTTATCTATCTATCTATCTATCTATCTATCTATCTATCTATCTATCTATCTATCTGTCGGTCTCAGTCTATCTATCTATCTATCTATCTATCTATCTATCTATCTATCTATCTATCTCAGTACATATTGGTTTGTTTTATTTTACAGCATATCAACCTCAATGGGTTATTTAATGCCGACAAGATTTTTATTGCTGGTATTTTTTTTCCAAAAGTAATATTTCTTTTTAAGAATGTATTGCTGGTAATAATTTTTCTTCAAAGATTACTGCTGGTGATAATTTTTACAAAGTATTTCTGGTATTAAAACCTATTTTTTACACTTTCATAGTGATTTGACCTCATTTTGGGTGGGTAACTATTTACCCATAGCTGGGACCCTTACAGGTGCTATCACCCCGGGTCAGGGTGGACCTGGGAACGCCAGCAAATGAGGTGGTTCCACGCTCCTGAAAACCTCTTGGTCAGAGGCCTTGCTGTTGGATGCAGTTTATCGTCTTCCCCAGGACACGGATTCTTTTTATAGGCTTACCCAGGACACTTGTGAACTTGAGGGAATAGTAATTTCTATTTTAATCTCTGGTTCTGGTAGTAAAAACTCAGCTCAATAGAAATAATAAGAGCACTACCAAATAAAGAAAACATTGGCATAAGAACGAAAATAACTCACCCTCGTTTATTTCATTTTTTAAAATATATTTTTAGTATTCAAGTTGATTTATTTTTTAATTCCTTATTTCCTGTTATGAACTTTAGATTTGATACAAACTAGTTCAGTTGTTCCCAAACGGTGCGGCGGAAAAGGATAGCAGGTGAGGCGGAAGAGGATAGCAGGTGAGGTCGAATGGTTGAAAGCCAATCAAAGATTCAAAGAATCCATATGCCAACAATAAATATGATTTCAATATTTAAAATAATATTACTAAGATTACTTGTAATTGCAAGCATGAGTCCCAGTATAAATAGTAATAAATAATCATTGTGAAATTTTTGCATTATATCAAATATCAACAATATAGCAACTAGGGTCCTCAAATTGGAGGAGAGAGTTATCAATATTAATATTTTGACTTCGAATCCGGAGTTATCTCCTTTTAACCCTCTCTCTGGACCTTCTTTGGTGTAGGACTGCTTGCGCATTTTCAATTCTGGATTTTCAGTTTTGAAAAATATCATAAACCAGAAAAGAGAAAGGCTTCTTTATGGCGTTGAAGAGATAAGAGATTGTTTATTTCAAATTAGGCCCAATATAAAGGAAATTACCCGTCAAAAACAAGCTGATACCTTTCACTAAATCTGTGTACTTTAATCATATTTTAAGTAATTTGTGTTATATATTATAGTTAACGCAATATTTGTCTTTTTTTTTAAAATATACTTTTCATCACACAAAATTTGGTAAGGTGCAAATTTTCATTCCAAAAATGCGGCCCTGAGAAAAGAAAAAGTTTAGGAATCACTGCACTAGTTGATTACAATATTATATGTTACACTAAAACTTTCTTTAAAATTACCTTTTTTCCGATACCTGTTTTTTTTCTAAATTGTTTAGCCAAGCATTTGTCTTTTTGTGATGTATTTTTCTCGATGTTATCTTTCATCTAATCGACTGTTTTTCTCTTCTCATAAGCTGCTATCCCAAACACTTTGTTCAATTTTTTACGCTGCAAATGTAAAATGTTAATTTACTTATTTAAGCAGTTGTGTAATGATTTTATCAAAACTACTACAATTGCAACAACGAATAATAATAATAATAATAATAATAATAATAATAATAAGAAGAAGAAGAAGAAGAAGAAGAAGAAGAAGAAATATAAAAATCGTTCTCACGAGTACAGCTCACACCGTACAAAAGGCTATATCTATGTAAAATATGTGTTTTTGTTTGGTTGGGATTTTTTTCTAATTGCTCAGTGGAAAATGTCATGATGCCATTTGCGACCATAGGTCTCTGGTCGGGAACCAGAAAGAAATGAGTACACAGAAATCAAAGGAAATAAAATCATAATAATATAACTGAAAAATACGTAAAGATTAAAAGAATTATACGCGATTTTGTGTTCAAGTAAGCAAAACATCTTCCAAAAACCACTAAATAACAAGAGCTACACTCTTCAATAAATGAAAATCTAAAATGATTTATGTGGTTAACCAACTCGAGTAATAAATTCAATAGATTTATCAAACATCTGGCTTTGTTGACCGTTTGGATGCGAAATTCTTGAGTCGGTAACCAGATAAGTCGCTTGAACATTTTATTATTATTATTATTATTATTATTATTATTATTATCATTTTCTTTGATTTCTGGCGTTTACACATTTCTTTCCGGGTCCCGCCCAGGGACCTAAGGTTAGAAATGGCGTCATGACAATTTCCAGTGACAAAAAAAAAAAAATTAAATTACTTAATAGATAAAGCCCTTCATAAGGTGTGGGCTGTACTTGTCACTTGAGGCATGGACTTATTATTATTATTATTATTATTAATTGTATTCACAAGTACAGCTCACACATTATGAAGAGCTTTATTTATCTAAGTAAAATGTATATGATGTTAGTTTTCTTTTTTTTTTTTTTTTTTTTTTCTTTTTAAAAAAAAATTGATGATGGAAACTGACATGAAGTCCTTTCTACCGTAGGTCTCTGGTTGGGACCCGGAAGGTATTGTGTCTACAACAGAAATCCAATTAATCTAAGTAATTGAACGAACATAGCATTTTATTTTACTCAAATAAATAACTTCGTAAAGTTTTTATTGTTATTAATAACATTAATAGACAGGCTTAAATGCTTTCCATGTTTAAATAGTTGGCTACACTTAAAATAAATCATTTCAAGTCATTAAAACGAATATTTAAGCCTTCATAATATTAGTATTTCTCATAAGAAATATGTCCTCGGGCAAATGTAGACGTTTATTTTCTCTTTTACTTAAAAGTGTCTGTGTTAAATGGATCCAAACAAAGCTATCGTCACACGTCTGTAGACAAAATTTATAAATGGTTTCTATCGGCGAGTTCACTCACAAAAAAAAGTAAACATTTCAGAAACGAATATAATTAACTCAAAACCTATTTACATTTCATTGCCTGTCAGATTTACAGGTACTCTCTCCTAGGAATATTAATGCTAAAACATTTTCTCACAATAATTCAGTTTCATACAGATTCTGATATTGAACATGATAACAGATTTACAGCATTTTCAGTTTCATCTCACATTTCTGATGTTGCTTCATCTCGTCTTAGTATTTAACTTGGATAGAAGTTTCCCTGTTAAAATATATAAAGATTGTGATTCACGTCAGGAATTTCCAGATGATCTGAATCAAATTTAATGTAAATAAGGAATCTTTTATTGACAGAGACTTTACACTCAATATTACTGTTATATACCGTACATATGAACACTAATAGGTCCCAATTCTTATAAATAGGTTGGACACTATTGTAAGTGGGGATAATATGATGTCTAAGTAGTCCACCACTCTCTCTTTCTCTCTCTCTCTCTCTCTATCTATCTATCTATCTATCATAGTGTAATATACCGTACATATGAATACTAATGTGTATGTGCCAATTCTTATAAATAGGTTGGACACTATTGTAAGTGGGGATAATATGATGTCTAAGTAGTCCACCACTCTCTTTTCTCTCTCTCTCTCTCTCTCTATCTATCTATCTATCTATCATAGTGTAATATACCGTACATATGAATACTAATGTGTATGTGCCAATTCTTATAAATAGGTTGGACACTATTGTAAGTGGGGATAATATGATGTCTAAGTAGTCCACCACTCTCTCTTTCTCTCTCTCTCTCTATCTATCTATCTATCTATCATAGTGTAATATACCGTACATATGAATACTAATGTGTATGTGCCAATTCTTATAAATAGGTTGGACACTATTGTAAGTGGGGATAATATGATGTCTAAGTAGTCCACCACTCTCTCTTTCTCTCTCTCTCTCTCTCTCTATCTATCTATCTATCTATCATAGTGTAATATACCGTACATATGAATACTAATGTGTATGTGCCAATTCTTATAAATAGGTTGGACACTATTGTAAGTGGGGATAATATGATGTCTAAGTAGTCCACCACTCTCTCTTTCTCTCTCTCTCTCTCTCTCTCTATCTATCTATCTATCTATCATAGTGTAATATACCGTACATATGAATACTAATGTGTATGTGCCAATTCTTATAAATAGGTTGGACTCTATTGTAAGTGGGGGTAATCTGCTAAGTAGTCCACCACTAGAAGTGGTTTACCTATTTCACGTTGCTGGCGAGTATTGTATTTTATTGATGTTATAAGGATTACCATTTCATTTCCAACCTCTGTTTTGGTTATTCATCATTCAGTAACCCTTCCTAAGTTACAACAATTTTTCTCTCTCTATCTATCTATCATAGTGTAATGTACGGTACCTATGGATATTAATGTGTATGTCCCAATCCTCATAAATACGTTGAACACTATTGTAAGGGGGGGGTATAATATACTGTCTAAGTAGCCCACCACGGCGTACCCACTTCACGCCGCTGGCGAGTATTGTATTTTATTGATGTTATAAAGATTACCATTTCATTTCCAACCTTCCTAGGTTACAACAATTACACCAGACCGCCAGAGAAGACAGGTGCAACAGAGGGTTGAATGAGTCACTAGGGACCAATTTACGCCTTCAGTGGTTGTCAATGGCTATCCATGAAATCTGAAAAGGTGGTCAATGTAATTACGCCCAGGATGTCCACCCGAAGAACGGCCGATGACAGAAAGATATATGTGCAGCGACACTTTCATGTACAAGAATCCATGTTGAAAAAAAAAAAAAAATTAAATGCACATACCCGCTCGTCGTATTAATTGACGAAATCCGGAGTTGAATAAATAATAATATTACACATTAGTTATTTAACTTTGTGTTTTCATTCGTCTGTACAATGATTATATAAACACATCAAGTAAAATTTTATAATGTTTGATTTTTACCTTACGAGAGTGCGACATTACGGGAGGGAAGCCACGGCACATCTGTGAGAAGCAACTGTAGACTAGATGCCAGATCAAGACCTATCGCATTGCATATTCGTCTCTGCATTTTGTCGAGGTCTCTTCATTTTTTTTCAGACATTCTCACATTCCGAAAAAACGCTATTGCCAGTTCGAAACGTAACGGCACAAGCTTTTAACTACTTGTATGTAACGTGTCCCTTCAAGGTGTGGGCGATTATGTCACTTTTTGCTATCTCTCCTTATCTCTGAGGTTTCATTGATCTATTTTTCTAAAGAAAGTTTTTTGTCAAGAGTCAAATACATTGATGATAATATATATATATATATATATATATATATATATATATATATATATATATATATATAAAAAGTATGTATGTGTGGATATGTGAACATTAAATTGTCTATGGTGTGTGTATGTCACCACGAAATGTATCCTTATGCATTATACATCCGTCAACATTCATTCTTTTCTCTTATTTAAACCCCTTCCACCCACCTCTCCTAAAATCCTGTCTATTAAGGTTCAATCTCCCTCCTCCTCATACTTACACTTTCTCTAAATTCTGTTTTTATTTCCGGAGTTGGGTTTTTTCTGTTTTCTTTTTGAATTTGTAGGTCTGATGAATTGGATCGTATTTACGATTCCAATGGAATAAATTATGACCATGGAATATTAGTGTTTAAGCCTTTTTATTATATCCTTACTCAGTCCTGGACATTGAGTTCTACCTGGATTCTTCCTCTTGGAAAAATTTTTTCTAAAAATATACATGTATGGGTATTTATATATTTTGCATATGTATGTATATTTTCCACTAATATTATCTATCTCTCTCTCTCTCTCTCTATATATATATATATATATATATATATATATAAAATTTATTTTTAGTATTTTTTACTATAAAAATCTATTTTTATACTATCACAGCTTTGTTTTTTCTTTTTTTTAATCCCAGTTTGGGTGGGATTAACATTTTACGACATAGCATTTGTAGAAAAACAATATATTTAAGATTTCAATTCTGTGCAATAGTAGAATCGCACAGACATCGCCTCAATTTAAATAAGCTCACACGAAAGTCAAATTCAAATTCCTATATTAGCATTTATTGACCAATCAACGAGGTTGTCTCAAACGCAACTCAAGCTTCGAAGAAGTAGAAAACCATTTCTTGTCGTATGCTAAAAAATGAACGCTCATATCCGGAAAAATGATTAACAATATTTTCCCTCCGAATAAATATTTAAAATCGAGAAATATATTCAATAAAACTTCTGAGTTTAATAAATCTAAATTTTACTTCGTATGATCCATTTTTTCTTATAAATAGAGTAAGGTAAATTAATAAACTTGTTTTTCTGTATACCTTCGACAAGTATGTAAATAATATTGATTACTCAAATTTTCGCATACTCAGATTAACTTATTGAGTATTAAAGTACCTTTATATAAATTACTTCATGCTTTTAAAGTATTTTCATGAACCAGTTTGCACGTTTTACATTACAAAAATACTCAAGTGACACATAAACAAAATGTAATCATCAAAAACTGCATCCGTAATGATATTAATCAGCTGTTTTTCTGCAGATAATTTGACGCTATATGTACGCATAGTATAACGTAAATCATGGATTTTGCCGTTACAACTTCATCTAACATTTCACTTCGTATGATCCATACTTTCCCACGTATACTGACAGAAATTAATTTCTTTTGCGTTGCAAAAAAAAAAAAACATTTTTCGTATGAACTTTGTTTTCGAGTAGCTATATAACTCGTTTATTTCAACTTGAAAGAAAACGATTATTTTTACGCATAGCAATAAAACTAGTTTAATTTGTAGAGCTGTGTTTGGAGATTTTTTTTTCTTGGATTTTCACAGACTTTTTTTCCTTTACCGACTTGTAGATATAGATATCAAGTAACATCGGGTAGTATATGATTTCTTTTATTCGGAAGTTTCTATTTTAAGGAGAATAATCTTTTGCACCAAACAGAAATGCCACCTGGATTAATCATAGCAGTGGGAATTTTTCAGCTTATAAAATGAGAAGGCCGCTTCAGATAAACATTCTGCTGGGAATCGTTATACATATATACATATATTATGACAAACCCAACGAATAAAAACATATTCCAAATTTCACAACTACAACTGAAAAGAGTTTATCTAAGATAAGGTAAAATAATACAACACAAAATAATAATAAGCTGAAACCTGAAGAAGGAATTTATTCCATTACCTGTAATGATTGCCACAAGGAATATATTGGTGAAACCTAAAGGAATTAGAATAAAATATCATACGAACACCAAAGAGATCTCTTCAATTTATAACACACAATGACTTAGTTGGGCACCATAATGAATTTGACAATAATTTTAATTTTAAAAATACTACTTTAATTAAAAGAGAAAACAATTTACTAAGATGAAAATGTATAGAAAGTGCTTTAATCACTAGATCATCCACAGTAAATATTCTTAAAACGTTTTACCTTTCTTGGCAGATTATCTGTTATCACACTATGGGATATTTAATAACAACAGTGATAAAGACATAAACAAAAATAAACTCCACTAGAATACTTATCTGAAATAATTTCAGTGGCTCCTCTCCATCATACGCATGTGTAATTCCATTAACGTAAACCTCACTTTAATGCGATGAAGGGCATCACACATTTTTCCACGTTGTGATAGATTTTCTTAAAATATATATATGTGACAGAAATAATTAGGAGGGTTTGAGATAAGCATAATTAAGTAATTAATCGAATCTAGAAGAAACCTCAACAGAACGCAGTTTCGTCCTATATTTGGGACTCATCGTCAGTGTGCATCCACTACAGAGAATTGAAACCCGGACAGTTACGATATGAAGAAAGCGTCATACCAACAGTACCAACGGGACTCGGTGAGGACGAGGTAACGAATTAGGCTGGGTATATCGAGCCTAATTCTTTACCTCGTTGAGGACGAGGTAAAGAATTAGGCTCGATATACCCAGCCTAATTCGTTACCTCGTCCTCACCGAGTCCCGTTGGTTGGACGAAACAGCCGTCCAGTACTTTCTGCATTCTGTTGAGGTTTCTTCTAGACTCGATGAATTACTTAATTATCATATATATATATATATATATATATATATATATATATATATATATATATATATATATATATATATATATATAATTATTACCTGTAGAACAACATTTCCGCCTGGGAAAACATGATTTCAAAACCCATGACAAATTCACTATAATTGAGAGAATAGAAAAGTTCAGAGCAGATAACATTAGAAAGATTTTAGAGTCCCATGAAAATAAGTGGATACAACGTCTAGAAACAAGATACCCAGCCGGGCTAAATCCTAATTTTAACAATATATAGATAGTAACAATATATAACTCAACAAATCAAAACCTACCCACATTTCTCACCCACACAAGACAGACATGCTTACGGAGGTGTGGAGGCCTCACAATTATACACTCACCCACACGAATATACACACTTACACACATCATACTCACTCACTCCCTAATGAGCCAAATGATAACACACACCTACAGCAATACACACGCTTACACATATCATACTCACTCACTCCCTAAAAACCAAATAACACACACACAAACACTAAACAGAGACGCATCCCCTCACCAGGTCCAATAAAACTGTCAAACTGACCAGAGAATTCAGAATAACACGTATCTATCCAGCTCTTATCTCAAATAACAACTTAAAAGAGACTGTTTGACCAACACAACGAATGTTAAAAGATTCATTTTAAAAAGATAAAAAAATTAAAAAACAAATGAAAACTACAGACAAAAGTTCATTTTCTCCAGCAAAAGACATTCATTTCTGTAGTTTAGTGCTACCAGCTAGCAGAAATATTTCTCCTCCCGATGATGGCCATTTCGGTCGAAACTAGTCGAGGAATCTAAATGGAATAATAATAAAAAAAAAACGAAAGAATATTAATCTACAACCCAGTGTGTCTAAAGATTTTAATTTTTTTATTTTCTTATTGTTCAATATATATATATATATATATATATATATATATATATCCGTCGAAGTCAGTAAGGTTAAAGAAATCTAAAGTCCTTAATAAGCAGAGAATATCTTCAAGAAACTTAACAACTTATATCAAAGAAAAACCTAACAAAAATGAGAGATTTCTCATCTTAAATTGCAAAAATCTGTTACTTCGCCATTAGAAAAATGTCAATATCAGCCTCGTTCCTTATATTTTAATGTTAAAATCCATAAACAACGTAACCCTCCCTTTTCTTGTTAACACAGTATATTATTTGTTTAAGACAATTTTAGATAGACAAATCGATAGAAAGAGTGATTGAAGACAGAAATAGTGCCCTGTTTGCGTATTTGTGTGTGTGTGTGTGCGTGTGTGTGCATGTGTGAGAGACGAGCTAAATGTACGATCATGACTTTTGTGATGTCAACACTCGTTGTCACTTCCGTAAGTGCTCATTGTAGTAGAGACTTTGTAATCGCAGATCCAACTAGAGTAACGCCGTTGAATAATACTGGTGTCAGACGCCTTCAAATATCATTCGCACTAATAGTACTTGCTCGATAATACTCGCTCGAATAGTAACCATCGTATAGTGATCAAAATAGAGAAATAGTATAGAGAATAGAATAGCGATCCGTATAGTAATAGAAGCACGCCATGTTATATGCATGAAATTGAAACACCCTCATTTCCCCCGTATTCCAATATTAAAGATTTTTCTGATGTCAACGAACACTCATTACCACTTTTGTGATGTCAATGAATACTCGTTGTCACTTTCGTAATGCTCGCTGTAGTAGAGACTTTGTAATCGCATACAACAATAGGACGCCGTTGAACAATACTGGTGTCAGATTCCTTCAAATAACACTCTCACTAATAGTACTTGTTTGATAATACTCGCTCAAATAGTAATCCATATAGTGATCAATATAGAGGAATAGTATAGAGACATGGGGATCCGTATTGTAATAGAGAATAGACTAGAAATGGCGATCAGTTAGATGTCACGCTACCTTACATATATGCATTTTCTCTATGGTCAAGTGGTCTACTTAATTCAATAATGGGATCGCTTGTGTTTGCTCACTGGCGATCTATGTTCAAACTAAAGCTTCGTGAGCGACATTTTATTCTTATAAAACAATGACAATATAACCATTGGATTTGTACTTTTTTTTTATGAGCTGATGCAAATTATTTGCTTTGCATAATATTTTATTGTAATTGTTTGCTTCGGTTGTATATTGCTACTAATTGAATCTCGGATTTTCGTTTCGTTTAATACCTTCTCTTATTTTGCGTCCTGGGTAAGACGTTAAACTATATCCGCGTCATGGGTAAGACGTTAAACTACGTCCAGCAGCAAGGCCTCTGATCAAGAGGTTTTGAGGAGCGTGGAACCACCTCTTAATTGCTGGTATTCCCAGATCCATCCTGACCCAGGGTGGGGCCACCTGTTAGGGTCACAGCTATGGGCAAATAGTTAACTATTACCAGCAATACTTTTTTTGAAAAAAATTATTACCAGCAATATAATTTTGAAGGAAATATATTACCAGAAAAAGATTTTTGACAAAACAAAATAATACCAGCAATAAAAAGTTTTGCCAGCATTAAATAACCCATTGTGGGCCATATGATGTAAAACAAAATAAACCAAACCAATCTAAACCAAAGAATACATATTCTATACATACGAATCGATCCTAAAAATGTTGTCGGTATTAAATAACCCATTGAGGTTGATATGCCGTAAAACAAAATAAACCAAACCAATCTAAACCAAAGAATACATATTCTATACATACGAATCGATCCTAAAAATGTTGTCGGTATTAAATAACCCATTGAGGTTGATATGCCGTAAAACAAAATAAACCAAACCAATCTAAACCAAAGAATACATATTCTATACATACGAATCGATCCTAAAAATGTTGTCGGTATTAAATAACCCATTGAGGTTGATATGCCGTAAAACAAAATAAACCAAACCAATCTAAACCAAAGAATACATATTCTATACATACGAATCGATCCTAAAAATGTTGTCGGTATTAAATAACCCATTGAGGTTGATATGCCGTAAAACAAAATAAACCAAACCAATCTAAACCAAAGAATACATATTCTATTCATACGAATCTATCTTAAAAATGTTTTCAGCATTAAATAACCCATTGAGGTTGATATACCGTAAAACAAAATAAACCAAACCAATCTAAACCAAAGAATACATATTCTATTAATACGAATCTATCCTAAAAACGTTGTCGGCACTAAATAACCCATTGAGGTTGATATGCCTTTCAACAAAATAAACCAACCCAAACCTTCTCTTATTTTGTATTTTCTTTTTGATAATCGTAATGTTATGTTATTTGAATAATCAATGAGTAATGGTCAGGTGACCCTTGTTTCTCACGTCTTCCCTTACCGCGCAAAGATTTAACCCCAAACGACCTGACCCTATACACGCAATTAGCTCTAATAATTGTATGGCTTACAGGCATATATACTTGTATATTATATCAATCCTCCTACATGGCAAGGATTGTTGGACAATTTGGTCACAGATGAAGAGAAAACTAGGGTGGTGACAGAATTGGTTTTTCTACCGAAGGATGCTGAAAATACTATGGACGAAGCGTGTATGCAATGAAGAAGACTCAAGGAAAATGCAAACGGAAAAGGACACTTGTACTCAGAATCCGAACTGGACAGCAGTAATTTCTTGACTTCATAATAGAGAAAGGAGGGCTTAGAGAATTTGACACTCACAGAACATATCGAAAGGAAAACGGATGAGGCGAGACAGCGAGCCAACTGATTGACCAGCTTGTGTGAATGAATGACAGAACATGGCTGACCAAAAGATTAAGCGATACAAGGAATAAGAAGTTGTAGAGAACCATGATCGGCAACGTCCTGAATGGACACGGCACGTAACAGAAAAATCGAAATTTAATTTCGACTTCAGTTTGGATAATTTTTAATGATTTCACATTTAGCAAATTTTTGCTGAAACAAAGGCATAATTTTTATCTAAAATTGTTGGATCTTTGAAAAAATATCTTTTGTAAATAATGCAAAATCGTTTAATAAAGTAGGTCACAAAGAACTGTTTGAACGGCAAGCTTGATTTATTGCTAAAAATACTATTAGTTCTCGCTGTTTTCCAACAGATGGCGTTTCTAGAACTGCGTGTAGTTTCAGATGGTAACGCATCTATAAGGAAGTCCATTAAGCAAGCTTGGAATTCAGTGTATGTCATTCGCCAAAGTGTAAGCAACTTTGTTTTTCGTAGCGTTAAACATGACGGATTTCGTGCTAAAGAAAGTTTATTTGCGGGTAGTCTTACTGCAACACTTAAATGGCAAGTCCTACCCAACCCGACATTTTCACCAGACATTGCCCCCACCCGATTATCACGTGTTCCGATCGATGGCATATGGCCTGCCTGAACAGCACTTTCATTCTTATGAAGATACCAAAGAATGTATCGACTCGTTGGTTAGTCTCAAAAGACGTGTCGCTTTTTTTCCCGACGTCGAATTCAAATGCTGCCGGAAAGATGGGGAAAAGTAATGGTTAGAGATGGACAATACTCAGTGACATGTTTCTTACTAATTTTTATAAATAAAACATTACTTTTCATGAATAATCAGTGAGAAGTTATTCAAGACCCTAATATATTTAAGTCAAAAGGTAGATATATTTCCAGGTTTAACTTTTTCTATGTGTTTCATCCTTACAGGACGTGGGCGATCATTGCTCTCTAGAACTTTCTATCCCTAGTGTCACTTAGCAGTTATTCTCCACTTGATAAGGATCCCATCCCATGTTCCGACTTCCATTCAGATAAGCCAGTCAGATCGGTGACTCGCTGTCTTCACGAGAGATCGCTATCGACTACAATTAATGCGTTTGAGTCGAGCATTGAAGAAAAAAATGGCAACTACACGAGCAGAGACACGTAAAACAGATTTTGCAGTATGACAACGCTAGTCCACATGTTGCAAAACGGGTGAAAACCTACTTGGAAACGCTTAAATAGGAAGTATTAACCCACCCACCGTATTCATTAGACATTGCCCCGTCCGATAATCACTTGTTCCGATCGCACATAGCCTGGCTGAGCAACACTTTCATTCGTATGAAGATGCAAAAAAAAATGGGTGGACTCGTGGTTAACCTGAAAAGATGAGTTGTTTTTTTTTCGACGTGGAATTCAAATGCTGCCAGAAAGATGGGAAAAAGTAGTGGCCAACAATGGACAATATTTTCAGTGGCATATTTCTTACTAGTTTTTGTAAATAAAACATTACTTTTCATGAAAAATCAGCCTGAACTTATTCAAGTTCCTAATACAATAATACAGAACTTAAAATTTGATCAAAGTGCTTGTGTACAGAGAGAAAATATATTCAATAAACAAAAACAGAAATGGGCGTAAGGCAAGGGTGAGTCTTCTCGCCAGATTTATTCAGCCATAACAGTGAAGTAATCGCGAGAAAATTAAAAGTGTTACCAGGATTCTTTACTGGTAGCGACAATCTTAACAAGATATGCAAATGACAGTGTTGAAAGCAGACAAGGAAAGGTACTTGCAACAAATTCAAAAAAAAGCAAGAAGAAAGGACTAACCATCAACAGTAAAAAGGCAGAATGCAGGATTGTCAGCGAAATGAACAGCCCAACTTGCGAATTACATATTGGAGACCCTTAAATCAAGCAACTAGAACAATTTTAATATCTAGGAAGTGTGATAACAGAGGCGCATTGGGATAACGAAAGATGTCTTCTAAAAGCAATGCATTGTATTAAGAAACAGAAATATTTCGTTTGAACAACGAAAAAATACTAAACTGTTATGCAATATTGCTCTTTTTATATAATGGTGATTTTATAAGTGCAGCTTAGATGTTTTACAAGACCGAAAGTATGAAGCTCCCAGTGAAGATCGAACTATATTTCAGTCGTTTGTTAAACGTTACGCTACGTTCAGGTGCCCTTTTTATAGTAGTGAATGATAGACAACCTCATCGCAGATGAAGAAGATACTTCAGCCAACAGAAATATGGTTCGACTGAAGGATGCTGAGAATATCATATAATGGACATGGGAGAAATGACAAAGTCTCAGAGGAAAATTGAAACAAAATGGACACTCATATTCGCATTAGTAGAAATTTATTTGCCACATAATGAGAAATGAGGGCTTAGAAATTCTGACAAGCACAGGAAATACTAAAGGCAAGAGGGACAGAGTAAAGCAGCACAAAACATATGTCACGAGCTTCTGTAATTGGATCATAGAACAGGGATTACGAGTAATAAATTAAAAAAAGAAAAACTTTACTAACCGCTGAAAAGGTCAGGGCACTGGGAGGGCACCTTGATTTTTTTAAGCATTTCAACACAAGCAAGACGGAAGTGCTACTAGCACGCGAGGGATTACAGATTGAGACTGAGAGTAAAAAGAGGTGTTTGAGGAAAGGATAAAGAGAAGGACGGGGATCAGTATCAAGGCATCAGCAGATGTCGATTGGCATTACATTTGAATATTTGAAGATTATACCTACCAGCGAAGTAAATAAGAAAAAAGGAGTCCACTGTCGGGAAATGCGAGATAAGAAGCTGTTGGAGTAGAAGAGACGACTACATTAACCGTTTAGACAGTGAAACCTAGTAGCACGCTTAAATCCATGCAATTGGGGTACCATTGAAACTAGCTCGTCAGAGCAGTTGCCATGAAAATATTTGTAGAAAAGACAGAGGAAAGCCACATCACATTTGTGAGAAAGTAACTGTAGACGAGATGCCAGATCAGGACTTACGACATTTCATATCCGTCTTTGGATATTGTCGACAGCCTCGAGATTAACAATGGGGGCGCCAGACTATATATAGCAACAGTATTCAATGCAAGGACAAATGGTAGATTTGTTGATTTGAAGATGGATCCAGTCGAGAAAAGCATTCTGGCACGAGATTCGACTTTCCTTGCAGCAAATGAAACTATTGATGCAGTGTAGTTGTTCCATCTCAGGTCTGTGGAAAGCGTGGGACCAAGAAGGGGTTAAATGCCCACATCTTGAAGGGGAATCACATGGAATGATTTATTTCCTTCAAGTGAAATTGTTTCCTTCTTTTTCTTTTAATAAATCAAAAAAGTCGTCTTAACCAACTTCTCAGTTTAAGAAAACATTAAAGTGAAAATGTAAATATTTATATTAGAAATGAAAACACGCGACGAGAAAAAATAAACGTAAGTTATACGTTACTCTCAACATCTAAGAGATTATAGATTGTTTTCGAAATTGGTATTTGAAATCTTGGCTTTGGTCGGCAATCGAAATTTAATATCTCGCCTACAACAACTACACAAACTGCTTAGTCATTAAATAAACAGTTTACATATCTTTACCGGTTGTTAACAGTTTCAAACTACCTCTATGTTATTAAAGGTTCTTATTGAATCTACTTAAAGTTCAATGTTAATAAAATAGATTTTTCTTGACAATATTTCTGTGAACATTTAATATAATGTTTAAGTGTACACGTTTCTTTTTTTCTCATTTTTGAATGTGTAGTAAAATTGTGGGACTTTAATATTGCACTTGATACCCATAAGTAAAATTATGTACGTTTTTTTTTTTTTTTTTTTTTGTATAATTGTTTCATTTCCTGAAGACAAATGGCATTTCAAGTTAGTTATCTTAGGGAATCATATTACATATCGCTTTTTTATTTTATTTTATTTTTCATTTTTGAATGTGTAGGAAAATCCTACGACTTTAATATTGTACTTGATGTCCGTAAGTAAAATTGTCTACGGTTTATTTCTTCGTTTTTGGTTTTTTTTATCAAATTATAGAATTTTCAGAAATTATTTTTGTTATTTAACATTAGATCAAAGCTAGTAAGACAAGAGCCATGTAAATGTTGATAAAACTGTGCAGTCCTACGGTAATGCTTTTGATTTACAGTACATTGCGGGTCGCTATATACGTCAGAAGTGCAAACGTAGCCGCAAGGACAATAAATCATTTAGTTTTCGATTTAGGAGTGAAAATATTCCTTTGAATAGAAGCGAGTGTATTCTTCGATCACGACTTTATTTTCAAATAATATTGGTGCATTTTATCGCCCAAAATTTTGAAGTGATCGCTAAAACAGATCGATAGAAAAAAAGATGAACAGATTTATATCAACACAGGGAAAGATTAAGAGGGAATGAATATAAAAATTTCCCACAGTTTCTATGTTTACAAATCATAAACTAAAGCGAAAAAAAATGCAATCAGCGAACCGAGTCCCAAATTGAGCCTTAATCTGTGACATTCGAAGGAAAGGCATGTATACATTTTGTTAACTAGCAGTTATATTTTAAATTGTTTTATATACTGAGCCTTGCATGGCAGTCAGTCTAGAAGAATAACGATTCTGAATTCGAAATCGTGGGGAATACAAATAGAAATCACTCTGCTAAGTTTCTAAAATGGCTATGACAACTTACAGATAATAAAGAAAAAAATTCGAATCTTAGACGATCGCTTACCTACTGAATGCGCATGGCACTTTTTTTAATGTCCTGTTAGCTCTCACAGGACATTGTTACAGTAGCTCATATCAAAAACGCTCTCTAAAATATTTTCCTATTTTCTGCCCTTGGGAAAGACAGGAATCCGCCTCTTCAGGCATGCTGAAGTAAAATTTAATTGATTTCAAATCTACATCTGGTTGTGAGGTTATTGACAAGATGTGTTTAAATTCCAGCCTCATCTGCAGAGCCTATAATTTTTGCCCTTGAAAAAAGCAATAATCCGTCTCTTCTCTACTTTACCATCAAGCTACAGTTTAAATATTAGGGTAGACTAAACTTTATAGCCTTGGATGAGAGCCATTACAGGAAAATAAATATTCTGCACTCAAAACCGTGTAGAAGGCGAATACTAATTTTCCAAGAACCCATGACAATTCCCGGATTATGAACAAAAAGAGTGCACGGAATGCCATCATATCCTACGCTCTGAAGACAAATAGCATTTTAAAAAATGTCAAGTAGTTATCGCAAGGGGTGAAGTTACAACATGTCACTTTACAAGCATTCCCCAAAATATTAATTTCTGATCTTTCTTTTCTTTCATTCCGCGCTAGAAGTTAAATAGCAGGCGTGAATTGGTTCTGTATTAATGGATGGCAGCCAGTAGATGAGAAGGACTTGAAATCCAAAATTGTGGAGAATGCAGCAGGAAAACTTCCAATTCTTTCTCTCAAGAAGTGATGGCAATTCCGCAATAATAAACAAGCAGCATCTGTGGCGAGCCATAATCGCCTACGCCCTGAAAAGACATGGTATTAAAAAAAGATTCTTACAGCCATCTTTTTGATGTAGAAAGGGTCACAATATTTCCTTTTAGTGTCTATACAAACTCACCCTGAAAATAAATTTGCGTGAATAATAAATGACAGAATTGAAAAGAGGGATGGTCAAGCGGGAAATTGGCTCGCATCAGATTCGTATATTATAATCGCTTCCGAGCCAAAGCATTTCGTAATATTTTATTGTGTTCTTCATGAGCGTTGTGATGCAATGGGAATCGGCACGGAGCGAGAAATCATAGAAGTGAGTTCGAATTCCAGCTGGATAAGTTATATTTACTTACGCGCAAATACCTTTGAGAAAGGTATTAATCCACTTTTTCTTCCCCCTCTCAGTTATGGGTTAATCACTAAGTCTTGTGTCACCAAAACCATTATTGTCTCCAAATATAAAATAAAATCGCGTACAAAATAGTTAGATTTCGGCTTTAAATAACCCATAGAGATGTTGATATGTCGTTAAAACACAAAGGACCAACCAACATTAAATCAATCTTAGTTTATTTTAAAATGAAACAACCTTATGAAGTATTTTAAAAAAGTTCCCCGACTTTCCTCCGCTTGGTTAATATTAAGTTTCTAACTAGTATTGGGGGGGGGATTCGTATATATATTACATTTTCAATTTAATTAATTTTATTACCTAGGATGCTAATTGATTTGTGAGCATTCTATTTTCTTGCACAGTTCCTGGCGAATTACTCTTCCATTCCAGTCATGTTGATTATAGATATTTTCTTATGCTTCTCTTTATATGATTAACTCACTTTTCTCCTTCCCTAAGCATGAGAAATCTACTATTATTCTTTGAACACATTTAATTCCCAAGCCAGTCGTACCTAGTGACTGATTACAAATCAAGTGTCCAAAAACCACTCCAATACCAAAGAACTATCATCTGTATCATTCAGTATCAATATCTCACCTCTTCCAGCTATGGGTTGAATAACAGGACAAACTGATTCCTATAGCCTTGATTGGCAACAAGTCTACTGCGGGAAAATCTTCTGCCGAGTCAGTCTTGACTTAAAAAACACATGTTCTCCCTAGAACATATCATGTATGGCACTTAAGACTTATTAAAGACATACGTAAAAAGGGAACATGAAGGGAGACACGTAAAAGAGGAAGCAGAGGGGACACTTGCGTAAAACCAGAAACTAAGGAACACATACATAAAAGGGGAAACGGAAGAGACACGTATGTAAGAAGACAGCCAAAAGGGATCCATAATAAAAAACTGCAACCAGAAGAGACACATATGTAAAAAGGGAACCAGAAAGGAGACATACGTAAAAAGGGAAACAGAAGGGAGACACACGTAAAAGAAGAAAGGACAAATACGTAAGCACCGAAGCGACACATGAGTAAAAAGCGAAACAGAAAGGACAAATACGTAAAAATCAGAAAGAGGCACTTGAAATGACGGGACACATTATGAGGGAAGAACTTAGGAAATCCAAGTACATATTCAGTATAGGATAAGATTAGTGATATCAGCGATTAAACTACGTACCAAGTCCCCGTGAATGAATCGCCGAGCTGGGACAAGAGTCCAATGATGCTCCAAGGTTTCAAGGGAGAGCAAGGCGCGCAAAGCCACGATAGCTCGCATCCTGAAGAGAAACGGTATAAGAAATACGATCACTTTCTGCATACTCTCAAACTCAAATTACTTCGAAACGTGCACCTCGCTGGTAATGGTTAGCGAGCTACAGCTGAAGAGATCGTTCGATGCTCGATGGATAACACTTTTCTGTGGCCACATGCCAAAACATAGCACAGCTATGAAAATAACAACGTTGTCTGGAAATGCAAGATTATATAATAAAGAAATAAAATCATTGAATTAAAAAGAATCCTAGGAGATTTATCGATCGCTTAAAAGAAACTTTCTTTTTGAAAATATGTAAATAAAATGATTGAGATCAGACGAAATCAATAAGGCTAAAACAAATATTCGTATGACGTACATTTTAGAATTTCCACGGCATAACAAAGGCAACATTATTAAATAATCACGATATATATATATATATATATCTATCTATATATATATATATATATATATATATATATATATATATATATATATATATATACATTATAAATTACATATATATATATATATATATATATATATATATATATATATATATATATATATAACATTACATTATATATATATATATATATATATATATATATATATATATATATATATATATATAAATATATTATAATCTTTTTTTCTTTCGTGACCAAAATCAGTTTTCGGGAAATAACTGGGAGAACGCACCCAGCTATTATGCATCATACTATACATATTGATTAAATTCTTGTTTCCAGGCGACCAGCAAATAATTATGTTATCCTACCATGACACTTCCATCATATATATATATATATATATATATATATATATATATATATATATATATATATATATATATATGTATGTAATGGCTGTAAGTAAGGAGTTTTGTGAAGTTTGATTGATGCACTTTTGGCATTAATGTCCGACGTGACCCAAAATATGAAAGCCATAAAAAGCAGAAGTCATTTGTCACCAAATACTTCGATTTATGTCTGCTTTTTGTATATGTGAGGACAGGACCAAAGAAAAATTCAGGCAGTAATTCCAGAGAACAACGAAAATGATGCACATGTTCACTGAAATGCCTTTAAGTCCATAAATATGTATAACGCTGAGGAGAAACTTGCAAGGAAAGAAAGTAATGTTCGGTTCTGCAAAAAGTTTCCAAACAACCATTTTTTTCTCCCTTTCATTATTAAGACTCTTAGCCTCGTAGCCAAATTCACAACATTTCGGCCGCTGTACGCTCTGGCTTTGTTCGGGTCATTGGAATTACGAACCGACCCTTTATTTCTTCCACCGGGGTAGTTTGTTCATGTCTCTTCAGGGTGTCTCGGTTATTTCCCTTTAGTATCTGTCTATATTTCTGAGATTAGGTATTATGTACACTATTTACATTATTCGGACTATTGTCCTCATCTTTGTCGCCATATTTAATACAACGTTTCGGCCCTTCAGTATCTGCCTATATTTCTGAGATGAGGTATTATGTACACTATTTACATTATTCAGACCTATTGTCCTCATCTTTGTCAACATATTTATTACAGCGTTTTGTTCTTTCTGTATCTGTCAATATTTCTGAGATGAGGTATTATGTGCACTATTTACATTATTCAGACTATTGTCCTCATCTTTGTCGACATATTAATTACAACGTTTCAACCTTTCAGTATCTGTCTATATTTTTGAGATGAGGTATTATGTGCACTTTTTACATTATTTGGACTATTGTCCTCATCTTTGTCGCCATATTTATTACAACGTTTCGGCCGTTGTACGCTCCGGCATTCTTCAGGTTGTTGGAATGTCGAAATGAATCCTTTATTTCACTCACTGGAGTAAAGGGTTCGACATTCCAACCACTTGAAAAATGCTGGAGCGTAGTATTTCCCTTTAATTCAAATCTCTAAGTTTGGTGCCGTGATCAGGTATTACTTTGTGTCTAGTCATTGGATCTAACTAACGTCTTTATCCACTGGGCCATGTGTCCTTCAGGATCTTGGTGCGTCACTTTTTGGGATTTATAAATCTAATGTCTCAGCAACTATTTTTACCAGTGCTCATATTTCAATTTTTCTGTTATTACTATTGAATTTTTTTACCAGAGCTTATATTGCATTTTTTTTCTTTATATGACTTCCGTCCAAACCTACTATTCATTAACTAAAAACTGCCTGAACATGATATGACTACTAGTAGTGTTGTGTCGTGCCTTAATTGGCTTCATTTTTTTTTATAGGTATTTATCAATTTGCCAGCCAAATGCAACACATTTTTAATTATGAAAAAGAAGAGGGAAACCTAAACAATATGATGGAATGAGAATATAAGAATATGAGGCGTAACGATGTAAAAACGTTACGGTGTAAACTTCCCAAAACCTCCTGGTAATGTTGCTTTTCACGTTTCAAATGTGTTGCCTCGTAACGTTATATTAACCAAATAATGGATAATACATCCCAGTAAGATATTAGGAGGTGTATTCATCATCTTAATTTGTGATTCTCACGTTTTAAAAAAACTATGGAAATAAACTTTATACGTTCTATACATATTGTGAAGTAAAGAAAAACATTCCGATGTTATAAGTGAACAGTGATGGATTTTTCAGATACAGAAATTCAGCACTTTACATTAATGTTTCGATGGCGATGGGCGAGAGAGGTAATTTTGCGGATGAGAAAAATCGGCCATTGCAAGATCTCAACACCAAAAATCCACCAATCAAAATACAACGTATCTGAAAAGTTACAAGGACGTTCATGCTAACAGTGTCTTATCTCGCACTAAATATGTTTATTATAATTGTTCTGAAGAGAATTCCTCTTTTTTTACGTTGTCGTTTTTTTAAAATTTAAATGCTGTACTACATTGGCTGTTAGGTCTTCTCATTATATAGTTGAAATGGCTAGATGTACCCATAATTTCTATGCTAATTGTTTATTCTCTCGTACCTTGTGAAACTCTCTTCCGGCTTCCCAGTCAACTTTGGTTTTCAAAGATTTAAATGCAATGTCAATCGTTATGTTCTGCGTTTTTAATTCATTTTCTTTTATAGTTCTCGCTGCTTAATAGTGTTTTTTAGACTCTTTAGCACACTGTAATCTCTTGCGTCTTAGTGGCTTTATTTCCCTGCTGGGGGGTGAAATGAATAAAAACAAATGCGGATGGGTATCTCAACGAAACCTTCTGTCGATTTCAACGTATGTGAATCCAGTAGTTAAGATTATATTTAAATTTAAGTTAAGATTATAACTTCTAATATATTATATTTAAGTTAAGATTATAACTGCACCGCTAAGATTATAACTTATAAAACATTATATTGTGCATCTTGAAGCGGTGTAATAGTTAACAAGCTTGTCTCGCTAGAACAATTACGACTGAGTGGTGTGTTTGATCCACACTGGGTGCCCCTTACATTTAAAAGGATAAAAAGAAGAACGGGGATCAAGGAATCAGAAGATGACGATTGATGTTGCATTTGAATTTTTGAAGATTATAGTTATCAGGGAAGCAAGTAAGAGGAAGGGAGTTCCACTGTTGGGAAGTGCGAGAGAAGAAGCTGTTGAAGAAGAAGTAGAAGAGGCGGTTTCATTTAACTGTTTCAACAAGAAAAGGGTGTGACCTAGATGTCAGTCTTGTAGCACGCCTAAATTCATGTAGTCGGAGCAACCTGGAAAATATCTCATTTCAGCAGTAGACGGTTAATCGTGTGTGAAGCAGACTTAGATCAGAAATAGGACAAAATAGTTTGGTCTTCGAAAGTTGAAGAAGATATATTTATAGTCATAATGATATCAAAGAGAGCAACTCAAATGTTAAAAGGATGTAAAACTATATTTTATAGATCATGTAGTAGGATTTGATAAAGTGTGGTACAGACATTTATTTGAACTGTTATAGAAAAAAAAACTAGATAGATTTACAAAAATTAGAAGAATCCTAAGCATATACCAGTTGCAAACCGCCTGCATACAGAAAGAAAAGTCAGTAGTTGTACAAAAATAGAAATTGGTGTAAGACAAGAATATATCTACTCATCAGATTTATTGAGGTTTTACAGCGATGCCATCTTGAGGGAACTGGCGTCCCTACCAGTATTCATTATCGGTGTTTGCAATCGTAAAAATATAAGATATGCAGATGGCACCATGTTGATGGTATACATAATAAGACATGCACAAAGTAGCAAAGAAAAGCGAGAAAAAAGGACTAACGTTCAGAAATAAAGCATAGAATCGATGGCTGTCAACAAGAGAGGAAAACCAAGATGCGAGCATTGATTTGAAGATATCAACATCAAAGAAGGACACAAAAATCTCCTGAATCGACCAAGCATAGAAATGAATACAATATGGGCATCAATAATAAGGAGTGCCAGAGAAAAGTGATAATAACAACAAAAATTGCAATATGAGCACTGGTAAAAACATAGATGATAACAGTAAAAAAATTGCAATATAAGCACTGGTAAAAAATTGTGGCTGAAGACATTAGGTTTATAATGCCCAAAAATGTATACACAGATGTCCTCAAGGACACATGGCACAGTGGATAAAGACGTTGGTTAGATTCAGTGACAGGACCCAAAGTGTTCAATATCTGGTTAAGGTGGTGGAGAATTTGGAGAGGGGAATTAACAGGAGATAACTGATAACTGACATCCATTAGACATGGTACGTGGAACTAGGACAGTTTACCCTAGTGAACGAAATAAAGGGTTCAGTTCAATATTCCAACGGCTGAAACGTTGTAATGAATATGGCGATAAAAGATGAGCACAATAGTCCGAATAATGTAAATAATATTTCATCTCAAAAATATAGACACAAACAAGTACAAAAATTTTAATATATGTTGAAACAAATATTAAGTTTATATTCGAGTGATTGTTTTCCTTAATATTACTTTTGCGAAAATAGAAGACAAAAGAGGGTGATTGACGTTACATTTCAATCTCTGAAGATTGCAGGGTAAAAAGAAATCGGAAGAGAGTTCCACAGGTTTGAAGTACAACTGCTAGTGTAGAAGTGGCGGGTAAATGTAGCTAGTTCAACATTAAAACTGTGAGACCTAACTGCTAATCTAGTAGCACGCTTAAATTCATGTAATCGGAACACCTGGAAAAAACTTTGATTAGAAAAGTTGCCATGAAAAATATTTGTAGAAAAGACAGAGGGAAGCCATGTTATGTCAGTGAGAAAATGATTGTCGATATGCCTGGTCATGATCGATTACATTACAGACCATTCTTTAAATTTTGTCAAGGATCTCTAGATGCACAGAAGTGCAGCTAAATTTTTCACCTTTTTTTTTTTTTTTTTAGAAATTCCACATTGCTCTCGATGCGAAAGATGGGGTTTGATTTTATAGGTACTGACACACAAAATTAGATTAATACCTTTTACCAATTTCAAATCAGAATTCTAATTAATAATTCTCACAAACAAAATATGCAATTATTTAATGTACTCGATAAGTGAAAAGTGTGTAAAAATTACAAAATGGCTTATCACTTGTCAGGTCGTAATTATATATATATATATATATATATATATATATATATATGTGTGTGTGTGTGTGTGTGTGTGTGTCAATTAAATAATTTGTCGAGTCTAGAAAAAAAACTAAACAGAATGCACTTGAGGGTCCGTTTCGTGCTATATTTGGACAACTCAGCAGTGCATATCCACTACCGAGAATTGAACCCGGACTGTTACGATATGAGGCCGACTATACCAACAGGTCTAGAAGATATAACGAATTAGACTCGATATAGCGCCGTTCTTTACAAATTCCTTGGTGTTACTCATCCGAGTTTCCCTTACCCATGGAACTGTGCCCCGACAAACTACGACTACTATCCTCAAGCCGTTCCATCCAGAGCATTAGAATCCGGTCCAAGCAAGGATATACAAGTGATAGAAATTATGAGAAGGATTTGAGATAATCACAATTAAGTAATTCATTGAGTTTAGAAGAAACATCAACAGAAGGCTGAAAGCACTCGACGACCGTTTCATCCTATCCATCCTCTACCGAGAATCGAACCCGGACCGTTACAATACGACGATCATATCAACTGTACCAACGGGCCACGATGATGAAGAGGTAACGAATTAGAATCGATATAGCACCGATCTTCACAAATTCCGTGGTGTATCTCCTTCGAGTTTTCTCTTACCCATAGGACTGTGCCCCGACTACTATCCCCAAGTCGTTCCATCCAGAGCATTAGAAGCCGGTTCAAGCAAGGATATACAAGTGATAGAAATTATTAGGAGGATTTGAGATAATCACAATTAAGTAATTCATTGAGTTTAGAAGAAACATCAACAGAATGCTGAAAGCACTTGACGACCGTTTCATCCTATCCATCCTCTACCGAGAATCGAACCCGGAGCGTTACAATACGACGATCATATCAACTGTACCAACGGGCCACGATGATGAAGAGGTAACGAATTAGAATCGATATAGCACCGATCTTCACAAATTCCGTGGTGTATCTCCTTCGAGTTTTCTCTTACCCATAGGACTGTGCCCCAACTACTATCCCCAAGCCGCTCCATCCAGAGCATTAGAAGCCGGTTCAAGCAAGGATATACAAGTGATAGAAATTATTAGGAGGATTTGAGATAATCATAATTAAGGAATTCATCAAATCTAGAACAAACCTCAACTCGGATTGATAACACCACGAAATTTGTGAAGAGCGGCGCTATATCGAGTCTAATTCGCTGCCTCTTCGTCACCGAGGCCCGTTGGTCTAGTAGCCATGACGCTTGCGTCGTACCATAACGGTCCGGATTCAATTCTCGGTAGTATATTTAGCTACACCCCCACGAGTGTTGCATGCTGCACAAGGCCGGTTTAACGTGTTTTCTCTGAGCCTGTTGGCTTGGCCAAAAATATTTCCATTTTGAACCGGTATAAACGGGTTCAAGGGCAGTCTTCCTCCCTGCACGAGACTGTGCCCTTCTGCAGAGCCTCATTCAGGTTCCTCTCTCTACCCGAAGGCAGAGAGTTCGATTGTATAGATTTCGGCTAGTGGATGCGAACTGTTGGTGAGTCCCAAATATTGGACATCTATAATCCGACATTATTCGTTATTATCTAAATATAACGTTTAAATGTAATCACTAATTTCGGAAAATAATTAAATTATATTAATTCCTAGCATATCCGTTTTTCTATGCAGATATTACGCAGCAGAATGTTTCTTCAGTGGTATCTGTTCTGGGTTCTCTTGCTATTCTATAGTTACTTTCATGGCAGACGACCAGCATGACATTAGATTTTCTCTGCCATGTGTCCAGCGATCATTTCTCGACTAGCATTCTGGCATAGCTTCCGCATAATTGCGAAAATTGTAAATAATATTTGCTTAAGCATAGGAGATCCTTTTATTCAATCCCATGTAGGAATTCCAACAAATCCGGATTTGTTTAATTTTTCTTCTGACTATTGGTGCTTTTAGCCAATTTCGAGTAGTAGTAATGGTAATAGTAGCCGTTTCCTTATAAGGAAATATTCGGCTTTCATTGATCGTGCCGGTGCTTATTTCGGATGCAATTTATAAAATTGTTCTATTAAAATAAATTTCAAGAAAATAGGTTTCATTCCAATATTGATAAAGGGCGAGAGTCCCTCTTAGCTTTTTATTTGAAGTAGTGTGGAATGTCAACATGTTGATTATGTCATTATTTTCTCTTCTCAAGTCCAGTAGCTGTTGTCACTCTTTCCAGTATTGATGGAGGTTTCCTTCCTAACCTTTTATTTGAAGTAGTGTGGAATGTCAACATCTTGATTATGTTATTATTTCTCATCTCTAGTCCAGTAGCTGTTATCACTCTTTCCAGTATTGACAGGAGTTTCCTTCCTAACTTTTCCTTTGAAGTAGTGTGGAACATCAACATCATGATTATGTCATTATTTTCTCTTCTCAAGTCCAGTAGCTGTTATCGCTCTTTCCGGTATTGACAGGAGTTTCCTTCCTAACTTTTCCTTTGAAGTAGTGTGGAATGCCAACATCTTGAGTATGTCATTATTTTCTCTTCTCAAGCTCAGTATCTGTTATCACTCTTTCCAGTAGTGATGGAGGTTTCCTTTCTAACCTTTTATTTGAAGTAGTGTGGAAATTCAACATCTTGATTATATCATTATTTCCTCATTCAGTTTCATACAATATCTATTTTAGGTGTTGCTGCAGATGAAGTTGCCCAAGTGATTTGGTTTCTAATATTTCGTACAGCCCTTTCTTTAACAATGCTTTCCAAAAATAATAAAATATACCTTTTTTTTTGTTTGCTTGTTTGTTTTGGTTGCAATCTGGTGCTTACAACAGCAAATAATGAATTATCTTAACATGATCGATTCTTTTTTATTTAGTTTTGTTTTGGGGTGTTATTTTTCCATCTATACTAATCGGATATAAAAGACTGCTTTTCTTAGAAATAGTCTTGTTGCGTAAACGATGAAAGAGTAACCTGGAATGCAGAACGGTATCGGTGTCAGGAGCATCTTCCAATAGGTCGACAACTTCGTCAACAATGACAGGAGGCACGGATTCGACAACACTGGCAAATTTGACTTTCTGCGACCATATCCCTCTGGCAGCGCAAATGGCCTGGAGTTGGAAAAAAACAATTCTTGGTGTTGGTGACATTGTATGGTAGTAGGTGGAGGACTGAGGAATTAATCTCCAAAGGTGGTTCCAAAGTATCTTCATATGAACTGATTATGTCGCTGCAGTTTCCACGTATTTCCTGAAGAATTTGCTATCGCTCGAAACGTCGTAGTTACCACTTGTTCCGGAAACGAAGAAAGAGTAAGCTGGAAGGCAGAACTTGTCGCTGTTGCTGTTTCTGCTGAATTAAGGTTAATTTTTCTTTGCCTCTACAAACGTAAATTCGAGGAAAAGGAATACGTCGTATTTCGTGCAAATATATATATATATATATATATATATATATATATATATATATATATATAAAAGACGTATGTTGTAGTGGTTCCAACGAGAGAAAAGTATGTATATTAAAAAGAAGAGAAGAGAGGTGCCGCAAACGTTTCTGGTTGTAATGTGGATTTATTTAGAAAAAATATATTATGCTTTGTTTCACATAATTTTACGACACGTGTTTCTGGTCTCGCGACCGTCTTCAGGTAAAAGTGGAGATTTCCACATATTATTAAAAATAATTAATTTTTCCTTATGTTCAATGTTAAATATTCTCGATATGAGATATTCTCTGTTTGTGTGTTGGTAATCCGAATTTCTTTCTTGAATTGGCAATGAAGAATTCTGCGTATCGGCATTTTATCTTTTAATGTTTTACTGTTTAATATATACACGCATATATACACGCATGCTGACAGAAACGCACCAAAATGGAAACAGATCCAAGAGCACATAGGGGTCAGTAAAACATTAAAAGTTAAAATGCCGATAACTAATTTATCATCTCGCTGGACCAACCTTAATTGTTTTATGACCCTTCGCGCAGAACTCTTCATTGCCAATTCAAGAAAGAAATTCGGATTACCAACACCGAGAATATTTAACATTGAACATAAGGAAAAATTAATTATTTTTAATAATATGAAGACGGTCGCGAGACCAGAAACACATGTCGTAAAATTATGTAAAACAAAGCATAATATTTTTTCTAAATAAATCCACATTACAACCAAAAACGTTTGCGGCACCTCTCTTCTCTCTTTTTTAATATATATATATATATATATATATATATATATATATATATATATATATATATATATATATACACAAAATCCAGCATACTACTCGTTGCTGTTGTAAAAGTCGACAGAGTGGGGAAGGAAGAAAGAAAGAGGAAGAATGTAGCCCATGGCTTTCGGTTGATGTTTTGTGAAGATGTTGGGGGGGGGGGCAAGTGGCCGAAGGTTGAAAAGTATCTCTTTCAGTCTCAGTCTGCCAGCGGCTTTCTTGAATAACTTCTGCGTGTTGACATCTCAGCCGGGTGTCTCTCCCTCTCGTGCTGAATCAAAAGAATTTATATCCGTCGTATCGGTTCCAAATCACAGTTATTTCTACTGGTCAATATATAAAGTTCATTTTATCATTTAATACCGAATACATGCTTCGAGCGTTGATGCGCAGAGACGCGTATTCGCATTCTGCTTTGGCTCGTCGTGCAATTCAACATCCGGTTTTGTGTAAGAGACACGATAATCTTGAGTTGGTTTCAGTTGTGATCACATCGAACTGTTGAACAATAGGGACGGTCAATTTTGGAACCGTGGTATTGCACTCAATTTGAAAGTTAGGGTTTGTCATGACAGAGTACGACACAGAGTATTTTTTCTAAGTGTATATCGTTTTTAAAGAGACGAGTATAAAGATTAAGTTTAGGTTCAAAATCGTAAAGTTGGAATTTAATACCGGAAATCTGTGAAAACCTTAAACAAAACTTTATAAAATTTACTGAATTTTTACAAATTTTATATGGAGAAGATGCATAGTACGTTATTAGTAAAACATTGTGCCATGAAATAAGAATAAGAATAATTTACTTCAAATAAAAATGATACTGAAAAATTTAGCTATGTTATCACGTAATATGCCATACAGTGCGCTAGTTTTAGCTTAATTTTCAATAAACAATGCAAACTTCAAAACATTTGTCTTATAATTTATGATCTGCAGTATTATGGTGCTATATATATATTGTGTATATTTAGGCAGCAATTTTTCATAGATGTATGTTTTATTAAATAATATAGACAAGTTTTGTCTATTTATTTTAAGTTCCTTTCATATTGTCTGATAAGCTTAATAACAATATCATTGAAAGACGAAAGAAAATCTCCATATCGATACATGTTTTTTTTTAATCCTATCTAAGTTTTCGGCTTACATAAGCCATTATCAAAGATGACATTTAAATTTCTATATATCAAACAATACACGGACGCAACAATAATAATAGTCTGTTTGAAATCTTTCATTATTGTTTCGTCCATGTATTGTGCCATTCATGATGCACGCTTAGGCGATTGTGCATCTTTCGATACATGACTGACGAGCAGATTTTTCCCGCAGTAGGTTGCCATTTCTTTTTGCCATCCAAGGCTATAGAACCCGGTCTGCTATTTACCCATAGCTGGGGGAAAAGAAGACGATTCATACCTTTCCCGGGTGTATTAGAACGTAATGGATTCGACTGAAATTGGAACTCGGCTCGTCGGATGCCTCAATCTGAGCTGATATCAATTACCCCACCGTGCTTCCTTAGAACTTATTGCTCAAATTTTGCTAAAAAGCTACGAATCTAATATTTGATGTCAATACTTATCACATCAAACCCCAGCTTTTACACCAAGGAAAATGTTGATTTTTTAAAAAACGAAGTGAAAAATCTACCTGACCTATTCAGAAATACCAGATTTTCTCTCTCCTCAATCAATTCAGATATTCGAAATAAAATGGCTGAAATCCGAATGTGAGTACTATACTGACTAACTATGATTGGGTACATGTTAAAAGGAGATCTTTGGATATTTATTCGCAAGTTGAATTTTATTCTTGTTCGTGTTTAGATATTAAGTGAAAGTATATTCGTTGTCAGCATATTAAAAAAAAAAAGAGAAAGGAAGTTATGAGAGAAGGTGTCACTAATTTTCTTTGTAAAAAAAGCTAGAAACAGACGCTGTTATTTTGTTTTAATTTGAAAGTGTTATTTTGGGGGTTAGTGACATCTCTCTTAAATTCCTTCTCTCTTTTTCTCTCTATGGGTTTTTTCTTCTCTACCCCTTCGATATCAATATATAACTTCCGTTAAGTTAACCGTTTAAATGAAAACCGACCGTTGTAAAATTGAAATATTGTTAACATGTGTATTATATATGAAAAATATATATAAGATGTATAGTTGCATTTAAATCATATCTATATGTTTGTATTTATTTCTATCTATGTGTATATAGTTTTTATTCCTTCCAGGTAAAGAAAGGGAGTAGTCCACTATCATAAAACAGGTTATAAATATCAATATTTAAATTGTATAACGGTCAGTTTTCAATCTGCACTTGACAATTTCATCATGCATGAAACTCAAAATGGTGCTACGAGTCGAGGAACAAAATGTATATCTTTTATTAGTAGTATGAATTTTAACACTGTTTTTATACACTGAGTACAGTTATATTACCACCAGCACTGACTATATATATATATATATATATATATATATATATATATATATATATATATATTCTAAACATCGCTTGTAAATGAAACTGTAGAAAAAAATTTAAGTTTAATATTGAAATTAGACTTTAGGTCCCGAGTCAAGATTCGAAACATAAAATTTTCTGTGTCACGATGGAATTATATTTAAAAAATAATTATAATGTATTAAAATATGCACACACACAGACACACACACACATATATATATATATATATATATATATATATATATATATATATATATATATATATATATATATAAGTACAAACTTAGTATATATAAATATATACACACACACACATATATATACAGTAGCGGCCATAATAGAAGGAACGGAAACAACAAAGACATAAATATGTGTATTGCTTAAAAAGTAATGCATGATTAGCAATGAAATTTTTACCGAATAAAGATTAGGGTGTAATGCATAAATATTATACAAACTTACAAAAATTTACATAATATTTTTTTTTTTAAATAAAGATTAAATTTCCAATATAAAATAAACTATTATGTAAACAAAGGAAAAAAGCTACTGGACAAACGAACGATGTTAATAATTGCGTAAACTTTTAATTTATATAGTTAAAAACTCGATGGAGCTTTTCAACAATAAGTAAAAGTTCATTTATCATTAGGACTTTATTTTTAAGCAATATGGCAAATTCTACACGCAAAACGCTTTCTTTTGAAGAAAAAACACTGATTATCGCTAACTATCAAGAAAAAAGCCAATTTCAGAAATTTCTGATATTGTTCATTGGTCAAAAAGTGTCGTTCATTGTGTAATTAGCAGGTATAAAACCGATAAAACGTTAGATGCAAATGCAAAAACCAGCAGACTTCCAAAAACATCGCAAAGAGAAGATCGAAGAATTGTTAGAATATCTACGAAAACCGTTTTGAAACTGCTACATCAATTGCCCGTAAATTTAATGAAGATACAGATAATAAGACCTCAAGGAAAATGGTTGCTCGCAGGTTAAAAAATGCAGGATTGCATACCCGTATTCCAGCTTCGAAGCCTCTCATTTCAAAGCGAAACCAAAGGGCACGCCTAGATTATGCGAGAGAACATTTTGTTTGGACTGACGCATAATGGAATACAGTTAATTTCAGTGACGAGTCCAAGTTTACTATATTTGGTTCTGAGGGCAAAACTTACGTACGCCGTAGAACAGGTGAAAGACTGTCTTCTCAATGTGTCAAGAAAACCGTTAAGTTTGGTGGTGGCAGTGTGATGGTGTGGGGAATGATTTAGTCTCCAGGAGTTGGTCCTATCATCCTCGTACATGGCAATATCAATGCTGAGATTTACAAAAAGCTTCTTCAGTAGCATGTGGTACCAAGATTACACCATAATTTTTATGAATCTCCTATTTTCATACAGGACAATGCACCTTGCCACAAGGCTCAGAGGGTTATGGCTTTATTTGAAGAAGAAGGAATAGCCCTAATGAAGTGGCCAGCCCAGAGCCGCGGCTTGAATGTTTGGAAGATAATTGGAGAAAGGGCTCAGAAAGGAACCCCTAAAAACCAGGATCACGTATGGGCGTTATTGAAAGACAAATGGGAGGCAATTACTGCTGATTTTTTCAAGAAATTAACTAGATCATGTGGTCGACGATGCAGAGAAGTCATTGAAAATAAGGGGATGTTTACCAAATATTAAATTTTGTTGATATTTTGTTCACAATCAAGTATTAACAAGATCGTTCCTTAACTTTTGTCCAGTAGCTTATTTCCTTTGTTCCATTTAATCTTTATTTAAAAAAAAACTATTATGTAAAATTTTTGTAACTTTGTATAATATTTATGCATTACACCCTAATCTCTATTCGTTAAAAATTTCATTGCTAATCATGAATGATTTTTTAAGTGATAAACATATTTATGTCTTTGTTGTTTCCGTTCCTTATATTATAGCTGCTACTGTATCTATCTATCTATCTATCTATATATATATATATATATATATATATATATATATAAAATTTAATGAAAAGAGAAAACTTTAAGGGTCCATGGTTATAATTTATTTCCCCAGGAAATTTTCTTTTTCCCTTGCTTATTAGACCACACTTCCATATTGAAAAATTGAATTTAAATTTACATTAATTTTTTATATACTTTTGAGGGGTAGTATTAAGTTGATGTAAGGTGATATAGAGATTGAAGAGAGATAGTGTGACAGACATGGTCGAAATTAGAGTGGGAAAGAAGAGATAGGAATGATTTTAAATTTATTTTTATTACAATACGTAAGAGTGAGGAGCGGGTAAGGATCAGACATTGACCTATCTAATAGATCAACTCACCGGAAAATGATATAGAGAGAAAAAGAGAGAAGTAAAGATGTAAGAAATAAGAGATGGTCTGAGGGTTTTGAAGGAAAGAAAGAGGAATATAAGTTTGGAGAGAAAAATTAAGAGAATTAATGTATGTGGGCATCTAGCGGCCAATCTGGAGTAACATAGATTTATATATTTTTTAGATTTTCTTTTTAATTTTTTTTTTTTTTATATTTTTCGGTTAACGTTTGATAGTAATTTAAGCGTTTTGGAAGTGTGGTCTGATGAGACAGGGAAACATAAATTCCCTGGGGAAGTAAATTAAAAAAAATGGACCCTTAAAGTTGTCAGTTTTCATTAAATTAAATTAATCGCTCTGATTTGACATTGAACTCTCCAGATTTCATTCTCCTTGGGATTATCCACACGAAAAAGATTTGCATTACTCAAATATATATATATATATATATATATATATATATATATATATATATATATATATATATATATAAGAGTGGACACTGAGGTAAAAATGAAAACTTTTCTGTGAGGTTTAGCTAACAGTTTCACACATGCCGTTATTTTGAACCAAATTTAATCCCAGTTCTACAACATAATGTCATCACGCAGTCAACAAAATCTTGTCTAACACTGCTGTTGCTGTTGTGAAACGTCAAGTGATATGTTTTTTCCCTATTCTGCAAATGTCTTTGTGATTCTGTGGTGCCAGTCTATAAGGACTTTTGAATAATTGTTTTCTTGAAAATTCATTTGCTGAAACCATTTTTAAGCATTGATTTGAGAATTCTATATCACAGTGAGATAAATCGTGAATCAATCGAGTTATAAAAGAATTGATATAAAAATATAACTATTTTGGTCAAAAACTAATGAGAGTGTATTCATTTGTTAATTAAATCAACGTTTACTTTTAAATTAATTGTGTTTTCCACTTTCTCACTACTTGGTATTCATTTTAATAAAACTCCTTTGAAGTCAAAAAAGAACAAGAAACATTTTCAGCATAATTAAATTATTATGTATGAAGTAGCATTATCAGTCATCATTATTAATTTTCACGCATATTCACTTTCATCGTAACATTTTGGTTGCCTTTTATCGCAACTTTACACAGCCCGTCAATCTGCATCTGTCTGTGCTCAGCGCATGACTAAAACATAACTTTCATTTCCGCTCATGCGCATTCCGCTCTCAGTTAACGATCCGTGTAACGTTGTTTAGCAAAGGCAAATAAAATAACTATATGAAAATTATAAAATAACTATATAATAAATATATAAATATAATAAATATATAAATATAATAAATATATAAATAATATATAAATATAATATATAATATAAATATATATATATATATAATATAGAATATAAATATAATAAATATATAAATAAAATAAATATATGAAAATAAATACAAGTGACGGCCATAGCTCGTTGAAACACGAGTTCTCGATAAACACCGAAGTTTAGCAACGTTGAGCCCGTCAGTGCCTAGATGGGTGACCACTGGGAAACACCAGGTGGTGTAAGCTTGTGTCTGCTGGTGACTTGGTGTAATATATAACAGCTTGAAATATGAAATCGGAGAACTGAGTTCGAATCCCAATCGATTATGTTTCATTCGCTTTACGAATAAATACACTTGGGCGATCATGAATCGAAAAGAGGCTTAATCGACCAAATCCGAAGCCCCTAGAAACACCCGATGTACCAGCGCGGTAGGGTAATGCCCCCTCTCGTAAATCTTGGGAGGGCCTACACCCAATAAAGGACCTTCACAGACCGAGAATTAGAAATACTAATCAGTATTGGTTGGAACTGATTTCTAATTTCATTGAAGCGAAAATAAAAAATAATAATTTTAAATATTATCTCCTTTCAGGGGTCGTGACTCTCTACAGCTTCCTATTTTTCATTAAGTGTGATCAGATTTGATATTTTCTTTCAGATGAAGCGTTTCTTATTCAATTATGTTAGTTAACGATTCGAGTAAATTTGGGCGAAAAAACAACTAAATGTTGCGTTCTGTGTTGTCTCTCTGTCGTCACTCCTACATAAAGCAGTATCAATGAAAAGGACCATTCCTTTTCGTATTCATTTTATTAGGAGAGAGTGGTGGCAGCCTGGATTCTAAGAGGCAGCGGGAGGAATACCGTAACACGGACGCATGTCGCACGTAGGCTCAGCGTCTCTCCGCGCGTGGCCTTAGCAACTCCTTAACTTCGGTGTAGCAGGCGTATCGACGCTTCAGTTCTTGTGGCCTTCTGTTGGATTCGCGCCGTTTTGGACTCATCCAAAACCCAGACAATGCATTACTCTCAGAATACCACGCCACGAGGCACTACGGTCAGCTCCTGACCATTCTGGTCCTGTCTTTCGCATTCTGTCATATAAAGTATTTAAATGAAAGTAGAGTTTGAATTAGTGAAAGCTAAATTCTAGATTCGTTGAAGCTAAAACAAGAATGGTTTAATACCATCGTCTTTCGGGCTGTACGCGATCATGACTCTCCACAGTGTCCTTTTCATTTAGTACTTGCTCATTAGCATATCTTATTATGAAAAATACTGAAATGGTTTCTTGTTTCCTTCACTACGGTCTGGAAGCCAGACTTTCCATTCTCAATGCCCGCGAGTCGTGTCTATCTTGCTATTTAACCCATAGCTGGAGGGAGAAGAGATATCTTTCTCATTAGCATTTTTCTGAAAATGAAATCGACAAACTTTTTTAGATTTTGAGCTCTACGTCCTCCCGTCTTCTTTTTATATAAAGAGATTTTAATGTCATGTACCTTCAGAAACGTATTCATGACACTCCACAAATTCTTTTTCTCTCTACTCATGTCTCACTGAGTAAATGTGTCTGTCTATATCCCTGAGATGAGGTATTATGATTACTTACATTATTTACATTATTCAAGGACACATGGCCCAGTGAGTGAAGGTTTTGGTTAGATCCAGTGAATAGACTCAATGTGTTGTGAGTTCAGTACCAGGCTATAGCAGTAGTGAACCAACGCTTGGAGACTTGAGTTAAAAGGCTAAAGG
>CAHIKZ030000979.1:85000-115000 GCA_903632075.3 Acanthosepion pharaonis | reverse complement strand
ATAAAATCACTAAAAAATAGCCAGTTTTACTCTTTATTCTGCATTCAACAACTAGATAAGACACTAGAAGTGTTGAAACAAAATGGCTATTTATGTAGTGATTTTATAACATATTTATGTTATAAATTTCGAATAAATATTTGCTCTACTCTGTATTGAGCACTCTTTTAAGAATAGTATTTGTTGGTTATTTTATTCCGTATACACCAATCCTATACTTGTATATATATATATATATATATATATATATATATATATATTTTTCAGTGCTACGCAAAAAAGTTAATATTAAAAATAATGTTTCTTTGTTCCAGATAATTAATTCCATCTTAATTAAGCTATATATTCATTAAGAAAAATCTTTATTAAACGAATTACTATCACGTTCAAACATATATCAAAATTTTATGTTTTTTATCGATATCACCCCATGTAAGGGAGTACAGCCATTAACGCGCGAGGTGTTACAGGATGTGTAAGAATTGAGAACAGAAAGCTTAGTAATGAATTGAAACAAGAAAATTGCATGCAGGTGGTCAGTAGATAGTGATTGGCATTGCATTTAAATTCTTGCAGATTAAAGCATAGATCCGGAAGGGAGTTCCACAAGCGAGAGGTGCGAGAACAGAAATTACAGCTGCATCTAGCTAGCTCAACTGTAAACTGATGCGACCTCGCCGCCAGCCATGTATTGCCCTGAAATTCATCCAGTCTAGGTGCCATAGCGAAGAGCTCATCCGAACAATTACCATGAAAGTATTTATAAAAAAAAGGGCACAGAGAGGGATCAGGACCAATAATAATGCTGATTCTACATTAGATCTTATCAAGGAGTTCCAGGTAAGTCATTGGGTCACCGGAACATATATGGCAGCAATATTCTAAGTATGAACGAATAGTAGACACATAGATATGCAATATAGATTCTGAAGAGAAAAAATGACTCGACCGTCACAGTGAACCAACTTTCATAACAGCTGACCTAGCAATAGATTCAATATAGTCTTTCGATTTCATGTCAACTGAAAACGTTAGCCCGAGGAGGTGCATTGAGTCAGTTTTTTGGAGAACAACATCACCCATACTGGTGGAAGGTCTGGAGAGAAGTTTAGTTTTGGGGGCCTTGACAAGCCATTATTTGCACCAGTTAACAACGGTCTGGGGGCCGTTTTGTGCATCAGTTACCATTTTAACCATGTCGGACTGATCAGCTTTACTATCGAGGTAGGAATAAATGGTAGTGCCGTAAGCGCAGATGCCAAATTGGGACTTGATGTTATTAGGAAGGTCGTTATTGAAGGTTAAAAGAGCGTAGGACAAGGATGGAGCCCTGGGGAACACCCGCGTTAGTAGGAAAGAATGTAGAAGAGTGAATGTCCTGGACAACTTTCAGTTCACGATTTGATAGGAACGACTGGATTTAGCTCAAAAAGGTGTCAGGATACACCGTAACTGTTCAGCTTGTGGGGAAGACCTGAATACCAGCCCCTGTCAAAGGCTTTTGAGATGTCCAAAGCTGTATCCCGGGCTTCACCGTTTTTATCTAGAGCATGATAGACTCTTTCCGCAATTATCGTTAGTACATCAGCAGATGACATGGGGAAACGAAAACCGTATTGCCTATCTGAGAAAAGTCTCTGCGGTGAAAGATGAACCAATTCAGGATTGATTAGGGGTTCTAGGGGTTTGCCGAAAAGGTGTAGTAGGCTAACAGGTTCATAGATGGGTCGGACTGTTCAACTGTTCTTAAAAACTGGAACAGCAGACGATGGCAGGAACGCAGGAGAATGCGAAGCATTTATTATACAGGTTAGAGATAACAGGAGTCAGTTCGGGAGCACACACCTTAATGATTATTACAGGGTTTCCAGGTTTTGTGGGGACCGGTGTTAGAGGTGATAGCAGAGACCAACCATGGAAGGGGTTACACGCATATCACTCAACAGAGAATCAGTTATAAGTGGGAAGTTGGACCGGGATACTCCAGTTGAGTCAAGAGTAAAGTTAGAGTAACATTTATGGGCAACGCATTCAGTTTTATCAGCAGAGGATTGTAACACCTCAAGTCGATTGAAGAGGAGGGAATAGAGACCTTGCACTTATTTAGTACCCTGTTACAAAGACGCTAGTTATCACGAGAGCCAAAGATTTCTTGTGGATATGCTTTGCCTCATTCTCTCAGCAAACAGGGACCTAGCTCCTTCGAGAACTCGCTTACATTTGTTACAAGGAGTAGCAAATAGGCACTAGTTAAAACGAGAGCTGTCACACTGGTATAGCCGGAAATAGTTGCTATTGCGTGCTATGATGACCGAGCATACTGGTGTGAACCATGGATGGATTGCGACTTCACCTGGTCTTTCCAAGTTGAAAGCGTCCATGCCGGTTTTGACCCAGGGAGAAAACTCGGTGGTGCGATTTTCAATTGAGACGTTGAAGATATCATCAGGAATGAGTCCCAATCAACGTGCTGGTAACGAGGTCTTATAAATAGGAGGTTCCTGTTTAATGGATGTTTGGAAAGAGATATCAATACCTACCATGGAGTGGACTGAGTTATCAAGAAGGCAGTGTTGCGAAGCTCGGCAAGAACGAGGAGAGTAAGAAATATATCCAGTAGAAAAGCCTGTTCCTCCTTTTGGTTAGGGAAACTAGTAGGAAAGTTCACGATTTGTGATGGGTTCGGCAATGGAAAATTTAATGTCTGCATACCGGCAACATCAGTACCCCTGGAATGTTTCAGCCATGTGTTGTGAAGAGCATTGATGTCACTGAGGACAAATATGTATGCAGATGGGTGGAGAGAAAGCGCTTTTATATACTGCCAGCTATTGCGTCTAATATACTGCAGTCTTGGGAAAATGGAGCAATAAAGAAAAAAAAGGTGGGCTGACATTGTTTAGTAGGGGAAGACGAAAATACATAAAAGTGTAGTTGGTTTCCTCGAGAGACAGTTCTCAGGCCATCGGAAGATTATCCAGGATGTATATACCAAGGCCATACGTTTGAATACTGGAATCTTTTCGGCAAAGAGAAAGATACCCTGAAACCAAAAATTCATTGGTAGCAATGGAAGAATTCGAGTTGGTTTCACTAAGGGCAAAGATATTTGGCGACCGTTCCAGAAGAAAATATTCTACGCTGCAAAAGTTGGAACGGATGCTGGGATACAAATATTAAATCAAAATGAAAATGTGCAAATGTAAGTGAACCCTTATATTTACAATCTCTATTTCTGTTTTACATGGTTGTCAGTGCAAATGTTTTGTAATGCCAACGAATACTCGTTGTTAGTTTCGTAAGTGCTCATTGTAGTAGAGACTTTGTAATCGCAGATACAACTATAGTAACGCCGTTGAACAATACTTGAGTCAGACGCCTTCGAATATCACTCGTACTAATAGTCCTTGCTCGATAATACTCGCTCGAATAGTAACCACCGTATAGTGATCTGAATAGAGAAATAGTATAGTGAATAGAGTAGAGAATAGCAGTCCGTATATTAATAGAGGATAGACTAGAAATAGCGATCTTTATAGTAATGGAGGATAGAGTAGAAATAGCGATCGCTTAGACGTCACACTACTTTCTACTTATCCGTTTCCTTTACGGTCACGTCATTTTCTTAATTCATTATTGGGATCGCCTGTGTTTGCTCTCTAGGGATCTGTGTTCAAACTCAGTTGTCGGCAGTGACACTTTATTCCTATACAACAAAATGTTATTTTGTGCACTTCTGAAAATCTGTTGTGACCAAGTAAATGGTTAAGTCATAACATAAACCAGGTTTGCAGATATATCGTATATTAAACAGTAAGTACACCAGAAGAGTATTACAGGACTAGTGACAGTGTATCGAATGAACTAGCGCTCAATCTATTCACAGTTCACCGTTGCCCGAACCTTCTCTCTTACTAAACTTATAGTAGGCAGAAGAGTCTAACATAGATTCTTTAGAGGGAGGGCACCACAACAAAATCAAAATGACACGTGGTTATTTTTGGTAAGCTGTGTATACTGCAGTCAGCTCCTCGTGTATACAATAGGATGCAGTTAGAGACTAAATATGCAAAAATCAAAAGAATTTCCTAAAGCTTTAAAAATCGTATAATTGAAGCCTATAATAATGGAGATGTCTAGAAAAGGCTATCAAAATTATTTGGAAGGTATATTTCCACCGTGAGAGAAATTATTGGAAATGACAGTATCGTAATCAAGAATTGGCCGTCAGCCAAAATAACTGCAAGATTAAGTAAACCCCTAGTACAGTAAGCCCAGGCGAATCCTGCTCTAACATCTGCGTTTCTCCAAGGCTCTCTGGTCAATGATCTGGTTGATTTTGCACAGCATGGTATATCGCAGGCTGAGTATTTAGGTTATTAGGGGATTAATATAAAATACTAGTAAACAGCCCGTCGCAGAGATTGAACTAAAATATTAGTCACCATATTCACGAAAAAACGCATTAATCGACTATTGTCCCGTAAGGCGATTCTGCGTGGAAAACTTGGAGCCTTAAACTTAGCCTGCCTGCTGATTAGTGTTGTTGCTCCTTGTTATGCTTGGCTGCACTATTGATTACCCATAGGCAATAGTCTAGTGAATTAGAGTGTTGTTTCGTGTATTTGGTGACATAGTATTTGTGAGTTCGATCTTTGAGGAGTACTAAATATAAGTACTATATACAACAGCAAGAACACGAAATGCCATTTACATAGGAGCAAACCACCCACATTCTCTCCGTATTCCATCGGTGATAAGTTCCACTCGCGCAGTTTATTCCTGCGAACCACTGCCTTGTAGAACCGACTCTCAACAAGATGTTTCCCCGATCATTACAATGTTAACCTGTTCAAGGCCAGAGTTAACCGATATCTTCCACTCCTATATACACACAATCCCCACCCGAATCGTAACCCTCTACCTAGAGAGACCACCCGGCCTTGTAAAGGGTGAATCTCGCTGTAAAAAAAAGAACTAGACGAGAAATTGGTAGTGAAACGAGGATAAGCTACCCTCGATCCCGTTACGGGATCGACATATACCTCATGAAGGCCGGAGCGCACAATGGCTGAATATCAACAACAAACATGAAGAAAATAATCTGTATGAAAACAGTGTAAATAAGAGCATAGCTTGCTATGCATATAGTCCCGTAAAGGCGTAATAGTACTCTACAGGGTGCAAATCCGCGACGACTGAACATACACACTATTCACTTGGTACGCCTGGTGTAAAACCGCAACGACTGATAAACTCCCTCAATTTACTCAATAATCTCTTGCTGTGCCTCTGCTTTCTCCTTTACACGATTCTTCTTCAACGTTGCAGAAGATTCTTTTTTTCCTCGTTGACTGACGAGTGTTCGGCGTTTTTATGTCTTTTTCTGCCCTCCTTCGTCTGCTCGCATGAATTCACTTTCCGTGATTTTACGCGACCGCCCGCGTGAAGATACGTGACCATTCGCAATATAAGCTTGCCGGGGGCAGCCATGTTTTTTCCAGTCAAAAAAAAATAAACCTTGCATGCAGAACATATACGCTGCCGTTTGCGATCAGGTGGGTCATTATTTTCGTTCCACTTTTCACTACAAGTACTTTGTCTGAAGATAGCGTTGAAGTAGGAAGATGACAGTCACCATACATACATTGATTCCTATGACCATACTGCCGGTAAACATTAAAGCCTCTCCAACATTGAATACTCTTTCTATATATATACTGAAAATTATACAGAATATATATATATTTTTTTGCCGATGTTATTTTTAGTGGATAACCGCATTTGAGTAAACGCCCCTTTTATTTTAAACGGTATTTATTTTGTCTACCATACTTTGTACTCGAGAAAACTTGATAAATAAAATGTACCCCAGCGGTAGGATTCGATCCTGCACACCACTTTGCTCGTGGAACTACAGTCATAGCCAACCAGCTTTTACCTTTCGTCTACGAAGAGCTTCACAGTAAAGCAAAGTACTATTTTGCACTTGAAAAGTACTCTCAATCTTTAGTTTCGTAACCGAAACGTCAATTACGGGATTTCTTTGAACTGACGAAAAAGAAATTTTCTATCGTTTATTGTGCATGTTGCTGTATTTTTCGGATGTATCTCTGCGGTAAATAATAATTCCAACAGTGTTTGTTAAAGATAACAGACAACTTACATCTATTGTATTTTACTACGTTTCACATGTTGGTAACTTATCATCCGTATCTTTGTTTTGAAGGTCTTAATTATATACTATGATGGCTATTAGATTTCGTAGCTTCTGTGATTATCAAAAATAAAAGAAATTATATGAAATTCAAGCTGTATGAGTTAATGCAAATCGTTAGAAAGATTTGAAATTTGGCTTTCGAATATTTATTTTGTCACCTGAGCTTCAAAACTCGGCAAACTTTAATCTTCGTGCCCGCAAAACATAATGCCGTGTCAAAATTACGGTTATTTCCTTGAAACCGCTATTACTGTATACACTTTTGCCTCCCTCGCTAATGTTTATTTACAAGATTATAAAAATATGTGAACTCAGTACAATGTGATATTTATTATCTACCTTTTATAAAGATATATTATTTATCATTTCATCTATATAATAAATGCGAATTTCAGTATGACAGAGTGTCATACTTTCAACTTAACTCCTAGAGGCCGTAGCCCAACATATCAAACCATTTTGTAATCAGGCCGATTCTGCGAGCAAACTAAACACATTCCGGACCTGATCTGGAATAGTAATTCGGATATTTTGGATTCGTATATTTTCATTACGGCGATTGTTTGCGACGATTTTTAAGAGAATTTTTGTGACAACATTTTTTGGGCAATAACATTTTTTATAAATTGGAAATAAATTTGGGAATAATCGAAATTAGTTACAAAATCTAGCGAAAGTCACCCATAAAAATAAAAATAATTGTTTGTACAGAAAGTTTTATATACCGTACCTATGAAAACTAATGGGTATGTCCCAATCGTCATAAATACCGTGGACGCTATTTTAACCTGCTGTATAAGTAGTCCACCACTAGCAGTGGTTTACCTACTTCACGCTGCTGGCGAGTATTGTATTTTGTTGATGTTATAAAGATTACCATTTCATTTCAAACCTATGTTTTGGCTATTCTTCATTCATTAATCTTTTCTAGGTTACAACAGAAAGTAAGGACCTACGTGCATTAAATTATCTTGAAATTAAGTGGCGGCAGAAGAATTTTTGTTGAACCTTTAAAAGGTAAGCTTAAATATTAATGCGATACTTAAATACAGCAATCAATTTTGAGTTCTTCTGAAGTTTATTGTTGCTTATCGCATCTGGCAGCAGTATGACTCGCAAAAAGAAATGTCTGTCAACAGAGGACCAGATTGCAATCTAAAGAGACAAGGTAGCAGCGAGGAAAAAAATGCCCCGTGCAAATGAAAAACAAGATCAAACGGCAGCCAGGAGAGCTTCCAAATGCTGGGGATATACAAAGACTTAGAAACTCATAAACTCCTGATCAAACCGAAGGACCAATTGGAGATCCCTCCGTAAGACCTAGCTTAAATGCAACCCGATATGGCGGCTTTTAAACTACTAAAGAAATAAATCTCAAAAAAAATATTTTTATTCATCGTTTTAAATTAGAAATTTATCAAAATAAGTAAACCACCTCCATTTTTTACTAGCCATTTTATATATAACCATGAAAACAATTTTTCTTATTTATAAACTTATAAAAATATAAATGAATAACATGATAGAAATTCCCGGAAAATCCATTTTTTTTCATGTATAATTGTAGTTATTCCCGTTATCTGTTTATTTAAATTTTCTTCTTCACAGATAATTTTATAAATTTACGAATAAAAAATCATTTTCATATTTACATCTTTATTAACAAATGATTTGCATTCCATTGCATTAGCCGGTTTCCATTTTGAAAATGTTTTCAATATAAAATTATCCTCGTAAATAAACAATCTAATAAATAAATGAATAAAAACTTTCTTTTCATATGTATTTCGTAAAAAAGTAGTAAGTGCTAAATATTGCATTGCAATAGTTTTAATTAGTTTTTTTTTATATAATGTTGTAAATTTAACATTATTCTCGTAATTAAACAATGTAAAACTAATTAGTATTTAATATATCTGTTATAAATTCTCAAAGAAAAAATAAAATGTATAAATCTACTCTCACACTTTTCGGTTTAATTAAAATTTTAATGATCGCTTTTTAAATCCACAAACATTGCTGTGGGAGTGAAAGTATTTAAAATTATACCGGCAAAAGCGTCTATTTGACGCACTGTTTTATTGCAGGTATGAAAGTCATAGATTGGTGAAAACTCAATTAATGTTACAGAAGATTCAGGCTTGACAAAATAAAATTAGAATTATAGTGAATAAGCAAATATATGGATAGAGATCCGACAGTATGAAGAAAAAATATACGGAAAAACAAACAAAAATCCTAATATGCAATTGTGCAGTTTTAATGTTAATATAATGTCAATGTCGGACGTTTCGGCCTAGTAGACCATCTTCAGGACATATTCATAAAACATAATTAACATTAGACTATATTCAAATCAACATGAAAAGATTAATGCTCGACAAACGTACATATAAGTTTTAGATTAAAATAAAATTATTTTCATTTTTCATTCATTCAAAATACTCAATTTTAGGAATACGTTTTCACATCATAGCCCACGTGACGCCCACGTGATCATATTGAAATGGAACGCTGATCTTGAAAAAATTTCAGTTATCTGTTTTGATTAGTCTTACTCTTATGTCCATCGTCTTTTCATGTTGAATTGAATATAGTCTAATGTCATTAGGTTTTATGAATATGTCCTGAAGATGGTCTACTAGACCGAAACGTCCGACGTTGACATTATATTAACGTTAAAACAGCATAATTGCATATTAGGATTTTTGTTTGTTTTTCTGTATATTTTTTCATCAATTATAGTGAATGTAATTTCAGATCCTACTATACGAGTCTGAAACGAGCCGTAATAAATAGGACTACTTAGGAACCAAATACATGAAATTGTGAAAATTTTCTCTATCCATATTTTCGTATAAGATTTTATATTGCTCTTTCTGATATCATTCTGAGCATAAATATAGCATTCTTTGTCTCAGTCTCTTTACCAAAACCGCGCTGTTCTTGTCTTACTTCTGGTCTAATTCTACTCGGCGCTCTATTCATCAGAATTTAGATGCTAAGTTACGTTATATAGCTCATTAGATTGATTGTCCGATGGAATTTGCATCCGTTTGCATTTGACTTCCCTTGCATTGCTATGAAAATGTATCTTCTGAAGTTATCTGTTATGTTACTACTGTCGTATATTATATTTATTTTACCTGTAATTTTTCAATACTGAAATAATCTAACACTGCCAGCCTTTTTATTACAATTCCATCTCGTCATATTGATTTTTCCCTAATTAATTTGGCCAATGCTAGTTTCAATTCAGATTTTAATATTTTTGGTCCTTCCTTATTTTTGTGTATTGCGGTTACTCCTCTTCCGATCTGTTACATTCTTCGAGTATTTTTCTTTCTTTATTATCAGCTTTCCCTCTTTTGTTTTCATGCACCATTTTGATGCTCACATCTTTCGTCCTGTTACTGCACTTAATTTATATATATATATATATATATATATATATATATATATATATATATATATCTGCCGTATAGGTGAAGTTCATTTTTTCGCTTTCTGCACACTTTGGGCCATTCTTGTGTTATTTTTTTTTCCCTTGCCTTTTTCATTTTCTTTTCCAAGAAAAATGATGAACAATAACTTCTCAACACAAAATATATAATGTACAAATGATCTATTCCAGGTTGCTTTTTCTCTAACTAGCGAAAATAAAAACCCCAAGCTCGGGTGGGGTCGTATGTTTGCTGCGCAACTGAGCGCCTGAATACTACCCCCACCCATTGCGTCTCGTTTCTTTACCTATGTCTTTGTTCTTAGTTTAGCGGCATATCAATCTCTATGGGTTATTTAATGCCGAAATCTAAATATTTGTATACATTTTTTTCTTTCGATTATAATGGTCTGTAGGGATACAAATTTTACTAATTAACCCATAGATGGGGGAGAAAAGGTGGACTCATACATTTACCAAGTGTATTTACATGTAAGTGAGTATAATGAACCCAGCTGGAATTGGAACAGGGCTCGCCGATTAACAGTTCCCAGCCATTATCCACTACACCACACGTACATCCAAGCTTACAGCGCCTGTTATTCGCAATCAGTTATCCCTCTAAGTACTTACCAAGCTCGACGTTGCTTAACTTCAGTGATCGTACGGGAGCAGGTGTTTCAACGTTATGTGGCCGTAAGCCTTTCCAGTGCGTGACTTGTAAGTTAAAGAGGTATCCATCCGCGCATAGCGTGTCTTGAGTAACTAGCCCTGGTATGACCTTTCCCTCTCCAGGCCAAACCACCGCCAATATTCATCCCGATTACGGTATATGACCGCTGAGACTACAAGAGAAACACGCCGCCATAACCGTCGATTTCAGTCAAAGAAGACCTCTGTCCAACGATACTGTGTCATCATCGACCCGTATATACTATTAATAGTACAGTCTTAGGTGTAGATTTAACTTTCCACCTTTGCTTACCGTCTTTAGGTTAAGCTTACCACTGGTGAGATCGTTGGGAATTACTGCACATGGATTAAAAAATATATTATATTTCAAAACACATTTTTAGCAGATCATAAAATATATTGATTTCAGAATGTGCATATGGTATACAAGATCGTGGATAGGAAGGTGACATCGAATAACCAAATTCAAGTTTGTTATAGTCACTTAGACACAAATACCCTTGTGAAGGATATGACTTTTCTTAACTATGCTGTAGCTAAGTAGAAGTTTGGCAAGCGGTCAAGTAAAATGCCAACTCCGAATTCAAATAGTATGTGACATGGACATAATCCTAAGTTACCCCTTTCGAAGGTAGAGCACCGGGAAGCCACCTATGCCAGGGTCATGGTGAAGACATCGGATATCAAAATATGTTGCTATTAGTCAATAACAGAATCTAACGGACCAGATTTTCTGGCATTGAACTGCAAAGGTGTCATTCAAAAGATCCTTCATTTTGGACAATGGAGCCTAACTACTCCGAGGCTGATAGAGACTGCGGCATGTACCTCTTAATATATGGACAAACAAAGACCTTTTGATAGCATGAAGATTTTTTGATCTAAGCATTTCACACCAATCAAAGCCGGAGAGCCACTAGCACGCAAGGGGTTACAGAGGGTGAAAACAAGAGTAAAGAGGGGGGTGTTTGAGGAAAGGATATAGAGAAGAATGGGGATCAAGATCGAAACATCAGAAGATGTCGATTGACATTACATTTGAATATTTGAAGATTATAGCCATCAGGGAAGCAAGTAAGAGGAAGGGAGTTCCCCTGTCGGGAAGTGCTAGAGAAGAAGCTGTTGGAGTAGAAGAGACGGTTACATTTAACCGTTTCGACAGTGAAAGGGTGGGACCGAGATTGCCAACCTAGTAGCACGCTTAAATCCATGCAGTTTGGGTACCAATGAAAGTAGCTGGTCAGCGCTGTTGCCATGAAAATATTTGTAGAAAAGACAGAGGGAAGCCACAGCACATCTGTGAGAAAGTGACTGCAGACGACATGCCAGATCAGAAACCTATCACATTGCATATCCGTCTCTGGATTTAAATGTTCAAATATACTCTGTTCTTGTGATTAGCGACTCTTCTGATGTCTACGAATATTTTTTTCTATTAGATCGCAAAAGCTATAACGTAATATTTCGTATGACGAGACATTATTTGACAATTATTTGCTGTATCGAACGTGTTTTTGAATTACAGTTATAAAGTTTTCGATATGCGTCTCGCATCAAACAAAATGAGAAGTTTGTAGCATTGTAATGCTCCTAAATATGTCTTTCATGTTAAGCTCTGGCTTTTCAACAAATAAATTTTTATATTCTTTTCCGAATATTATTGTTATTTCCATCGATTATTGAATTTCACTGAATTTTGACTACATTTACAACTTGACGAGTTCATCAAACGAATAAGCGATATCGGAATTTGTTCCGTAAACGCTTTTAAATGATATTACAAAAGAACTTCGAATATTGAAATAAACACAACAAAGACACAAGTTTCGCATTCAAAGAATTCCCAGGAGCCGAGATAAACTAATAAAACCTAAATATATAAAAGAACCATTTTAGACATTAATGTATGTTATTTCTCTTGCACTTTGAACCTATTGACTTTTCTTTATTGCAAATTATTAGCTGTTCGGAAAAGAATGTCATATTTTAGAATTAAACTTTTACTTTTGTTCTAATAATTTATTACAATCCTATTAGTCCCACTCTTGATGACATGGAGATTTTTTGATTGAAGCATTTTACACCAAGCAAGGCGGGAGAGCCACTAACACGCAAGGGTGAAAGCAAGAGTAAAGAGGGGTGTTTGAGGAAAGGATATAGAGAAGGACGGCAATCAAGATCGAAGCATCAGAAGATGTCAATTGACATTACATTTAAATATTTGAAGATTATAGCTCCTAGTTCCTTAGTTAGCACGATCGTTACGTTCTGCCAATACTTCTTAAATAATGGAGTGGTCCGTTTTGATCGCAAGGAAAGACAGAAAAGACATATCAGTAACGGTGTAAAAGAGTTTTCAGTGACGTTACTTGGTGTCTAAGAGAAAAAGAAAGAATGAAAAAAGCGACGATATATGTGTTTAACGTCTTTTAAAAAAGGAGAAGATTTGTCAATTTCAATTTTTTTTATTTGTACCCCCTTACTTCTTAAAAAACGACCAGCATTCATATTTATGATTCTCATTGCTATATTTTTTAAGTTGTTAAGGTCAAATATTTACCGGTGCGATAGGGGAATTATTACGATTATTTTATTTTCTTAGAACTCGTCGTGAGCTTATTCACTCGTCAACGGAAGAATTAAAATTAATGAGAAAATTCTAATTGTAAAACCGTATTATTATAATAGTTCCACAAGTACCCATTCTTAAAGAGTAATGAATCGGCTTTCTTAATTTTATATCAAGCTCTTTCAGAACTTAACTTTAAAACTGTATACCCATCATTAAAAAAGATGCGTTTACTTACTTTGCCTGAGTACAAGCTTAGTCATTATACTTTTTAAAATGCTACCAAAATTAACTGAGAGTGAGGTGAAGGATCCACTTCTGATTGGATAGTACGGCAATGATTTCTGAATTTCCGCAGTTGGGATACGAGTCTTCAAAAAGTATATGTGGTAAAGGATGCCCATCTCCCTGTGACAATGAACATCCGAAAACACAAATCAGACAAAATCCATGCCAATGTGTCATAGAAATGTCTCAGATAATGGATATCAGCATTTCAGTAATATCGGATCATCTCAAGAAAATCGGCAATTTGTATAAACTAGATAAATTGCTCAAAATGATGTTTTGAAGTCTGTTCGATGTTGCATCTGCGAAATTGCAAAGATAAATTTCTTGACTGAATAGTATCTTGTTATCCGAAATTGGTATTTTATTTATTGTTCGGCTCAATGGCTTCATCGTGACGCAGTAGCGCAACAATTTCCAAAACTTAAAATGTTCCAAAAGAAGGTTGTGGTGTATGTCTGGTGGTCAGCCATTGGAATTTTCTATTACGGTTTCCTGGGATCTAACTAGAGCGTCACCGCTGAATTTTACTCTCAGCAACTAGATTAAATGCACACCCAGTTAAGCAAATTGCAACCGGCACTGGCTAATAGACAAGATCCAATTCTGCTTCTTGAAAAATGTTCGGCCCCATGTTGCCCGGATGACACTACAGAACCTCACCTGATCTTTCACTTACTGACTACCTCTTTTCCAAGCATCTTGACAGTATTTTAGACAAAAAGACACTCCGTTGCAAGGAGGAAACAAAAACTACAATCAATTGGAGTCCAAAGTTTTAGCGTTTTTATCATAAAAGCATAAATAACCTTGTAACTCGATGGCAGAAATGTGTAGATAGCCGGATTCTATTTTGACTGATTTAAACAAGGTTTAAATACATTAATTCAGGATTAAAAGTTGATCCCAAAATTGTACATTATCTTTTGAACAAATTAATGTCTTCAGATTGATAACCTTTATAATTCCTGTATATAATTTGTATCCATTAAAAAGAAGATGTATATATGTGTGTGTGTTTCTGTCTGTGTGTAACTTTGTATATGTATGTTGTTACAAATTTACTAAAGTAGGTCAAGACGAGCATTTCAAATCTCCAGGCACCCCGGGTTTGGCAGGAAAATCGATAAAAAAAAAATGAAAGTGGGTACGACTTTTTGTGAAAGCCAAGGCAAAGTTTCACGCGAACAAATTTTTTACTGGATGAGCTGATGTTCTTTGCACTTAATGCAAAACATCAGCTCATATTACGAGATTTATGTAGAATGATTGATAGCTTTTCATGCGATATTGGCTTCATATAAAAAATTGAAAAAAACTGTGGAAAGAATCGAGTATTTCGTACTACTTAAAATAAAAACTGGAATACCTTCTTCATTTTTATCCAATTTTCTTCAAACATGTCGCAGAAAATTTGCCATTGCGCAAGAATTAATTCTTAGTCCTGTTCGTTTCCCCGCGTATAACGAAAAGCTGTTCAAAAAAACTTTTCCGAATTTGACATCTAAATTACATATGGCTCACAAATTGTCTTGCGTGAATGTTTGGTTTACATTATTTCAGTTAAATGGATTAAATTTGTGACAAACCAGGTCCAAAATCGGCTTTTGCCATTTAGCCAATAGTTTCTTCATATGATTCCATCCTAAATTAGCATTCGAACAACATTTGATGCAAAGTTTCTTTGAGAAGTATTACTGAATCGTTAAAAGGGAAAATTTCCCAAAGAACCTCTTATTAACCCCAGTTTTACAGTAAATGTGCTCAGAAGGAAGAGGGTGTTCATGTCTTTGCACTCAGTTAAATCAAGCTCTGACAATTCATCCCGGTTTAGTTTCATTATTACATTTGTTGACAATGCCATACTATTTGCAAGTTATTACGGTCATAGAAAATTTACTGAATATCTAAAACATTGAAACAATTTAACCCAAGTAATGATCACACAAGAAATTTTTATCAATAGAATTCATTTATGAAGAGCAATCAAATACTTGCAAAGGCCATACACTAAAAAGATGAGTGGGGGAGTAGTTTAGTATACCAACAAATGATGCATGCAGGTAGACATTTCTAGACCAGGGGTGCGAGTATAGGGTCGGGTGCGATTATACAATTGCAACCATATACACCCGGGCAACATCGGGTGCCTCAGCTAGTTCTATATAAAAACACCATAATGTCCGCATGAGAACATGCATGAAACCAGTATAAAAACTGTCTAATGCCTATATAGAGACAGTATAAAACCTATAAAATGCCTCTATATGAACCTGTATAAAAACTATATATACACACACACACACACACATATATATATATATATATATATATATATATATATATATATATATATATATATGCAATAAGGTTCCCAGTGGGGGAACCCGTTATATAAGGTTACGTTAGGAGATCATTTGTGCAGATTGGTAGGTAAGATAACGGTTAGCCCTAGCTTTTAACAGATGAAGATTGTATTGATCGGGTAAATACCGTCTTGGGAAACGGTTCCTTCGAACAGTGGTTCACTGAAAGAAGTTGTTCGAGTGGAAATTAATTCTCACCGATGGAATATGGGGGTAATGTCGATGGTTTGGTACTGTGTAAGTGGTATAACGGACCCTTGCCGTAAATATTTGAACTGGCGGGACCAGCGAATGTCGTTCGTCCGACCGATTGGAAGCAGCGATTGAGCAATGAGAGGTCTGACGCCCGTAAGAGAGTGGTTGGAGGATGGAAAATAATTCATAACCCACAAGCGTTCAAAGACGCTTTAGTACCCGTATAAAAAACTGTTAGACAGTTAAATGGAAAAATGAAAAATAATTCTTTTTAACGCGTTTCAGCCTCTCAAAGGACTTCATCAGATTTAAATATCCATAAAAACGTTACTTTAGTCTGATAAAACTTTAGAATACGAAACGCGTGGGAATTTTTTTCACTTTGTATTCCATTGCCGAAAATTGTTCTGTTTTATAGCCGTTTATACATCATATTTTCTCATAAAACGTTGAATAAACCTTGAATAGTACATTAATAGAAACTTGGATACAGCTGGATATTTTCTGTATAGCAACCAGTATAATGCTTATAGAGAAACCTATAAAAAATTTATATTCCTGTATAGTAAGCTATATAAAACTGTATGAAACCTGTATATAAAGTTGTATAAAAATTGCATAAAACCTGGTTAGAAAACTGTATAAAACCTGGAGGGAGCTGTATAAAACCTGGAGAAAAGCAGTACAAAACCTGGAGAGAAACCCGAATAAAACCTGTATACAAAGTTGTATAAAATTGTATAAAACCTGCTTAGAAAGCTATATAAAACCTGAAGAGAAAGCTGTATAAAAGCCGGAGTGAAAACTGAATAAAACCTGTATATGAAGTTGTTAGAACGCTGAACATGGTGCGATGGATAAATTGTCGTTAAATTACGCAAAAATGAAAGTACTACTGGCATCTCATTTTAACAGATATATTTACCAAAATTACACAAAAATATCTTGAAATACTAAAGTGCAAATATATTCAATTAAATTCGCCATTGTCTTTAATCTCAGCCTCAAGACGACTTCTGAATCTCCTGCATCTCTTCTGGGCGGTCTCTTTGTTTAAATTGGTGAATGCTGCCATAATATTTGTCTTTGCTATTACAATGAGTTATGTTGGTTTCTCATTCAACTGCACCCGACACGCAATAACAAATGGGTTACATTTAGGGAAATTAGGTAGCCAGATGCAAGGTGATGTGGTAGTAGAAATTGTCTGATAGCCATGACTGGATGTGTGGCATGGTGAAGAGTCCTGTTGCCAGACATAGGGTCTTCCAGCAGCTACCCTCTTCACCTAGGGCAGAAATACTTCCTCATGATATAGGCCTTTGTGTTGAGTCCGAAGCCCCATGGGAAGATGAAAGGAGGTATTACGTCGCCATCACTAGTGATCACTCCAAACACTTTCGTAATCACCAACGCTTTATGAATCCTCTGCACCATCCTCAGATGGACACTCGTCTTGGAGTTTCGGTGTGAAGGCCAAGCAGTACAGCATGCCGTTTCCAAATTCCTGGCGGAATAAATTGCGTCATGGCACTTTTTTCCTTAGAGACGGTACCCTACATATGTTACCATACTGTGCAGTCCACAAAATCAAAAACAAACAACGCATATGCATGAAATTCAAAATATTATATGGCGAGAATTTACGCATCGCACTATGTATAAATCCTGGAGAGAAATCTGTATAAGACATGGAAAGAAATCCGTTTAAAACGATAGAAAACTGAATTAAATCTGTATATAAAGTTGTATAAAAGCTGTATAAAAACTGGTTAGAAAGCTGTATACAACTTGCAGAAAAAGCTATATAAAACCTAGCGGAGAAACTGCATAAAACCCGAATAATGTTTTGCATATATATCTGTATAAAATTGAATAATTATTGTACAGAAAGGATTATGATGCTTGCATTGAAACCTGTGTTAAGACTGTATAGTAATTTTCTAGGAACCTGTATAAAAATTATATATCCTTACAAAACGAAGTTGAGTAACCTCTGTAATGACTGTATTGAAAATTGTCTAAAAGCTAGAAAATCAGTCCAACACAAAAAGGTTTTTTTTTTTTTCTGAATCACTTAAATTTTTTTTTTCATTTGAGGACTACAGCAGAACACAAAACGTGCAAGTTTTCAGAGAAACCTCCAGCATTTTCTTAAATTTCATTTCTATGATGTTAAAACAATTAGAGCGCCGAATATACTGGCTTTTCTGAATCAAAGTAGAAAATCTCTTGTGACTTAAAAGGAACACGAATTTTCCAACAGCAAAAGAGGTGATAATGGTGAAAGAATATTACGTCGGAAGTTGCAATCCCATTACATGGGCCTAAAGACAATTGGAGCTGTCAAACTGAATAAAAGAAAAAAAAATGGCTGAAGTAATGAAAGAGAGATAGACGAAAGCTGAAGGTAAACACGCGACGAATGAAACATACGAAGAAAAGAGGAAAGAAAGGGGGAATAAAACCAATAAAAATACACAAGAAAGAAACGAATTAAAAAATAAGGAGTGGTTCTGCCCCCCAAAAAAGCTCTTAGCAATTTGTCATGCTTTCTGGCTGTCCTTCATTCGACCATTACTGTAGTGTATGACTTGACAATTCAACTCCCCCGTTAGAAATGGCCGGGCAATATTTTTAAAGGCATTCCATACTTTGATTAGAGTAAGATAAGCTACCTCTATTCACATTAGCTTTCCCTTAAAAAAAAAGATTGCATTGAACACACATGCGTACGAAAATATAAAAGCACAAAGACACCCATGCATCAAACACATGAATTTCTCTCTCTCTCTCTCTCTATCTATCTATCTATCACTGTCTGTCTTTGTCCCTGCCTCATTCTCTCTCTCTCTCTCTCTATATATATATATATATATATAGATAGATAGATAGATAGATAGATAGATAGATAGATAGATGCACATAAACATTTCTGGTTCAAGTGAATGACAAAATAAACTAAATAAAACTGCCTAGTAACGTGTTTCGTCCTGAAAAGATCTTCAGGCCAATAATAGTTTTATCGATGGATTTTATGTTGTTGTGGTGATGTAAATAGAAGTTTATGAGATCACTTTGGTGCTAAATGTTTTGTAGATAATCGGAAAGTAATTGAGAACATTGATGCTAAGCCTAGACATCTGCCCTTTATAAGTAGGAAGAATGATTGTTGCATCGAAATATCATCTGGCTGTCACTTATATTGGTGATTTTCTGGTAGTAATTTTGTCTCCCTCCCTTTTTAGTTGTTGCGAACATGTCTTTGTCTTCGATTGATCGAGGAGCGGTAAGTTCTGTTTTGTTTCTTCTTTCTCTGAAGTTATATTCTTTCTTCCCCACGTTATGGTGCGTGTTTTTAACTTGTCTTTCCTTCCCTCTTATATATATATATATATATATATATATATATATATATATGTATGTATGTATGTATGTATGTATGTAAAATCAGGTGTTAAGTTGAATCCGCAACCTTGGATTCAACATTATCGTATACTCAGGCGTTTTTTTTTTTTATCAAATGACCTCTTAACGCTTTATTATTTTCTTAAACTAATGAAAGCTGTATTATTATTTTCAAAAATGAATAAACAAACGCACGAATTTGGGTGTAATGGAAAGGGGGAGGAGGATGTGAAGAAGAAGAAGAAGAAGAAGAAGAAGAAGAAAAGCAAGGGTATTGTAAATCTATCGGTGAAAGGTTAATTGAAATATTACATTACTTTCTTATCCAACCACATATGCGCTTTTAACAGGAAATTTCTAATATGTAAGCAAGGATTTAAGACTTCAGTTTTCTTTTTAACGTATTATATATATATATATATATATATATATATATATATATATATATATATATATATATATATATATATATATATATATCTTTTTAACGTATTATATACATTACATATATAATACGTTAAAAAGATCGCTTTTCCTATACCGTGCGTCGATAGCTTATGGTTAGTGTCTCAGACTAATGCCAAATCTGTCGAGTTTCCATCCTGGCTTGAAGCAGTCGATGAGCTGTGATACAGCAAAACAGACTGGTTTGGGATATATATATATATATATATATATATATATATATATATATATATATATATATATATGAGGGGAGTGAGTCCCGAATTTTGGAATCACCTGTTCAAAATTCATGATTGTTTTTTTGCAAGTACTTTAGTCATTTTCAAGTACCATGTAGTGTCTGTGCGATTGGCAAAATTCGGTTTGCCAAATAGATACCTACATGCATAACATACATACATATTTCGGTTAAATGTCGAAAATATATTGTTCTAATTATGTTTTAAAATCATATTCATAATATGCATGTGTATATGTGTGTATTCGTGCGAATATAATTGGTTGATTGTGTTTGTGCGCGCATAACTTTGTGTGCGTGTGTGTAGTCGAAAATATGTGCAGACTGGACAGATGTTTATGAAGTCAGACGAAAAAGTCAATATAGATTTCTTGCTGTTCAAAGAAACTTTTTCATAGACACCATCTGTGACTTTGTGCAAATCCGACCGAGTCATGAGGTCGCTTAACATTTCTTTAATTAATAAATGCATTTATTAAAATGGACCAGCTTCTCTTTGCGAAAATTAAAATGCAGATCTGAATAAGTTTTTTGTTTGTTTGTTTTGATCTTTGCTGGCTAATATCAAACGTGAAAAATGTAACGATTTTATAAATGCTAAAATTAATGAATTTTATAAGAAATGGATATGTTTTTCCTCTTTATAGCGAAGAAAACGGCGACTTACCTCGTCAAACCAAACGACAGCACGTCGCGTGTATTCTACGACGGAAAATGTGGCGAAAAAGAAAATTACTTACCAAACAAAAGGGTACGTATTCCGTATGACATGCTGAAAATGGAATATTTGAATTAAAAAACAAGTCCGTCGCAGGAGTCGCTACAAAAGTATTTTGATATGCAAATTACTGAACATCCTATCCCAGCTGTCGACGAATGAAGAAAAAAAAAGTCTGCCGATAAAAGCGGTTGGTGTTCTCGAATCGAGAGCAGAAAATTCGGGCATTTTTGTCTACGGTGTTTGTTAGAGAGTGAGTTATTTTTCTGACTGGTTACACGCATTGTGATTTGAGATAGTACCGGCGAATAGAGTTTTCAGCATTTCTTTCTGTCCCCAATATTCGAGTCTGTACTTACAGTGATTTTCCTTTGTTTTGTGGAAGTAATCTGCGACAAATAATTCCTTTGCTTTCAGAACGCTTACACTCTTTTATATGCTATGAACCTTCAGAACATGGGTGATCATTGTTCTTCACAACTTTCTATCATTTCTAATGCTAAGCAATATATGTCCCTTGAGTATTCCTCCCAGTGTCTGGCCTGTTATCCATTTACAATAGCATGCTATTTAGACTACACGGTGATTTCAAATGCCTTTAGTATATCCATGAATTTTCAAAATTCACATGCCCTCTACAACTTGTTACATGTTCCATATATTTCAACCGTCACTTTCTTGATCTTAGAAGAAATGTTTTTTTCTACCCATTTTCCTTAAAATCTCTTTATTGCTTGCTTGTTCTGATTGTAGGATTCTCAGCGTCCTTCTGTTACCCGAATATCATCTTCAGCATTCAGGATCACAGGAGCACTACCTCTATTGCAATCTTGGCAGCAGTAGTGTTTCATGACAGCGTGACGGAGCAAAACTCTCTCCAGGCTGGTTTGAATTCACAGTTTTCCTTCTCCTAGTCTGGCTGCCACCGAAGGCTAGAGGATCTAATCTGTCCATAAAGCGCGGGAACGGATAGATTCATAACTTTCTCAAGTTTATTTGTACGAAAGTGAATGTTAATTCCTTGACTTAACTGGATTTCGAACTCGTCTCTTCGATTCCGCAATCCGAGCCGCTATCCATTACTCCAACGTGTCTCAATTGACGTTTAATCAGCCTTTGCTTAGTTTCTTCTTTCTAGGATTTTATTTTCATTCCAATGCGCAGAAAGATTCTTGTGTAAGATTTTCCGTCGTTTCTTTATATAATTTTTCTTAAAATTAATGTCCTCACTTGCTTTTTGGGCTGTCTTTCTTGCTAACGATCCTATATTCATCTTCCTACAATTGATATTTAATCTTTTCTTCTCCGTTTAAAAGGAGTTCATTCATTTTTACTTTCTCTCGCAACAATCGACACGATGTTATCTCCGTATCTTATGTTGTTACGATTGTGGCAACCAATAATAAATCTCCGGAAGATATTTTCGGATTGGTTCGATTTAAATGCTAAATATACCTGGTGGCAAGATGTACCTTTATCTTTTACGCCCTCTTCTATATTTCATTTATTCAAGTCGTTTTCTATCAGTATGCAGGCGATGTGGTGTTTTTTATGAGGAAACGGGTGTTCTTGCTGAATATTTATTTTATCGCCATTGCTATATACTTAACATCAACAGAAATGCAGGATAGTAGAATTACTTAAAACATTTCTGAAATAAGGTGGGTGCCGTCAAACACACCTTCAATATGCTGTGATCCCATTGAAGCAAGTAATTATCAAGTATCTGTGACTACACTGACCTGTTTTAAGTAAGAGTTCACCTCTTTGTTGAACATGTTTGTCTCTGCCGAAGATATTTGTTGAATCTCTTTGTCGAACAACTTTGCTTTTGTCCAATCGCTTTGTCGAATATTTTTGTCTTTGTTGAACCTCTCTGTTGAACCTCTTTGCCTTTGTCGAACCTATTTGTCAATGTCGAACCTCCTTGCTGAACCTCTTCTACGAGCCACTTTGTCTTTGTCGAACCACTTTGCCTTTATCCAATCTCTTTGTCAAACATTTTTGTCTTTGTTGAACCACTCTGTCGAACTTCTTTGTTGAACCTCTTTGTTTTTGTCGAACCTATTTGTCATTGTTGAATCTCCATGTTGAACCTCTTTGTCGAACCAATTTATAGTTGTCGAACCTCTTTGTCTTTGTTGAACCTCTTTGTCATTGTCGAACCACCTTTGTTGAACCTCTTTATCGAACCACTTTGTCTTTGTCGAACTTCTTTGTCATTGTCGAATCACCATGTTGAACCTACTTATCGAAACACTTTGACTTTGTCGTACCTTTTGGACTTTGTTGAATCCTTTTGTCGAACCTCTTTGTCATTATCGAACCTCCTTGTTCAACCTCTTTAACGAACGACTTCGTCTTTTTCGAACCGCTTTGTCATTGTCAAATCTTGTTGAACCTCTTTATCGAACCATTTTGTCATTGTCAAACTTCTTTGTCTTTGTTGAACCAGTTTGTCGAAACACTTTGTCATTGTCGAACCACCTTGTTGAACCTCTTTATCGAACGACTTTGTCTTTGTCGAACCTCTTTGTCTTTGTTAACTCCTTTGCCGAACCTCTTTGTCTTTGTTGAACCTCTTTATCGAACTATTTTGTCATTGTCGAACCTCTTTGTATTTGTTGAACTCCTTTGTCGAAACTCTTTGTCATTGTCGAACCTCCTCGCTGAATCGAACGGCTTTGTTGAACCTCTTTATCGAACCACTTTATCTTTATCGAACCTCTTTGTCATTGTCGAACTTCTGTCTCGAACCAGTTTGCCTTTGGCGTGACTCTTCGTCTTTGTTGAATCTCTTTGCTGTGTGTTTACATGAATGAGAAGAAAGAAAATCCGGATAGGAAAAGAAAACGACAGTTGTTTCAGTTATCAAATGTTTTGCATGATTCAATAGTCTCATGAAACGTTAAATGGCACAAGCATACATATTCGAAATAGATATAATGCTGAAAAAGGATTTAGGGAATTTGACACTTACAGGGCATACTGATAGTACAAAAGATAAAGAAAAACTACTTAACGTATTCTATAAATGGATGAGAGAGACTGGGCCGAATAGGAAGGAGACAAACATTGGTTAAAATCACGAGGTACTGGAGGATAAGGAGAGCCATAATCACCTATGTTCTTAAGATTTAATAAAAAAGGGAAGACGTAAGACAGTTATATCTAGAATCAAAACCTGGAATTTCAGAGATATTTTTCCGGAAATATTTCCATGGCAATTGTTCTAAACTTTCGTCTTTGGTACATAGACTTTATTGAGTTTAAGCGGGGTACCAGACTGACAGCCAAGTCCCATCATTTTAATGCTGAAAATAATGGATGAAATCATAAATTCTATTCTTGTAATTTCTTCTCTGGCTTTTGGAACCCTCTTCCAGCTTCTGAGTTTCCCGTCAATTCAGTCTCCATAGATTTAATTTCAACATCAATCATCTTTTGTATCTCAGAATCGTGTTACATTTATTGTCTTTTCTCTTCAGTAATGTTTTCTCAGTTCCCTTCCCTCTCTTGTCTCTTAGTGGCTTTATCGCCTTGCTTTGCGTGAAATGATAAAATAAAAGAAATATTAGAAAATACAAAATGGAGGACAGAAAAATACTTTCTCTATTATATAACATGATATAAATATTTTCGTAAGACGGGAGAAAATAACAAACAGTGATAACATGATTATGTCAACATTCAAATGCTTCGGACGATCCAATAATCTCATGAAAAATTTGAATGTTACAAAAAAAAGAGTCTGAGGCAAATTTAGCAATTCACGAGAAACTAATTCAGACATTGTGAATTTCCGTGTGGAAAATCTTCACAACTATAAAGTACCCAATGAGGATCAACCTCACTATACCAGTAAGCAGCAATTTTGAGACCATTAGAAGTCCTACGAGGATTCATTACTGATGGGAACACTCTTTGCAACATAAGATATTCGGATGGCACAGTATTGATAGCAGACACACGGAGGAATCTACAAGAACTGCTACAGTAGATTGGGAGGGAAACGAGATGAGAGTGCCAAATATAAATTTCAAGAATAAAGAATGCGTGTTTCCCAGCAAAAAGTACAGGGTGAAGTGAAAATTACAATTTTTAGGTAGCAAAATCAAACAAGTAAAAAAATTCATATATGTTGACAGAGGACGGAAAGTGCGACACTGAAATCCGAAGGCGTATCGGGATAGCGAAAGGTGCCTTCAAAAAGCTAAGCAAAGTATTAATAAAAGAAAATTTCGTTAGAAGCAAAGAAAAGAGTACTGAACCGTTACGTAACATCAGTCCTTTTATATGGCAGTCAATGTCAGACAATCTCTTCACAGATGACGAAGTGAATTGAAGCATCATAAATATTGTTTCACAGAGAATGCCATGGACCGAACATGAAGTTTTAGAGAAAATGGAAGCAAAAAGATACCTATGCGCTTGGAAAAATTGGTACTCTCGGGACGTATTGAAGGCAAGAAGGACAGAGGAAAACAGTAATTGACCTTCCTAACTTGTAAATCGATTGAAGAACAGGATTTAGGAGAGATGAGAAGTGAACAAAATTTATTAAGAGCTACAAACGATCAGTAAGGGACACGGAAGAAGACATTCGACGAAGAAATTTAGTCTAGTTAAGAGAACAATTATGAAACACCGAATTGAATATATTATAGACATGCTAACTACTGTTCCACCGAGTGGCGACGATTTTATTTTGGTAAGATTAGCTTGAAACAGCGGTAAGCAACCTATGGTTCACAGGCCAGAACCGGTCGTCGATTACCTTAACACGCACACGAAAAATTATTGGGGTACTATACTTATCCGCCCACGGACGGTATTTCCATATTATAAATGTCTCACGAACAGCACTGATGTCATATTACACTGTCTACATTTTTTTTGTTCCAAACCAAACACTAATATGAAAGAGGGGAAGGCAGATTACCTTTTTAATATGTATAAAATACTCTCTTCGCGTGCAGGCAGTATGTTTTAAATTGGGATATTTGAAGAACACAAGGTGTGGCTTACAGTGAGAACCAAGTTCCCACAAAAGTAATGGCCAGCAAGACAATTTTTTCCAAACCCTATCCTTGTTATTTTTTACTTTTATGTTCATTATATATAAGGCCCAAGAGCCACTCTATGTGCGCTCTTAGATAGGCATAATTTATAGAGATATAAATATAGACATTATCAGGATAAGAACGTAAGGATCAGAGAAGCATCCTGTAACGAGTTGGTCCCAAAAAGCAGCGCTTCGTGGAAAGAAGCTGATTGAGTTGAAAGCTGTTTTTTTTTTTATCATTCCACCCCGAATAGGGCAATAAAGTCACTAAGACTCAAGAGGTTACTGAGTGTTAGAGTATGTGAAAAAAATGAAAAATACTATTAAGGAGAGAAAATAATAAAGGAACAAGAATTAATTAGACAGATGGTAACGGTTGACATTGCATTTAAATTTTTGACGATCAAATTTGACTTCGAACAAGAAGCAAGAATAAAGTTCCACAAGCGAGAAGTGCGATGGAAGAAACTCTTAGCCTAGAACTTACAGTTACATCTAGCCATGTCAACAGCAAAATGATGAGACGATACTGCCAATGTAGTCGTGCGCTTAAATTCATCACTTCTATGTACCAAAGCACGAAATTCATCAGAACAATTACCATGGAAATATTTATAGAAAAGGCATGGAGATCCTACATTAGCCAGTGACTGAACGAGAGATGCTAGGTCAGGGCCAATGATATTGAAGACTCTTTGAATTTTATTAAGAATCTCTAAATATATAGCATTATTACCAGACCAGATGGGGCAGCAATATTCAAAGCATGGATGAATTGTAAACTTAAAACTTAAAAAAGTTAGATTCTGGAGAGAAAAAAATGTCTAGCACAACACAGTGAACCAACTTTTCTCGCAGCAGACCTAGCAATTGATTCAATAGAATCTTTCCACTTCATGTCAGCGGAAAATCAGAGGAAGCGCAATGAATCACTCTTCTGGAAGTTAGCATCAGCCATCCTGGTAGAAGGGATCTAATGATTGATAGAAAGCAGTTTCGTTTTGGAAGCGTTAAAATTAAGAAGCCATTCCTTGCTCCAGTTAACAACAGGTTGTACGTCATTTTCTGAGCTCAGCCGCCAATTTGACCTTATCAAACCGGGATTGCATTTCACCAATGGAATACGAAAAGAATGGCGTTTCCCTACAATGTGCGGCCATGGCGGGTCTTGGCCCAGAATGTTAGAACTAGTAGAACTTCATTCTACTAGTTCGTTAGAACACTAAAATAATGTAACGTTTTTTTGTTATTATAGAAACATCACACCACTATCAGTTCGCTATAAATTGTTTTTTAGTTAAATTCTATATATATAAAACGAGGATGCCTGTCTGTCTGTATGATATCTTTTCACTCAAGATCCATCGAACCTATTTTGCCCAAACTTGGTACATAGATCGTACAATGTAAGAGATTGGTTCTCATGGTAAAAAATCGAAAAAAAATAATCGATAAACCGATCAAAAATCGATAAATTTAACTTTTTCCTGTGATTTCGCCCAAACTCGGTATGTAGGTTACATACATCATGATGAGCTCGGCGATACTCATTTTTACTTCTACGCCACTGCGTTTAGCGAAAAAACGTGAAAGAGGAAAAATCGATTTCAATCCAAATTAATTTCAACAGAAATTTTAAACTAAAACTCCCTCAATTTTCAAGCAATCTAATACAAACTTCACTCAATTGTAGCCAACAATAAGTTGATTGTTTAACAGTCATTTAACTTGATAATTGAGTCCAACCATATAGTGAAAACCCGCGTAAATAGCGATTTTTACTGGTTTCTTGTTTCTTTTTCGTTGAACTTTCATCCAATTTTCATCAAACTTAACAAATAATAAATAAAATAAAATTATGAATGAATCCTCTTTTACGTACCTAGTAGCCCACTGACAAATTGAATTTCAAAATCTCCAAAATAATTGTGGTTTGAAATGAGTCTTCATGTTGCCTGTTTTACCCCTTCATGTCCTTGGCTAAATTCGGTTGAATAAATACAGACCTCTTCTTTTATATCAGTAACTGCCCTTATTCAAAATGTTTTTTTTTTAATGAAAGTACTTTAAAGTAATTCAAGAAGATAGACTCTGTTACATCTAAACATGGTGTTGTTTTTTGCTCCATTCTAATTGAACGCTTTTTCTGTTCGACCAGCCGTCCTGGGTATGACGATAAATTACATCCGCGTCCAGGGTAAGATGATAAACTACGTCCAACAGCAAGGCATCTAATCAGGAGGCTTTTGAGGAGCGTGCAACCTCCTCTTAGTTGCTGGTGTTCCCAGGTTCACCCTGACCCGGAATGGTAGCACCTATTAGGATCCCAAATATGGGCAAATAGTTAACCCCGAAACTGAGGTAAAAAAACAGTATAAAAGTGTAAAAATGGGTTTTCATACCAGAAATACTTTGTAAAACATTATTACCAGAAATAAGTTTTTGAAGAGAAAAAATATTACCAGCAATACGTTTTTGAAAAAAAATGTTACCAGCTATACATTTTTTTAAAATATTACCAGAAATACGTTTTTGAAAAAATATTAACAGCTATAAGTTTTTGAGATAATAATATTGCCATCTGTGCGTTTTGAGAAAGATAATATTGCCGGCTATACATTTTTGAAAAAATAATATTACCAGCTATACACTTTTGAGGAAAAAAATATTGATAGAAATAGATTTTTGACAAAACAAAAATATTACCAGATAGAAAACGTTGTCGGCATTAAATGACCCATTGAGGTTGATATGCCGTAAAACAAAACAAACCAAACTAAACCTGATCAACCAGCTGGCTATGGCTGCTAGTAAAAAATAAATGAATCGATTTTTTTGTTTTTTATCGTTGCATATATTCTATGAATCCGTCTCAATGATATTTTCTAGATCACTTACTTTAACCGTTAGCAACAGATAGAAGGTACGTCTTCATAAGGACTATTCAATTTTCTCTAGATTGGTCGATATGAATTTTGGTAAAAGAAAATTAACAATTAATGTAATTCGGTCATTGTTAAAGATTTCTTATTTATTATTGAAAACATCAGCAATACACAATCATGAATATCTTGTCAAATACATTTTACAATGCAATAAACTCATTCTAGCAATATATTTTTTATCTTTTTTTTATCTTTAGATATATTTACTCACGATAAAAATATTTACATCCGAGAGAAATGACTCAGCCAGCAATATACAGTAAGTCACTTAAGAACTATCAACTTCAGAAATAATAATTTGAAAGCTTGAAATTAGATATTGTGAAGTTAAAAATTCAGTCGATAGGCTGTTGAAGTTGCACCATTTTAAGAATAATTGACAAACATCGATAAGTAGATGTATAGACATTATCTGAAAGATTTTTGATAAATAGATAATTATCTGGGTTTGTATGTTCATAAGATTTTCGTCATATCTCTTTCTCCATTTCTTCATGTCTTTGTCTCTCTTCCTCTATATCACTGCCTTTCTTTCTCCATATCTCTATCTTTCTTCATTTTCTTTGTTTATCTTCCTCCATATCCCTGCCTCTTACTTCATAGCTTTGCCTCTCTTCCTCCACATCTCTTTCTCTCTCTTTCTTCATATCTTTGCCTTTCGTCGTCCATCTCTCATCCTCACTTTCTATATCTATGCAATTATTCGTCTCTCATTCTCTCTCTCTCTCTCTCTCTCTCTCTATATATATATATATATATATATATATATATATATATCTTTCTTCATATCTTTGCCTCTCTTTCTCCGCATCTCTTTCTCTCTCTCTCTTTCTCCACATCTCTTCCTCTCTCTTTCTTTATATCTTTGCCTTTCATCGTCCATCTCTCATACTCACTTTCTTGATATCTGCCCACTTTTACATTTACGCTCTCTGGTAGGATTGTAATCAGCGTCTGGACAGAGGGGGGGATACCGTTAAATCCGGCACCCTCAAACCAATTCAGCCACAAAGAACCAGTCGTTCCGGCAAGGCCAAAATTCTACCATTAAGCGAAACTTCTCTTGTCATAGATCCACCGATTTTTTTTCATATCTACAGTTTCATATCCAAAATTAAACAAACTACTTTTTCTAGAGAAATTAATGGAGTTTTTATTCATCTGACACGATTTTTTTATGATTTCAAACGTCATATTTAGTGGACACTTATATCTGATTTAACGATAGGCCCCTCTGCTCTGAAGGACGCTGGCAGGAATCCAACTGTAGGACGTAAATTTTTCTTTAAGAAGATTTCCCGAACTTATATCTATCACAATATATATATATATATATATATATATATATATATATATATATATATATATATATATATATATATAATTTT